>JALAJA010000081.1:91790-129290 GCA_023376005.1 Doryteuthis pealeii
TTTATTTAACAAATAAAATTTGCTCCTGTTTTATAAAAAATGCATGAGCTCACATACAGAACTGAAACTATATAAATGGTCGATATATAATATATATATATATATATATATATATATATATATGTGTGGTGTGTGTGTGGTGTGTGGGTGGTGTGTATTTGGCCAGCATTTTTTTTTATAACAAAGTTTTGTTGAACTGTACAGACAATTCTGGTCGGACGAGTTTTGAGTTGATCCTTTCTATTTTCGGGCATCTTTTGGTTGTCGGGGTGCTTAACCCCCCCCCCCCCCCTACACTTATTCTGATTCAGCTCCATTAATCAGCACCTTAAAACACATCATGGCCCCCGTCTACCTTCCGGCAAAATTCTAAACCGAAAAATAACACGCACACTACATCAAGAAAAAAACCAAACAAAAAACTTAAAAATTGCGAAGCTTTATATTATCAAACAAAAAAAAAATACCTTTAAACAAAAAATAAACTTCTGAAGTAGTTCAACATGTTCTCCAAATTGCTAGTAATTTTCCGCTATCCTCCTTCCACTATACCCTTCCCCTTCTCACAAACTTGTGCCCCCCTCTCCACAAAAAATCACTATGCATTCGTTCGTTCGAAACCACTAACCATTCCTACAACCTCCCACTACAATTTTATTACCTCCCACTTCTCCCATCCCTTGCTTACTACTCGTCTCCTTAAAAAACGAGACCCACGAAACCATTACCATTGTTTTCCTACCTGATGATGGCAAACTGTATTGCCAAAGCGCTCGTATCGAAAACCTTGGTGGACTGTTACACCAGTTCCACACCGGACACCCAAAAAGATGGCCCGAAAATTAGAAAGGATCAAACCAAAGTAAAACGCTCCGACAAGATCTGTTCTGTTACAGTTTCAACGAAAACTTGCATATAATAATATATATTAATATCATAATTAATGTATGTGTGTGTGTGTGTGTGTGTGGTATTGGGCGTCATTCTTTCATTTATACAGTAGAATTAAACAAAAGGGCACATCTTCTTGTTTAACAATTTTATTTTTGATATTTTCTAATTTTCTGGGCGAACTTTTAATGTTTGGGTGGAATTGTGGATAAGTCACTAATAGTTAGTTCCGTGAGTACCGGCACTTCGAAATGCCATCATCAGGGTGAGTATTCCAGTTTTTTTTTTTTTTGTTTTCTTTTTTTTTGTTGTTTGAGAAATAATTATAGTTAATTGAGTGGAATGAGATAGAATGTTGGTGAGAAAGTGTTATAGGCATTTTAAAAATGTGTTGCTCATTGAAATAGATTTTGTTTTAAGGATGGTTGTATTGTTTTATGTATAAAGCTTCTAGTATTGGGTTTTGTTTATTTTTTCCCATTTGTTGCAGAATGTGTGGTTTTCGTTAGAATATTTCGTAATTAGAGTGGGGCGTGCATGTAATGTAATTTTAGGTGGTTAAATAATAAATAAAAATGGAATACATCACCCATGATGATGCACCTTCGAAGTGCCGAAAAGTACTCGCGACCTTAACTTTTGATAACTATCCACTAATTCCACCCAAACATTAAAAATGCCAGAAAATTAGAAAAGATAAAAAATAAAATTGTTAACAGGAGATGTGCCTTTTGTTTAATTCTACACCACAACACACACACACACACACACACACACACACACACACACACATATAATAATATATATATATATATATTATATATAATATATATATAACAAACGCAGGGTAGCTCCGCCAGTTAATATGATATTTATTACATTAAAACTTAAACTTAAACTAAAATGTGCACAAGTGGCACATCTACATCGGATATACCGAGATGAATGATTACCAAGTGGATATAGGCCATGGCTAATTCAGGCTAAGAGACAGTTATCTCTATGGCTGCAGTTTCAATCCTCGTCAAGAGCGAGATTAACATAGAATGATAATGTAACACAGCTTAACACTTGTAACCAGTCATGGTTAGCGGAATGAGAACAGTCTACCTGACTTGTTTTTGTTTATTGATTTAACGGCATATCAACACGTCTGGGGTTATGTCATGCCTAACGGTCAGAAGTAATACATATCGTGTATTTATTCTCTGAATGTTTTAGATGAGGCTTGATGATAGTATTATCTGCGTTATTCGGACTATTGTCTCCATCTTCATTGTTATTTGTACAACGTTTTCGTCGATATTACCCTCCGGCCTTCTTCAGGTATTTCTTGTCGGACTTGGAAAGCATTCTCGGCGGAAACCTTCTTTTCGAACTCAGAACTTTCGTTGTTTCGTAATCGGGAGCCATCACGAACTTTGAAACCAGAAGAGGATAACCTTTATTTAGTGCCACGGGGGGTATCCTGTTAACACAATCCTACCCCAGCTATGTTTGGCGGAATGAGGTTTCTCCGATTACGACAAGAAAGTTCCCGAGTTCGAAAAGAAGGTTCCCAAGTCCGAGAAACTTCCCGAGTCCGACAAGAAATACCTGAAGAAGGCCGGATGGTATATCGGCCGAAACGTTGTACAAATAACAATGAAAATGGGAACAAAAGTCCGAATAACGCAGATTATACTAATCATGTATTTATATGTATAGTTTTCAGTAATTGGTTTTAACAATCTGTTAGCATTATTGGGGATTATGTTGTATGGCATTGATTTGTTTCATGTCTATATTCTATGGTATAATTTTATTTCCTTCAAAAAAGAGAGAATATCCTCCATGTCGACATTTTCAAACAGATCTTTCATATTGTTTGCTTTAAAATAACAGTTTCTGATATGAGCAAAAAACCTGCATTCCATGAATAAATGTTTAACTGTCAAAGGTGTTTGACATGTTCCGCATTGTGGTTGTTGTGGTTAGGAAGTTATACATATCGTGTATTTATATTTATACATTTTAGTAATTGGTTTTAACAATGTGTTAGCATTATTGGGGATTATGTTGTATGGTATTGATTTGTTTTATGTCTATATTCTAGGGTATAATTTTATTTCCCTCAAAAAGGAGAGAATATCCTCCATGTTGATATTTTCAAACAGATCTGCGTTGACTGAATAAAGCGTTTTGTTCAAAGATTTTTGAAGGCTATCGATTACAAGAAGGACCCTGAGTTCGACAAAAAGGTTCCCAAGTTCGAGGAGGTTGTTCCCGATTTCAAGTAGGTTCCCGATTTCGACAATAGATACCTGAAGAAAGCCGAAGGCTACTTCGACCGAAAAGTTGTGCAGATAGAAATAAATACTTTAAATATACGCTCCTACATTTGGGGCGCTAGTGGTTGTCGTCAGTGATGTAATCTGCAGGGTTCATTGGGAGGTTTCGGGTCTTCCAACATCAGACTTCCCTCGTCATGCCGACCCTATCAGAGGTGATCAAACTCCGATACAACCAACAACAATAGACGCTAAAAGAAAGAGAGGGTAGAAGAAGAAGGCCGGAGGGTACTTCGACCGAAAAGTTGTGCAGATAGAAATAAAGAAAATAACAATAGTCCAAATAATCCAAATTATCAAGCCTCATCTCAAAAATTAAGAGAAAAAAGCTCCGTCTTATTTTCGGGGAAACATGATACGACCAGACTGGGTACCTATTACAGCTTAAACTGCATCGGCTCCGCAAACTAAAATAATGTCAAAACTTTTGTATCACATTGGTAATAATTCGATCCCGAGAATACTCGGTCTTTCGCGGATTTCACCTGCGATCCCGAGTTAACTCGCTCCGATAGCCTCGTGCGGTTTCTTTTCGGTTATGTTCAGTGAAAAACGATCCAGTCAACCGGATGATCTATAGGACAAAGCATCATGGGAATTTTTTCCTTGCCTCAACTTCCCGTTTGTCACTGCGAAATAATATTTTATAGAGATCGATATCCAGTTTTGTATGATATGCCGTTTTCATACCAAATGATCGGATATAACATCTTATTATAATGGAGATTGTGTGTTTGTCTATCTGAAACCGAAACTACATCACTACTCAAGTCACAATTCCCTTAGATATTTACCACACATTCTCCGTGATTCTACTTTTATTCAAATCTCAATTATTGATAAAATCATTTTACATTATAAATACTGTTGGCCTTATCTACATGGTATTTACCTCGTACCCCACTTGTGCGGGTTAGACACAAGGCCCTATTAACGTGGGACCATCCACAAACCGAAGCTCATGGGTGGTAGGTGAAAAATTGCGCCGATCCCGTCTGCTTTCCCCTCAAGGGGGCGCCTCAGGCGCTGGGCAATAAACCCAGCCATGCCCCTTTAAATCAAGTGGACAGGTATTGCCTGGGGGGATATAGCCCCCCTGGGATCGACGCTATTAACTTGTAAAGATCCAGGGCCGAAGCCAATGGACCCCCACCAGGAGGGGCGGGCTTATCTACATACTTATAACATGCAACTGTATTTATACAAAGGTGAGTCAAAAATGAATGCCATTTTGTTTAGGACAGGTATAATTATCAACACAGAAACATGTATCATACATAAAAATGAAACTGCACCTCTGTGGATCACATCCCTACTTTTCCACAGTCACCGTTTCTCTCAATAGCAATGTTCCACTTTTGAAAGAGAGCATGTATCCCTACCCCATAAAATTCTGTTGACTGTTCTTTGAGCCACTTCTTCACTACAAATTTCACTTTCTCGTTACTGGAATAATGTTTGCCTGCCTTCAGCCGCATGAGAGGGTTTGACCCACCCGCGTATATACAACAAAATAGCAGTTTACTGTGTAAACGGGAAGGCTAATTTGCATATTGATAGTAAAAAATTCATTTTAATAAATATGTGCTTAGTATTATTGATTTCGAGTGTTTGGTTTTATTTTAATGAATATGAGCAAAAATCTCGGATAAATCTTAAAAGAAATCCATTAACAAGAAGAAATAACTGTCATTTTATTATGTACTTCCTATTTTAACTAAATAGTTAAATCAAGAAAATTTAGCAATGAAAGACGGGAGTGATGGAAGAGTAAGTTTCTGTTGTTCTATTTTTCGATTATACTGTTTTAAATCTTTTTATCTGCATTCTTATTTAGTTTCATTAACCTTTCTAATTTAATATAATATCTTATTACATTAAAACTTAAATACTTGCACTTGGAGGGTTCATATATTTACTCGTGTATTTAATTCAATTATTCGTTGGCTGGTTTGCTGGTTGGTAAGTTGGTTGTCAAGACTTGTTTTTTAATACCAAAGTCAGACTTTTTCTTTGTTCATATTTTTCACCAAAATTTTCAAAATTAACCAAAATTTTCAAAATTAACCAAAATTTTCAAAATTAACCAAAATTTTCAAAATTAACCAAAATTTTCAAAATTAACCAAAATTTTCAAAGCTGCAAATTAACAGGCATTATTAGACACGTTGGAGAATTGTTAAAAATACTAAATTCAATGTTATTTTATTAATTTTCAATGTTGCTACACACGTTTTTTAAAAAATTTTTGAATTTATTAGCGCGCTTACATGTTAAAGCTTTCAAAGTGTGATTTCTAAAATTTCCCTAAATCTTTCAACCGTACCAACTATCAGGTATGGTGTAACAGTATAGAGCCTTGCTAGAAACAACAGTTGGAATGTTAATTTCATAGTTTTAATACGTTCTATCAGATTTTTCAATTTTTTTTTTACTTGCGTCAAAACATAGTGAAAAACAGGTCGATTTTGACTTTTTAACGATTTTAAACAAAAAAAAAAATAATTTTACCAAAATTTTCAATTTTCCAACATTTCAAATTTTACCAAAACTTTCAAAATTTTACCACAAATTTTACCAAAACTTTCAAATTTTACAAAATTTTCAAAAAAAAACTTTCAAATTTTACCAAAATTTCAAATTTTACCAAAATTTTCAAATTTTACCAAATTTCAATTTTACCAAAACTTTCAAATTTTACCAAAATTTTCAAATTTTACCAAATTTTCAAAGTTGCAAATTGTCAGCATTATTAGACCCGTTGGGGGTTTAGCTCAGTCGGTTGAGCATCCGTCTAGGAATCGCAAGGTTCAGGGTTCGATACCGGTCTCTGCCAACTCAGCTCATCTGACATCTGACAGTAGCCGTGGCGCACCACCTCAGCAAAACAATCTTCCTGGTTCAAAAGGAGATAAGCTTCCTCGCTGTTTGGTTGATACTGACTTTAAGTCTCTCCGCATGCTTTACTAAGAACTATATGGTTTCAAGTAACTATTCTAAATACAGTCGATTGCAATTATTACTGAATAGCGAGTTCGATCCTAAGTGGATGCTTCCTATTGCACCCTTGTGTTACTTCTATCCGATGGCATGTCGTGGTATTAATGGTTAGCGAGCTAGTCTCGCATATAAATTGCGATTGAATAGCAAGTTCGATCCTCGTTGGAAGGCACATAATTGCTAACATAATTGCTATTGGGGGGCATGCTCATCTACCGTCGGTTTATTTCAACTCCCCTCAAGAAGGCTGGAACATATCATACCTGAGGCGAACGGGTTGGGTATAAACCACCTGTTCCCGTTACATCTCTGAAGTTAAGCAGAGGTGAGTCCGTTCAAAACTTGGTTGGTTGTTTTTTACAGCATGTCAACACTTGTTGGGTTATTTTATGCCAAAGACGTTTTAATTTATTCATTCTTGATGGGCATTCAATTCTTTTTATTCAAACTTCGTTTTTTTTATCAATTTTTTTAAACTCAATTTTTAAAAACTCATTTTTTCTATTTAAACTATATGGGACCCTAAACAGATACTACCACTCTTTTTAAATACATATTTAAAACTTTTTTTTTATTTAACGCATAGATGGGACCATAACATGTACAACAATCCAGGTCAGAGTGGGCCTAGGAGTAATAGTGGTGAAGGGGTACTCTATATTCCCCAAAGCTCCAGAATTGGTACTTCACCCTTAAATGCAGTTTAACTTCATACCCAGGACACTAAGACCCTCACCCACCGCCTTCTATAATAATAAGGGTTGGGGCTGTTCATAAGAGTAATATGGTTGGGGACAATCATATAGGCGCTAGAGCTTGTCGTGACCAGCGTATTGATTGATCGGAGCGGCGCGCACATTTAGCCTAAGTAAGGGCCAAAGTAGAATCTTGCATGTCATGGACTACTCAACCACCAGGGATCCATCTTTAAGCATTACTGACTAATAGGTGGCCCTATTGGGGGCATACTCATCTACAGTAGGTTTATTTCAAATCCCCCCAAGAAGGCTGGAACATTGTGAGGAAAGCTAAAACATTATAAGGAAAGAACAACAAAGAAAATTAGCCCTAATACTAATATATACCTTGCTTTTAGGAGTACCTAATGTTTGAAAAAAATCCATTTTAATTGGTTCTAATTAGTCGGAATTAGCAATTAAGTCAAAAACTGGCCCGTCCTTCACTGTCATTCTACATATTACTTTCACCCTCTCTATATTTGATTACCTCCTACTATAATGTTAGTCTCTCTATATGAGTAAGAGTGAAAGAGTAAGTGACGGAGAGTTATTGTGTCAAACATTTAACTATGTTAAAATTAATTTTAATATAGGGGTGAACGGGTAGAGGCATAGCTACCGTGGGCCAACAGTGGACTCGGCCTTCCTAGAACCCGTCTCTCCAGTAGGCATAAAAAGGAGTTTTTTTGCTGGGACGTCGGGGTAGGGGAAACAGTTTTGTAACTAGGTACTATTGGTATTGTGAAATTCGTTCTTGTTCAGACTAACATTTCTTTTCGGTAAAGAAGTTTGTAAGTCGTTACTGCTATTGAGTGAAACATTATCTATTTGAATTTAAATTCGGAGATTTTTTTATTGTTGTTTTTTCCCCATCTGTCCTTAAGTTAATTTTAATGATATTGTTTTTGTTGGCCAGTGTATTCAGTTTTTCTTTGCTCTTTGCGTACATTCTTCGGGTCCTTGAATTGCAGCATTCACGCAATCTTCAATGCTGACGAGTTCTCTCCCTCTTTCTTATATATATTTACCAACCCCTCCGCACGAGCAGGATGCGACACAAGGTCAATTTCTTAAGCGGAGTTTATCAGGTTTGAATTCAGAGTTTTCCTTCTCCTATACCGGTTGCCTAACCATGGTTAAAGAACCCAGCCTGTCCTACTATTTACCCATAGGTGGAGGGAGAGTAGGATTAATACATTTTCCAAGGGTATTAGCGCTAAGTAAAATGCAATTACCACGTCCAGGATTTGAACTCAGGGCGACGAGTCCATTTCCCAAGACTTTACGCAGTACACCACGCGCTTCCTTTTTCTTATAATTAATAATATTATCATTCCGTCCTTAAGCATCACATGTCATCACCTGCGGCCAGCAGTTGGTCATATATGGGTCGGGGGGTATCTTACACCTCTGAAGGGTTACAGTCGGCGCATCCTACAGCCTTAGCCGGCAAGAGCTACGATAAAGATGGTGAAATTAGTCTAAAATCAATGTATAATAGAAATCTTATCTCAGCAAGCTATAATACAACGGTGGGTGCAAAGAATTGTGTGTGCATATAAATGCACAGGTAGTTATTGGATACATAAGTAAGTAAAAAAAAAATATAAGTCCAACAGTACAATAGATATATAGATACGTAGGAGCTAGTTATATATATATATAAGATAAGTATATATGTGTGTATTCGGGTAGATAATGTGTGAATATATATATGTATAGATAGATAGATAGATACATATGTGCGTATGTATACATACATGTGTGTGTGGGTATGCATATATATGTATGTGTAAGTAGGCATATTGTTTGTGGGTGGAAATAGGCAACAAAGTCATAAAAATTAAGAAAAGGATGAGGATAGATATAAAAGGATGATAATCTCGTCTTAGGAGACAGACAGACAGTCTGGGTTTTGACCACCTTGAGAAGTTAACTGGAGGTTAAACCGTAATAAAAATGCACCTAGATTGAAGACAAAGGGCTTTCTCAGATAACGCGGGGTTTAGACACAAATCTAGCAGACGAGATTGGATATGAGATTTGGGGATTCTGGGAAATTTGAAGAGTTAGCTTCTGGACCCTTGGGGAGTGAGTTAGTTTGCTGGACCCGGGGAGAGTAGTCAAGTTTTGGACACCAGAGAAGATAAGAAGTTAGTTGCCCACTAGACACCAGCCCTAGCAGAGGTTCCCAAAGAAAGGGGGGGTGTCCCCCATCTCGACAAGCAAAGGGAGCAGATGAATTAGAAGCTGATGGGAGTGACTGAAATGGATGAATGCGAGTCTATATACTCTTCTGCCATTTATCTGAAGTTCACCTGACTGATATTGTCTTCGTTGTTTATTCTCTCTTTCTCTTTGTGATACTTGTTTGTTTGTGCACCCCTGCGAGATGTTTTGAGTATATATGTACAATGTGGCGATCCAGGGAAATTGCTAGGCGAGACGAGATGAACGGCCAGAAGGAAGCAGTGCAGAAAGATGCAGTGAATGCCAGAGAGATGCAGAAGAAGTGTGCAAAGAGCCTCGCAGCCCGCCCGGTGGTGTTACAAAGCCAAACTTAGAAAAAACAAAATGTAAGACTACAGCAGTCGAAACATTTAAAAATCAAGATATGCCGACGATGATGGATGATGAAACTGGACAATGTACGAGAGAACTATCTTACGGCGTTTACATTTTTTGCTTACGTCAGCGTTTGTTGGGTCTTCTCGTGTGATCAGCTTTGAAAATGTAAAAACCCACTATCTTGTATTTCATCCCACGCAGTCACAACCATTGATTCTCCTTAAAATTTCGATAATCCATTAAAAATTGATTAAATGTGTCTAGCTCTAACTTTTATAGTAAAAAGAAAAATAATCACTTCCTATGCGTGTCTAAACCAATGGTTTCCAATATGGGTCATTTTGATTTTTAAGGTGAGGCAATTGAAAAAAATATCTTATTATAATGGAGATTGTGTGCTTTTCTGTCTGTAACCAAAACTATGTTACTATTCAAGTCATAATTTCCTTAGGTATTTACGTCACATTCTCGATGATATAGTTTTTATTTAAACTTCAATTATTAATAAAATTGTTTTATATGATTAATACTGTTGGCCTTATCTACATCATAATAATATACAATTGTATTTATATATACAACAAAATGGAGGTTTATTGTGTGAACGGGAAGGCTAATTTGTATATTGATATTAAAAATTTGATTTTAATAAATATGTGCTTAGTATTATTGATTGGTAATTGTTTGGTTTTATTTTAATAAATATGAGCAAAAGTTTCGGGGATAGATCATAAAAGAAATCGATTAATAAGAACAAATAATTGTAATTATATTCTTACTTCCTATTTTAACTAAATAGTTAAATTAGGAGAATTTAGCAATGAAAAACGGGAGTGATGGAAGAGTAAGTTTCAGTTGTTCGATTTTTCAATTATACTCCCATCTGTTTCAAATCTTTTTATCTTCATTCTTATTTAGTTTCATTAGCCTTTCTAATTTAATATAATATCATATTATATTAAAACGTATACACTTGCACCCGGAGGGTGCATATATTTGCTAGTTTATATAAAGATTTTCTCTCTTTATTATTGTCTGTCTTTTGTTTATTTCATTTTTTATTGTTCATAGATGGCTTGTTCTCTTGAAACTTGTTTAAACCAAGGTATTTAACATTTTTAAGCTTCTTCAGCCCAACTATTTTGTGATAGCTCTTAAGTAAACATATCAAGCGTTGTAATGATTAAATTGTCATAATATGGTATAGCCACAGGTCCCGCTAGTCAATGTATAATAGTAAATCTACCTTATCTCAGCCAGTCAAACCTAGAAAAAACAAAATCATTTCACAATAGCTCTTAAAAAAATAAAAAATAAAACGTTGTAATAATTAAATTATCACACTGTGGTATATCCACAGGTACTGCACGTTAGCATTAATCATAATAGATAAAAAAGAGAGGAAGGTTAAGTAGTATAGTCGATATAGATAGATATAGATAGATAGATAGATAAAGATAGATAGAGAGAGAGAGAGAGAGATAGAGATAGATAGATAGATAGATAGAGAGATAGATAGATGATAGATAAAGATAGATAGATAGATAGATAGATAGATAGAGAGAGAGAGAGAGAGAGAGAGAGAAAGAGATAGATAGATAGATAGAGAGAGATAGATAGAGAGAGGATAGATAGATAAGATAGATAGATAGATAGATAGAGATAGATAGATAGAGAGATAGAGAGATAAAGATAGATAGATAGATAGAGAGAGAGAGATAGATAGATAGATAGATAGATAGATAGAGAGAGATAAAGATAGATAGATAGATAGATATATAGATAGATAGATAAAGATAGATAGAGAGAGAGAGAGAGAGAGAGAGAGAGAGAGAGAGAGAGAGAGAGAGAGAGAGAGATAAAGAGATAGAGAGATGTTTATTTTGTGATAGCTCTTAAGTAAACATATCAAACGTTGTAATGATTAAATTATTATACTACGGTATATCCACAGGTCCTGCTAGTCAATGTATAATAGTAAATCTACCTTATCTCAGCCAGTCAAACCTAGAAAAAACAAAATCAAGATTGAAGTCATGTTTAAGCTTGCCGACGATGATGGATGATGGAACTGGACAATGTACGAGAGAACTATCTTACGGCGTTTACATTTTTTGCCTACGTCAGCGTTTTTGGGTCTTCTTGTGTGATCAGCTTTGAAAATGTAAAAACCCACTATCTTGTATTTCATCCCACGCAGTCACAACCATTGATTCTCCTTAAAATTTCGATAATCCATTAAAAAATGGATGAAATGTGTCTAGCTCTAACTTTTATAGCAAAAAGAAGAAGAAGAAGAAGAAGAAGAAGAAGAAGAAGAAGAAGAAGAAGAAGAAGAAGAAGAAGAAGAAGAAGAAGAAAATAAAATTTTTACTTGGGATAAGTATTTAATGAGATCTCGCCCTAAGAGATACAGCATATTTCCATCACAGATTTAGCTGAATGGCTTCTTTACTCGTTATTATCTAAAATTACAGGCTCGGGCAGAATGATCTGTCGTGTTTAGAACGTAAAAACAAAAAACAAAAACAAAAAACGGGACTTATCATATTGAAAATTTAATTTTATTATAAGAAAGAACAGTGTCCGGCATTTTGTTTTAATTATTATTATTATTATTATTATTATTATTGTTCACACCTTTTGAGTTTTTCACATCAGCATTAGCGAATCGTCTTTCACTGGAGTCTGAGTGACAACAAGTCTCCAGGACTATTCTGAGTATTCTAGCCGATTGCAGCAGTGCAGTATTCTGGATGGTCTCAATTCTTCCTCTGATTTCTAGATCCTCCAGTCTTTTATACTATTTATTATTATTATTATTTACTCCTTTTGAGTTTTCACATCAGTGTTAGCTGATGGTCTTTCACTGGAGTCTGAGTGACAGCAAGTCTCCTCAGGTCTCCAGGACTCTTCTGAGTATTCTGGCAGATTGCAGCAGTGCAGTGTTCTGAATGGTTTCAATCCTTCCTCTGATATCCAAACTTTCCAAGCCCTTTTCTAATCCTTTTGGGACTGTTCCAAGTGCACCAACTACAATTGGTATCACTTTCACTTTCATATTCCATAACTTTTTCAGTTCTCTGGCAAGGTCCAGATATTTGTCAATTTTTTTTCCTTTCCTTTAACTTCACCCTGTGATCTGCTGGCACTGCAAAAATTGACAAGTTCTTTTCTTTTTTGTTTATCAACACTAGGTCTGGCCTTCTTGCTGGGATAAGGTGATCCGTTTTTATCTCAAAGTCCCAGAGAATTTTGTGCGTTTCGTTCTCAAGAACAGATTCTGGTTTATGCATATACCATTTTTGTTGTGTGGTCAAAATTTAATTTTTTGCATAATTCCCAGTGGATCACCTTCCCAACCCAGTCGTGTCTAGTTTTGTATTCTCGTTGTGCTAGTTTGCTACATTCGCAGAGTATATGGTTAACAGTCTCATCTCTATTACCGCAAAGTCTACATTTACTATTTTGTTGGGTCTTATCAATTTTCGCTTTGATGTAGTTTGTCCTTATGGCATTATTTTGTGCAGCAATTATAAGTGATTCAGTTTCTCTTTTGAGGTTTCTTTTTCTTAACCATGTCCAGGTTTTTTCCATGTGCAACCTCTTCTATTTGTCGTTTGAAGTGTGCATATAATTGTTTTTCTTTCCATTTTTGTTTTCTAGTTTTTGTTTTTCTGTTTGTCCATCTGTCACTTCTACTATTGTTGGCTGCCATAAGTAATCTGTCTTTGCCCTTTCTTGTGTAGTCTTCGAGTTGTTGGATTGTGGCCTCTACGCAGTCCTCTATGTTGGCAAGATCTCTTCCCCCCTCCTTTCTTGGTACATAGTCTATCTCTATCGTCTCTCGGGTGTAGAGCCTTGTGCATGGTCATTAATTTTCTAGTCTTTTGGTCAATCTGTCTGTATTTGTAACTTTCATTTTCATCAAGTGATTTTATAGTGTCCTGATTTGGCAGTTGTATTCCATCCATTAATTTTCTTTCACCCTACTAGCATAGCACATTTTTTAATTCCGAATTCCATCCCTATATCCTGGCTATATAATCTAATAGTTTGTACTAGGGTTTCCAATTCTTTTTCATTTTTTGCAATTTTTTTTATGGCATCCATGTACATGAGGTGGTTTATCTTTTCGTGAATTTGTTTGGTTTGTTTTGTTTTACGGCATATCAACCTCAGTGGGTCATTTAATGCCGATAAAGTTTTGAAATAAATCAATTCTTAATGGATAATACAAAACAAACCAAACTATATAGCTATCAATAATTTCCATTAACTTCATATGAATTGATATATACTTGTGGTTTGACTCTCAATCACCGCCTTCTAGTATCTATATGATAAAAAGAGGTGGCTGTTAGGGTCCCATCTATGGGTTAAATAGAAAAATGTATTTATAAAAAAATTGTATTATCCATTAAGAATTGATTTATTTCAAAACTTTATCAGCATTAAATGACCCACTGAGGTTGATATGCTGTAAAACAAAACTAACCAAACAAACCAAACTATATAGCTATCAATAATTTCCATTAACTTCATATGAATTGATATATACTTGTGGTTTGACTCTCACCCACCGCCTTCTAGTATCTATATGATAAAAAGAGGTGGCTGCTTGTGTAATACTATGCATTGGGCATGCATATGTGGCTGCACAGTAGGTGTGTATATATATATAATTCTAGGTAGTTATGATACATAGGTAGTAAGTCAAACCACATATATGTGTGTGTATGTGGTAGACCGAATAAGTAGTAGTAAGACCCATATATAAGATAAGTGTGTTCAGGTGGATCATGTGTGTGTATGTATATATAGATATAGATATATATGTGCGTGTTTATATATACATGTGTGTGTGTCTACATATATAGTATGTGTAAAGTAGGGTTAATGATAAGTTAGAGAAACCATTAAAACTCAAGGAAGATTAAGAGGGTGATAACTCCCCAGATTAGAGACAAGAAGTCTGGGTTGTGAACAACTTTAATAGTTGACCAGTTGGTCAGATAGGTCATAAAAATCATGAGGGTGGTCTTTTAGACAAAGAACCCTTTCAAATCCCGCAGGGTTGATAAGATCTAGGAGGATGAGATTTCATACGAGAGTGAGATGAGATTTGGGGATCTCTGGGAAATTTAGAAAGTTTTACAGTTAGCCTCTGGGAGCCGAGGAGGACAGAGTTAGTCTTGGGACAGCGAAGGGAACACATGAGCCCTGAACACGGAAAAGATAGGATGTTAGATGCCCGCTAGAAACCAACTTTAGCAGAGGTCCCCAAAAGGAATGGGGGTGACCCCCCTCTCGACAGACATAGGAGCAATGAATGATAAGCTGATGGAGTGACTGGAGATAGATGCAAGTTATATGCCTCCCTGCCTTTTCTGATGTTCACCTGACTGATTTTGTCTTAGTTCTTTATTCTCTCTTTCTCTTGTAACACTTGTTTGTTTGTACACACCTTTGGCGGGGGGCCCCTGCGAGATGTTTTGAGCACATATGCGCAACGTGGACAGGTCCTAGTAGAAATAGCCAGCAGACGAAACGAATCATGGCCAGAGTTTAGAAATGCAGCGAAGATGCAGAATGCCAGAGAGATGCAGAGAAGTGCAAAGGTCTCGCAGCCCGCCCGGGGTGTTACACTTGTCATAACAGTAATTTAAAGAATACGGTCGGGACAACCCTAGTAACAATTAGACTACGATCTGATACCCTCTTAGAATTATTTCTAGCTGATTGAACAGACGTTGCAAAACTGACTGTAAAAGTATTTCTTCTCACTTGGAAGTTTGTTCTAAAACAATCTTTTTCTCATTTTCTTTCTGACTTAAAAAAAGTTCACAGAGAGAGAGAGAGAGAGAGAGAGAGAGAGAGGAGAGAGAGAGAGAGAGAGAGAGGAGAGAAGAGAAGAGAGAGAGAGAGTAGAGAACGAGAGTGTGTGTGGAAGAGAGAGATTGAAGAAAAAAAGTGATATTATCAAGGAAAAATACACACACACACACACACACATACAACACACGCATATATATATATATAATATATATATATATATATAAAGAGAGAGAGAAAGACAGAGACGGAGAGAAAGAGAGAGAGAGCGGAGAGATCGAAAAGAGAGAGAGATAGGGGGGTGAGAAAGAAAAGTGATATTACCATGTAAAAAGATGAAGAATTAAGTGAGAGAGAAAATGATTTTACCAAAGAAGAAGAAGAAGAAGAAGAAGAAAAGATAGATAGATAGATAGATAGATAGATATAAAGAGAGAGAGAGAGAGAGAGAAAGAGAGAAAGAGAGAAAGAGAAAGAGAAAGTGAAAGAGGGGGAAGGAAGAAAAGTAACATTACCGAGAAGAAGAAGAATAAAACAACAATCTTTTTGTTGTCCGTCTCTCTCTTCTGTTGGGATAGCTTAGAATTTGCTGACTGCATCCTCCACAGAGATCCAAGAATACTGAGCACCCATATACTTCTTGGTCTTGTGTCACATCTAAGCTTAAATTTCGTAAGAGATTTCGTAAAATAAAACACCAAATGTCTTGTTGTCTGTCTCTCTCGTCTGTTGGTATAGCTTAGAATTTGCTGAATGCATCCTCCGCAGAAGGCCAAGAATAATTAGAACCCACATACTTATTGGCCTTGTGCCACATCTAAGCTTAAGTTTCGTAAAAAAATTCGTAAAATTGAACACAAAATATCTTGTTGTCTGTCTCTCTCGTCTGTTGGTATAGCTTAGAATTTGCTGACTGCATCCTCCACAGAGGGCCAAGAATACTGAGAACCCACATATTTCTTGGCCTTGTGCCACATCCAAGCTTAAGTTTCGTAAAAAAAAATTCGTAAATAGAAGACAAAATATCTTGTTGTCTGTCTCTCTCGTTTAGAATTGTCTGAATGCATCCTCCGCAGAGGGCCAAGAATAATGAGAACCCATATACTCCTTGGCCTTGTGCCACATCCAAGCTTTAGTTTCGTAAAAAAAATTCGTAAAATAGAACACAAAATATCTTGTTGTCTGTCTCTCGTCTGTTGGTATAGCTTAGAATTTGCTTACGGCATCCTTCACAGAGGGCCAAGAATACTGAGCACCCATATACTCCTTGGCCTTGTGTCACATTCTAAATAAAAACCAAATGATTTACTAAAAGCCCCGATAATTCATAAGGATGATACTGATGAGATATTTCTAAATACATGTGAATTTTTTGGGCTCAAGTGATCATAAACGAGATGGACAGAAGTCGAATTAAACAAAAATAAAATTATAACAACAACAGCAAAATTAATATAAACATTAATATCTTTATAAATAAAAAAAAACTGACAAAAATCAATCAATTTCAAATTAACATTAATAATAATAATAATAATAATAATAATAATAATACTAACAAGAAAACAAGAAGAAAAACTAGAATAAGAATAAGAATAAGAACAAGAACAAGAACAAGAATAAGAATAAGAACAAGAAAGAACAAGAACAAGATAAGAATAGAATAAGAATAAGAAAAAGACAAGAACAAGAATAAGAACAAGAACAAGAACAAGACAAGAAAGAACAAGAATAAAAATAAAAATAAGAATAAGAACAAGAATAAGAATAAGAATAAAACAAGAACAAGAACAGAATAAAAAGAAAGAATAAGAAGAACAAGAACAAGAATAAGAATAAACAAGAACAAGAACAAGAAGAATAAGAATAAGAATAAGAACAAGAAAAGAATAAGATAAGAACAAGAATAAGAATAAGAATAAGAATAAGAATTAAGAATAAGAATAAGATAAGAATAAGAATAAAGAAAGAATAAGAATAAAGAATAAAAAAGAACAAGAACAAGAATAAGAATAAACAATAAGAATAAGAATAAAAACAAGAACAGAATAAGAATAAAACAAGAATAGAATAAGAATAAGAACAAGAATAAGAATAAGAATAAGAACAAGAATAAGAATAAGAATAAAAACAAGAACAAGAATAAGAAGAACAAGAATAAGAATAAGAAATAATAACAAGAATAAGAATAAGAATAAGAACAAGAATAAGAATAAAAACCAGAACAAGAATAAGAATAAGAACAAGAACAAGAATAAGAATAAAAAAGAACAAGAACAAGAATAAGAATAAGAATAAAAACAAGAATAAGAATAAGAAGAATTTTGTTGAAATCTATCCTTGAAATGTTCAACACAGCACATATCTCAATTATTAATTAACAAAAAAGGGGTGTTCTAATCATTACACTAAACTACATCTGGTGGTGAGGCTCCAGTTCCGTACCGCTGGGGGTGTGGAGTACACCTTCATTATCATTAATCTCAGGTCAAATTTGATCCGGAGTGTTTGTACTTATTAGAGTTCCTTATATGGATCAAATGGATCTGTTTTAAAGATTTAAAAAGTATTGGTTTACTGGCTTGTTTGTTGGTTGGGCTGTATGGCATTTCAACCTTTGTTGGGTCATATCATGCCGAAGACGTCTTGCTTTATTCATTCTTGATGGGTATTCCAATTAATTTTGTATTTTCGACTAAGTTCCTTAGTGACACACCCTTACTTAGCAAATGTGTATGGGTAATTTTATGTCAAATCATCCAGTCCATGTCACCCACACCCTTCAATTTTTCTGAAATTTTGTACAGATATGGACTATGTTAAAGTTAGACATTCCCCAAAATTTCAGCTTCCAATTCCAAGAATTTCCGGAGTTATACCGATTTCTAGCTCTCTAAATTTGAGGGGTCGCAAAAAATGGCGAGTATGTTTGTAAATTTCACATGGATTATACTTTTCAGCCACCAGAAATTTGATGACAGAACTCTGGTTAAGGCTGGTGTATTCTGATTTATAATCATTTTTAGTATGCATCACGCATTCCTCTGTAAATATTTCATGGATTGTACTTTTCAGCCACCAAAAATTTGATGACAGACCTGTTTAAGTCACGTAGTGTTTCAGCTAAAGTGCTGAACTTTGGAGGAAGCTAGTCACGCTATTATGCTTACTTTCCGACTAATACACTTGGGAAAGGTATGAACCCTCTTATCCTTACAACTATGGGTTGCAAAACATCACTACTCTATTTCTACATGAGTAGGTTTGGTATTACATAACCCACGTAGGTTGATATGCTGTTGTGGGGATTATTTTCGTATTTTCCTGGGGAGTTGTCTGCCCGTTTAATGTCACTGGTTCCTGCTAGGGGCCTCGTGTATTTAAGCGGCTGTTTTGAATTTCTCTTCCTCTTT
Source organism: Doryteuthis pealeii (assembly GCA_023376005.1). Lineage (NCBI taxonomy): Eukaryota > Metazoa > Mollusca > Cephalopoda > Myopsida > Loliginidae > Doryteuthis > Doryteuthis pealeii. The sequence continues at coordinate 110,568 of JALAJA010000081.1, forward strand.
TTCTCTTTCCTCGCTACGAGACCACATGGGTTAGACACGGTCTACCCCTTTCTCGTTGGGGCTTCGGTCCTTTAACACTGGCCACTCACTGCTAGTAAGTCTCTTATACGATATATGACTATTCTTTAGTCATGTATCCGTAACTACGTTTTTATGTACATTTAGGTGTCTCTCTGATACCTAAACATCTTGTATTTTACCATTCATGAATGTGTCATTATCTCTACTCTTGTATATGTATCTATGTACTTTCATGTATCTCGTCATATCCATGTGCTGTATACCTATTAAATGTTTTGTCCCTCATCCTTTGTCGGAGTTTGTTTGCGTTCCAACGAGTTATGACTTTGTCATAACCTTTGAATCTTATACCATTAAACAAAGAAGTTGAATCTCTGAATTTTTTTAGATGAGGCTTAATAATTAGTACAATTTGGATTATTAGGACTATTGTCCTCATCTTTATTGTTATCTACACTATTTCTCTGATTTTTTTAGATAAGGCTTGATAATTAGTATTCTTTGGATTATTAGGACTATTGTCCTCATCTTTATTGTTATCTACACTATTTCTCTGAATTTTTTAGATAAGGCTTGATAATTAGTATTCTTTGGATTATTCGGACTATTGTCCTCATCTTAATTGTTATCTACACTATTTCTCTGAATATTTGAGACGAGGCTCGATAATTAGTATTATTTGGATTATTCGGACTATTGTCCTCATCTTAATTGTTATCTACACTATTTCTCTGAATTTTTTATGTAAGGCTTGATAATTAGTATTCTTTGGATTATTCGGACTATTGTCCTCATCTTAATTGTTATCTACACTATTTCTCTGAATTTTTTATATAAGGCTTGATAATTAGTATTCTTTGGATTATTCGGACTATTGTCCTCATCTTTATTGTTATCTACACTATTTCTCTGAATTTTTTTAGATAAGGCTTGATAATTAGTATTCTTTGGATTATTCGGACCATTGTCCTCATCTTAATTGTTATCTACACTATTTCTCTAATTTTTTTTATATTAGGCTTGATAATTAGTATTCTTTGGATTATTCGGACTATTGTCCTCATCTTAATTGTTATCTACACTATTTCTCTAATTTTTTTATATAAGGCTCGATAATTAGTATTCTTTGGATTATTCAGACTATTGTCCTCATCTTAATTGTTATCTACACTATTTCTCTTATGTTTTTTTTATAAGGCTTGATAATTAGTATTCTTTGGATTATTCGGACCATTGTCCTCATCTTTATTGTTATCTACACTATTTCTCTAATTTTTTTTTATAAGGCTTGATAATTAGTATTCTTTGGATTATTCGGACTATTGTCCTCATCTTAATTGTTATCTACACTATTTCTCTGATTTTTATATAAGGCTTGATAATTAGTATTCTTTGGATTATTCGGACTATTGTCCTCATCTTAATTGTTATCTACACTATTTCTCTAAATTTTTTAATATAAGGCTTGATAATTAGTATTCTTTGGATTATTCAGACTATTGTCCTCATCTTAATTGTTATCTACACTATTTCTCTAAATTTTTTATATAAGGCTTGATAATTAGTATTCTTTGGATTATTCGGACTATTGTCCTCATCTTAATTGTTATCTACACTATTTCTCTAAATTTTTTTATATAGGGCTTGATAATTAGTATTCTTTGGATTATTCGGACTATTTTCCTCATCTTAATTGTTATCTACACTATTTCTCTAAATTTTTTTATATAAGGCTTGATAATTAGTATTCTTTGGATTATTCGGACTATTGTCCTCAGCTTAATTGTTATCTACACTATTTCTCTGAATTTTTTAGATGAGGCTTGATAATTAGTATTATTTGGATTATTCGGACTATTCTTCTCATCTTAATTGTTATCTGTACAACGTTCTGACCAATGTGCCTTCCGGCCTTCTTCAGGTATTTCTTGTCGGACTCGGGAACCTTCTCAAACCAGGGAACTTTCTCTTCGAACTCGGGAACTTTCTTGTCGTAATCGGGAGCCATCACGGAACCTAACCCTTTATTCAGTCCGCGGGGGTATCCTGTTCTTATTCCACTAACCATAGTTGGGGTACAGGTGTTAAACTGTTTAACTGATGACAATAGCTAATTTTAGAGCAGAAGGCCAGGACGCATTTTTTGGGCTAAATTTGCAAATCGGTCGGAAAATTAGGTTGACCCAGAAAAAACAGAACCCAAAAATTTTGTAATAAAACTGTTAATTTTAATTAGAGGGTGGTTATGGTTAGGGTTTAGGGTTAGAGTTAATCCAAATAATGCTAAAGAAACTGAACCCGAAACTGATATTTTTTTTCAAATCTTGGAAACCGGGTTTGATTTGCCGCCATTTTGAAAAGCTTCAAAACAAATATTTTTGCGAGATTAAAATAATTTTGCAATAAACCGATTCCAAATAATGCAGAGATTATATTTTCTTTCTTTCTTTCTTTCTTTTTCTTCTTCGATCTTTGGTTATTTCTTTCTTTCTTTCAATACTTTCTTTCTTTCAATACTTTCTTTCTTTCTTTTTTCCACCTTTCTTTCTTTCTTTTTTTCTTTCTTCTATCTTTTTTTCTTTCTTTCTTTCTTTCTACACTTTCTTTCTTTCTTCCATCTTTTTTCTTTCTATCTTTCTTTCTTCGAACTATTTTTCTTTCTTTCTATACTTTCTTTCTTTCATTTTCTTTTTTCTTTTTTTTTTCTTTCTTTTTTTTCTTTCTTCTTTTCTTTCTTTCTTTCTTTCTTTAATTTTTTCTTCTTTCTTCTTTTTCTTCTTTCTTTCTTCACTTCTTTCTTTCTTTTTCTTTCTTCATTTTTCTTTTTTTTTCTTTCTTTCTACATTTTTTTTCTTTCTTTTTTCTTTTTTCTTTCTTTCTTCTTTCTTTCTTTCTTTCTTTTTCACTTTCTTTGTTCTACTCTTTCTTTCTTTCTTTTTTCTTTTTTTCTTTCTTTCTTTCTACACTTTCTTTCTTTCTTCCATCTTTCTTTCTTTCATATTTAATGCAGAGATTACATTTACGAAAAAAATCTGAAAAAAAGTATTTTGGTTTAAAATAAAAAATGCAATGTCCATCGTATTTTATCAACTTTTATTCTGTATCTAAATCCAACAAAAAAGAAAGATAGAAAAAAAAACTCCTCAGACGTGTATTAAACATTAAAAGCAAAGTTATAATCTGACGTAGTAAATAATAAGAATATATAATCGGTGATTTTAAAAAGGTTTTTTTTTTCTGCAAGTAATCGGAATTTTTAAAAGAAATATTCTTGCTAATGTTCGTTGAGTTTATATTGAATCAGTTTAAAAGCAAATTCGACGAAGAATTTGATAAAAAAATATTGAAATTCACTCTTCGTCATTTTCTTTCTTTCTATCTTTCTTTCTTCAGTTTCGTTTTTCTTTCGCAATTCACTTTCTTCCTTTTATTCTACACTTTCTTTTTTCCTTTCTTTCTTTCTTTTTTCTCTTTCTTTCTTTCTTTCCTTTTTTCTTTCTTTCTACCTTTCTTTCTTTTTTTTCTTTCTTTCTTTTCTTTTTTCTTTCTTTTTACACTTTCTTTTTTCTTTCTTTCTTATTTCTTTCTTTCTATCTTTCTTTTTTCCATTTTTTTCCTTTCTTTCTTTCTTTCTCTCTATCTTTCATATTTCTTTCTTTCTATCTTTATTTTTTACATCTTCTTTCTTTCTTCTTTCTTTCTTTCTTTCTTTCTTTCTTTCTATCTTTCTTTTTTCCATATTTTTTCTTTCTTTCTTTCTTCTTTCTCCATCTTTCTTTCTTTCTTTCTTACATCTTTCTTTCTTTCTATCTTTCTTTTTTCCATCTTTTTTCTTTCTTCTTTCTTTCATCTTTCTTTCTTTCTTTTTTACATCTTTCTTTCTTTCTTTTTTACATCTTTTTGTTTGTTTCTTCTTTCTTCCATCTTTCATTCTTTCTTCCATCTTTCTTTCTTTTTTTCTTTCTTTGTACATTTTCTTTCTTTCTTCCATCTTTCATTCTTTCTTCCATCTTTCTTTCTTTTTTTTCTTTCTTTGTAATTCTTTCTTTCTTCCTTTTTTCATCTTTCTTCCATCTTTCTTTCTTTCTTTCTTTCTTTTTCTATTTTTTTTACTCCACTTTGTCGTTTTCTAATGTTTCTTGTGCTTTTCTTTGTCCATATGTTGTAATTGCTGTTATTGGCTGCTAGATTTAGCTCTTCCTTGTTTTTTTTTATTCAACATTATTATCTGAGTATTCTAGTCGATTCCAACCATTGCTGTTAGGATGCTTTCAATTCTAACTCTGATTCCCAGTTCCTCTAGTCTTTTTTCTAATAGTCTTTATTAGATCTAGGATCAATGTAATATACTATATGTAGAGTATGACATAAGCTTTAAAAAACTTTTCGTAGATCTAGGATCACGTAATATACCATATGTAGAACGTATATAAGATTAAAAAATCTTTTCGTGGATCTAGATCAACGTATATACCATATGTAGAACGTAATATAAGCTTTAAAAATCTTTTAGTAGATCTAGGATCAACGTAATATACCATATGTAGAACGTAACATAAGCTTAAAAAAAACTTTTAGTAGATCTAGGATCAACGTAATATACCATATGTAGAACGTAACATAAGCTTAAAAAACTTTTAGTAGATCTAGGATCAACGTATATACCATATGTAGAACGTAACATAAGCTTAAAACTTTAGAGAGCTACGATTCAAAGAAATATACCATACGTAGAGCATTATACAAGCTTTTAGATATTTTTGAATATTCAGGATGATCGTAATATACCGTATGTAGACCATTAAATATACTTAAAAACTTTTAGTAGTGCTAGGAGCAACGAACTATATCATAGAGAAAGCATTACATTAGCTTCAAACCTTTCAGAACAACTACGAATTTCGAAAAATACCATACGATTCTTAGATATCTGTATTGTTCCTTCTCTTCTAGGGTACTGATTATTATAAATTGGGGAATAATCCGACGCCAAACACTCTTTTTCAAAGAAATAGGATCATCGTAAAATATCATATGCGGAGCATTACTGTTGTGGGGTTTTTAAGGGTAAAAAAATAAGACAAACGATTGGTAAAAATGGATATAAATGTATTGAACAAAAAAGGAGTAGAAATTACAGAAAAGAAAGTGGAGATTGTGTCCGACCATACAGTTGCGAGCTGACTCGCGTTGCTTCGTCTCAAGCCACAATTGTTCCTGCTAATAATAGTAGTCGTCAGGGCATTCCATTTATGTACATAGGTTATATCATCTATAACAAAAGTGCTCAATTCGGAGTTTTAGGTAAGATTTGAGGCCTGATAATTCCCCTGAGAGTGGGTGAAAATGGTCAACTTCGTGTAAAATTAAAGTGCCAATTTAATAAGATTTTCTGATAGAGTTCGATGAGGAATATCGCATAGTAAAAGATGGTTGAATTCTGTTGAGAATTTGGGGAGATATAGGGCTTCAAAGATACCCCCAAAATGCCCCTTTTCATCCATTATAAGTCTAAGGAAGGGATGAGAGACAATACGTTAATAACAGACTCTGTTTCTTCAAAGGTGCTCCCAAAATGCCCCTTTTCATCCATTATAAGTCTAAGGAAGGGATGAAGAGACAATACGTTAATAACAGATCTGTTTCTTCAAAGGTGCTCCCAAATGGTCTAAGGAAGGGATGAGAGACAATACGTTAATAACAGACTCTGTTTCTTCAAAGGTGCTCCAAAATGCCCCTTTTCATCCATTATAAGTCTAAGTAGAGACAATAGTTAAGACTCTGAAGGGATGTACAATACGTTAATAAAGACTCTGTTTCTTCAAAGGTGCTCAAATGCCCCTTTTCATCATTAAGTCTAAGGAAGGGATGAGAGACAATACGTTAAAAAGACTCTGTTTCTTCAAAGGTGCTCCCAAAATGCCCTTTTTCATCCATTATAAGTCTAAGGAAGGGATGAGAGACAATACGTTAATAACAGACTCTGTTTCTTCAAAGGTGCTCCCAAAATGCCCCTTTTCATCCATTATAAGTCTAAGGAAGGGATGAGAGACAATACGTTAATAACAGACTCTGTTTCTTCAAAGGTGCTCCCAAAATGCCCCTTTTCATCCATTATAAGTCTAAGGAAGGGATGAGAGACAATACGTTAATAACAGATCTGTTTCTTAAAGGTGCTCCAAATGCCCCTTTTATCCATTATAAGTCTAAGGAAGGATGAGAGACAATACGTTAATAACAGACTCTGTTTCTCAAAGGTGCTCCCAAAATGCCCTTTTCATCCATTATAAGTCTAAGGAAGGGATGAGAGACAATACGTTAATAACAGACTCGTTTTCAAAGATGCCCGTCTATCTACTCAGACTCTGTTTCTTCAAAGGTGCTCCCAAAATGCCTTTTCATCCATTATAAGTCTAAGGAAGGGATGAGAGACAATACGTTAATAACAGACACTGTTTCTTAAAGACACATTGCACTAATAAAAATAAACGATGGATTTCGCCCAAGAATTTGTGCTTTATAAGGGCCGTATGCTGCCCCCGGGTTGCATGTTTAACATGCCTGACGCACACTGTACGTATCCATATATTAATACTCGTGTTCCTTATTTGTAAGACCGTTATCATCTTGCAACAACATCTGGTTAAAAATGTGACCGATCAAATCATCCAAGATGAAATTCAAAAAAATTATTTCTGATTATCTGGTATTGCTTATCCGCCGAATTCTTATTTCTTATGTGTGTCGTCACCCCAGCTAAGTAAATGACGATCCCGTTTTTATTATAAAGAAAGAAAGGGAAGAAAAGGACATGTTATACAGTAAAAATAGGATAAGAAAGAAAGTAAGGGATTATGGGAAAGAAAGAGAGTAGGAAAAAGATATAGAAAGAGGGTGAGTGCGCGGAAGCAATAACGCAAATCTGTTTCAATCGAAAAGAATGAAAAGATGAAAGAAAGAAAGAAAAAATACTGAGAGAGAGAGTTAAATCAAGATTATGAAAGTTTGTACACATTGAACTATTTAGCAATAGCTCTTAAGTAAAAATATCAAACGTTGTAATAATTAAATTAGCATACTGTCTTATATCCATAGGCCCCACTAGGACACATATTATTACTCATACAACATATCTTTTATAAGCTGTTACTCCTTACCAGTGTTACACTTCATGAGAAGTTATAGATTGTGAACAGACCTGTAGCTAAGAATTTTAATTAAAAGCCGATAACTTTAAAATCAGGGAGTCTATGGAAAATTACCGGTGACGGTTATAACATTTTGATCGTTTGAAAACGCGCCAGACAGACACGTGAGAATATAGTTATAGTTAGATTCGACTCAGATTTCAGGGAGCGTAGACGTTTGTCCGCCTCCGGAGTCCAATCTCATCCCCGTGGCGGAATCAATATGGGCGAATAAAACTTGATTAAGTAAAGCCAAGTCTTGTTTTAATCAATTAAAGGAATGTTAAGACAATGTCCAACTCAGCTCAGTCCAGCAGAGAATTAGCAAGGAAGGAAATCAACCCCCTTGCTTGCATTGTGATAGTCTTCAAAATAAACAAAAAAAAGATAAATTGAATAAGATATAAATAAGTAAATAAACAAATAAATATAATAATAATATTGATTATATAATAATAATAATAATAATAATAATAAATGATTAAATTGATTTATATTACATCCAACACGAAATATTATACATCACCATGGCCACCAAACACAATACGCTCTTAATACGCACATACATATGCACGTGCAATCCCGCGCTAGGATACAGTCATAACGTCACAACCAACACGCATTTTCATGGACCCGCGCATGACAACATACGCGCAAGTACAAACAAACCCGCATTCACGTAAAACATTCTACACGAGAAATACTGTTATATAAAAAATATCATCATTTTCAAGAAAAAAAAATTCATTTAAAAAGAAATGTTATAACTAGACTGTTTCAGTTCCAGTGATCTTTTGAAAAAGAGATATTATCTCGAAAATTCAAGAATTTAAATACAGGTTAACACACAACATCATTGTTACCGTATTATTATTTTTTCTTTACACCTGCATTGTGATAGCCTTCTAAATCAACCTCCTAACCAATATAATATATATATATATATATATATATATTATTATAATGGAGATTGTGTGTTTTTTCTGTCTGTAACCGAAACTATATTACTAATCGAGTCACAAATTAACATAGTTATTTACATCACATTCTCCATGATTTTTATTTTATTTAAACCTCAATTATTAATAAAATTGCTTCACCTTTTATTAGTGTTGCCCATACTAATACTGTATTTACCGCGTACCCCACTTGTACGGGTCAGGCACAAAGTCCCTATTAACGTGGGACCACCCACAAGCCGAAGCTCATGGAGTGGCAGGTGAAAATTGGCGTCGATCCCGTCGGCATTCCCCCTCAAGAGGGGCACCTCAGGCACCTGGGCAATAAACCCAGCCCTGCCCTTTAAATCGAGGGGGCAGGTGTTGCCTGGGGGATGGCCCCCTGGGATGACGCCGTTAATTATTAGCAATGGTCTAGAGGCCGAAGCCACTGTAGACCATATCGATATTTACCGCGTACCCCACTTTGTACGGTCAGGCACAAAGTCCCTATTAACGTGGGACCACACAAGCCGAGACTCATGGGGTGGCAGGTGAAAAATTGCGTCGATCCCGTCGGCATTGCCCCTCAAGAGGGGCGCCTCAGGCACTGGACAATAAACCCAGCCCTGCCCCTTTAAATCAAGGGGCAGGTGTTTGCCTGGGGGGGATGGCCCCCTGGGATCGACGCCGTTAATTATATCAATGGTCCAGAGGCCGAAGCCACTGTAGACCAATCAACATACAAATAACATGCTATTGATTTATATATACAAAAAATAGCGGTTTCAGTGTGAATGGGAAGGCTAATTTGCATATTCATATTAAAAATGTGATTTTATTAAATATGTGCTAGGTATTATTGATTTCTAACTGTTTGGTTTTATTTTAATGAATATAAGCAAAAATCTCTTCAATTAATCTTAAATGAATCCATTAACAAGAAAAAATAACTGTCATTTTATTCTTTATTTCCTAATTTAACTAAATAGTTAAATAGTAAAATTCAGCAATGAAAGACGGAGTGATGTAAGAGTAAGTTTTCATTTCTATTTTTCTATTATACCCCCACTCTGTTTCAAATTATTGTATCTGCATTCTTATTAGACTTTCTAATTTAATATAATATTTATTACATAAAAACTTAAATACTTGCACCCGGAGGGTAATATTTGCTAGTAAATAATAATATTAAAAAAGATATATATATTATTGACATTGCAGCCATTTTGGTGTCTGCATTTTTTAATCCTTTCATATTGCCGATTGTTCAATAATATCTGGCGAAAATTGGTTGATGTATTTGCCATAGTTGATTGACTTAGTACTTTCCGCCCTATCGTGGGCCATCTTCAGGGTAATTTTGAAACCGTATAACAATGGGTTTTTCCATTTCCTATATATATAGGTTGGTTTTATTTATTGCTGTTGTTATTATTATTAGTGTTATTATTGTTTTTATTATCATTTTAATATTAATATTTTGTGTGTTTTCAATATCCTTTTATCTATACTTATTACCGTCGGATTCATTTCCTTTTCTCTTAACTTAATATCTTATATTATATATATATATAATATATATATACTATTTTATATATATATATATAGGTATATGTAAAACAAATTTTTTTGCGATGAAACAAAGAAATACAGTGTTCAATCACAAATTGTAAGAGCTAATATTTATTTATTTTACAAAGTTTTTCACAGATCATGTTCATTATAAACAGCGACCAGGTTTCATGCTAAGTGGCAATCATTCAGGTTGTTGAGCAAGATCCATGAGTGTTTGTTGAAGTTCTTTACTCAATGTCACATTTGGACTGCAAATAAACGTCGGTTTAGTTCGCGGACGCTATTATAGTTCGGATTTACTAAAAATAAATTTTTTTTCAAAATTTGCATTTTTTTGTAGTAATGCCAACGAAGTTGCCTCCCTTTATTCGTTAAAAATAAAACATTTTTTTTAACTTGAAAAAAATTTCATTTTTTATTTTTAAATTAATTCTGTTTGGGCAAAGGATGCATATGTCTTCAAAAAACCATTTTAATATATATGGTAGAGTCTTTTAATTTTTTTCCAACATAATATAAAGGTGGATGGTGTTGTTCCTCTGTCGAAAAATATTTTTTCACTGTTGAATAATCAGATATCTTTTGCAAACAATTGCGGAATTGATTTTCAGGTGGATTGTTGAGTATCTCCCCTCCATGCATTTAGGAAGAATTTTCTTTATGGGGACATTGTTTGAAGATTTCCGATTTTTTTATTTAAACTTCTATTATTATTATTATTATTAAAAGGAAATTAAGTTTTTAATATCCTAAATTTTTTGTAACACATGAATTGCAGTACTTGAGCGTTTGTGTAAGATTTGGATGATCTAAAATTCTCCACTCTATTTTTGTAAGGCATATCTTTTCTTTTAGTTCCATATTTTGTTGCAAGGGAGTTGTTTCTTTTTTTATCTTTCTTTCTGAAAGATTCCATATGCGAGTAGTAATCTTTGCTTGAAGTCACCCTGGTCATCCCACTATTTTATCTGTGCTATTAGGGTGTGCACTGTAGTGGTTATTTAGCTTCATATACTACTGATCTAATGTTACATTTCTGATTTAGGGACAGTCTTTTTTAATTCTCAAGAACATGAGGGTTTGAGTTTAGTTTAGATTTTGATGTATTAGTGATTCATTGAGAGTTCCAATGAGTAGCTTGTTTTTACAGTATTTCTATTAAATATTTTATTATATCTATTTTGGGGTGGGAAGTGTTTATCTATAAGTTCTAGAAATTTTTTACCGACATTTGTTTTAATGTTTAGAAAAGGGCGTAAACCAAATTATCTTTCCTTTTTTCTGTTTTTGAATTATTATGTTGGGGATGTTATCTATATAGTATATATATATATTATATATATGTATTATATAGTATGAATTATAATATATAGTGTAATGTTATATTATATATATATATAAGTATATATATTATATATGTGGCCGGGTTAGCTAGTCGGTAGAGCGGTTCGGCTAGACACCACAGGTTCCATACTTCGATAACGGCCTGCGCCAACTAGCGTATGAGCTAGCACAGTGATCTGTGTGGTAAAGTGAAGGAGCTAGTGGTAGGTGTGGCGCTCCACTCAGATGCTAATCTGCCTTCTGAACATCAACCTCCCTAACCAATAGTTATATATATATATATATATATATAATTATTATAATGAGATTGTGTGTTTTTCTGTCTGTAACCGAAACTATATTACTAATCGAGTCAAACAATTAACATAGTTATTACATCAACATTCTCCATGATTTTTATTTATATTTTAAAACCTCAATTATTAATAATTGCTTCACACCTTTTTATTAGTGTTGCCCATATCTACATACTGTATTTACCGCGTACCCCACTTGTACGGGTCAGGCACAAAGTCCCTATTAACGTGGGACCACCCACAAGCCGAAGCTCATGGAGTGGAAGGTGAAAAATTTGCGTCGATCCCGTCGGCCTCCCCCTCAAAGGGGGCACCTCAGGCACTGGGCAATAAACCCAGCCCTGCCCCTTTAAATCGAGGGGCAGGTGTTGCCTGGGGGGATGGCCCCCCTGGGATCGACGCCGTTAATTATAGCAATGGTCTAGAGGCCGAAGCCACTGTAGACCATATCGATATTTACCGCGTACCCCACTTGTACGGGTCAGGCACAAAGTCCCTATTAACGTGGGACCACCCACAAGCCGAGACTCATGGGGTGGCAGGTGAAAAATTGCGTCGATCCCGTCGGCATTGCCCCTCAAGAGGGGCGCCTCAGGCACTGGACAATAAACCCAGCCCTGCCCCTTTAAATCAAGGGGGCAGGTGTTGCCTGGGGGGATGGCCCCCTGGGATCGACGCCGTTAATTATATCAATGGTCCAGAGGCCGAAGCCACTGTAGACCAAATCAACATACAAATAACATGCTATTGTATTTATATATACAAAAAATAGCGGTTTGCAGTGTGAATGGGAAGGCTAATTTGCATATTCATATTAAAAATGTGATTTTATTAAATATGTGCTAGGTATTATTGATTTCTAACTGTTTGGTTTTATTTTAATGAATATATAAGCAAAAATCTCTTTCAATTAATCTTAAATGAAAATCCATTAACAAGAAAAAAATAACTGTCATTTTATTCTTTATTTTCCTAATTTAACTAAATAGTTAAATAGTAAAATTCAGCAAATGAAAGACGGGAGTGATGTAAGAGTAAGTTTCATTTCTATTTTTCTATTATACCCCACTCTGTTTCAAATATTGTTATCTGCATTCTTATTAGACTTTCTAATTTAATATAATATTTTATTACATTAAAACTTAAATACTTGCACCCGGAGGGTGCATATATTTGCTAGTAATAATAATATTAAAAAAGATATATATATTATTGAACATTGCAGCCATTTTGTGTCTGCATTTTTTAATCCTTTCATATTGCCGGATGTTTTCAATAATATCTGGCGAAAATTGGTTGATGTATTTGCCATAGTTGATTGACTTAGTACTTTCCGCCCTATCGTGGGCCATCTTCAGGGTAATTTTGAAACCGTATAACAATGGGTTTTTCCATTTCCTATTTATATAGGTTGTGTTTATTTTATTGCTGTTGTTATTATTATTAGTGTTATTATTGTTTTTATTATCATTTTTAATATTAATATTATTGTGTGTTTTCATATCCTTTTATCTATACTTATACCGTCGGATTCATTTCCTTTCTCTTAACTTAATATCTTATATATATATATATATATATATATATATATATATATATATATATATATATATAGGTATATGTAAAAACAAAATTTTTTTGCGATGAAACAAAGAAAATACAGTGTTCAATCACAAATTGTAAGAGCTAATATTTATTTATTTTACAAAGTTTTCACAGATCAATGTTCATTATAAACAGCGACCCAGGTTTCATGCTAAGTGGCAATCATCAGGTTGTTGAGCAAGATCCCATGGTGTTTGTTGAAGTTCTTTACTCAATGTCACATTTTGGACTGCAAATAACGTCGGTTAGTTCCGCGGACGCTATTATAGTTCGGATTTACTAAAAATAATTTTTTTCAAAATTTGCATTTTTTTGTAGTAATGCCAACGAAGTTGCCTCCCTTTATTCGTTAAAAATAAAACATTTTTTTTAACTTTGAAAAAAAAATTTTTCATTTTTTATTTTTAAATTAATTCTGTTTGGCAAAGGATGCATATGTCTTCAAAAAACCATTTTAATATATATGGTAGAGTCTTTTAAATTTTTTTCCAACATAATATAAAGGTGGATGGTGTTGTTCCTCTGTCGAAAAATCATTTTTTCACTGTTGAAATATCAGATATCTTTGCAAACAATTGCGGAATTGATTTTCAGGGTGGATGTTGAGTATCTCCCCTCCATGCATTTAGGAAGAATTTTCTTTTATGGGGACATTGTTTGAAGATTTCCGATTTTTTATTTAAACTTCTATTATTATTATTATTATTATTAAAGGAAATTAAGTTTTTTAATATCCTAAATTTTTCTGTAACACATGAATTGCAGTACTTAGAGCCGTTTGTGTAAGATTTGGGATGATCTAAAATTCTCCACTCTATTTTGTAAGGCATATCTTTTTTTTAGTTCCCATATTTTTGTTGCAAGGGAAGTTGTTTCTTTTTTATCTTTCTTTCTGAAAGATTCCATATGCGAGTAGAATCTTTGCTTGAAGTCACCCTGGGTCATCCCAACATATTTATCTGTGCTTATAGGGTGATTCGCACTGTAAGTGGTTACTTTAGCTTCATATACTACTGATCTAATGTTACATTTCTGATTTAGGGGACAGTCTTTTTTAATTCTACAAGAACATGAAGGGTTTGAGTTTTAGTTTAGATTTTGATGTAATTAGTGATTTCATTGAGAGTCCACATGAGTAGCTAGTTTTTACAGTATTTCTATTAAATATTTTTATTATATCTATTTTGGGGTGGGAAGTGTTTATCTATTAAGTCTAGAAATTTTTTACCGACATTTTGTTTAACTGTTTTAGAAAAAGGGGGCGTAAACCAAATTATCTTTTCTTTTTCTGTTTTTTTTGAATTATTGTTTGGGGATGTTATCTATATAGTATATATATATTATATATATAATATATATATATATATATATAATATAATATAATATATGTATATATATATATATATATATATATATATATATATATATATATGGGCCGGGTTAGCTCAGTCGGTAGAGCGTTCGGCTAGAAACCACAAGGTTCCTACTTCGATACCGGCCCTCGCCAACTCAGCGTATGAGTAGCACAGTGATCTGTGTGGTAAAGTAAGGAGCTTATGGTAGGTGTGGCGCTCCACCTCAGATGCTAAAACATTCTCCTTGGTCTAGCGTTATTGAAAAGGGCATAGACTGACTGGCTGATACCGACTTTAGGCCGCCCCGTCGACTTTACTTTTTTTAAATATATATATATGAATAAAAAAAACTTTTAGAAGAACCAGGATATTCAAAATATTGCATTGGACGGCTTTATCATTAAATAACCCAAGAAATGCCATTAATTAAAAAAAGTAAACATAAAATAATATCAAAAACTTCGGGCTATTTTTAACCTTATCTCTAACTTTATCTACAATTGTGACGTATCGCCGACAAGAAAAGGCCAATAAAAAAACTCAACACCATTTCCTTATCAGTTATATTCAATAAAATACGCCTACAAGAAATATATATATATATATATATATATATATATATATATATATATAGGGTCATCCACAGACTTATCAAGTCTCTTCAGTGTGGCTAGACATTTTGTAAGCTACCTACAGCCGGAATTGAAATCCAATCCGGCACTTTAACCATTAGTATTCACTTACAGAATGGGAAGGGGATTTAAACTATTTTAATACACACATCGCTTTGTGTGTAAAGGCCGTGACAGAGTGCTCCATACCTTATATAGAAGAGCGTCGCGTTTTCGCTTGAGTTGGCGGACGTCAGTGAGATCCCCCCCAGAGTGCTCAACCTAGGGGATGGGGTGCATATATAGGGTCATATATATATATATATATATATATATATATATATATATATATATATAGGGTAAACTATAGACACGTATTTCGAGGAGCGTATATATATATATATATATATATATGTGTGTGTGTGTGTGTGTGTGTGTGTGTATAAAATGAAAATGGAAATGAATCCGACGGTATGTTGAAAAAAGAAATAAAGGAAAGAAAGTATAGAATGGATAAAATAGGATATTTTAATCAATTTTACTTACACGTGTTTCGGTCAGAAGTTTATACATGTGTACATTATTCAAACTATTATCATTTTTAAATAACCAAATGAAATGAAATAATAATAATAGAAAAAAAAGGTAGAAATGTTCCGCACACAAAGAAATATCGACTTTTCTCAGAGTAAATCCTTATTTTTTCTATACTTTCTTTCCTTTATTTCTTTTTTCAACTATATATATATATATATATATATATATATATATATATACTAGACAAAACATGACCCGTTGTGTCACCCATTGAGCTCTGGGTAGATAATTGAGATTAGGGAAAAGAGAGTTTGTAAAAGGAATTAGATTTTAGAAAAATAAATACAAAACGGACCATATGACCTTTAGGCACCCCTTTTCACCCTCGTTCCTAAGGACATTTTTTTTCATTTACACCGTCATTATCCGGTTGTTTGTTAACAGATGATTTTAGAGTTTTTTCTTAATTATAAAATTAACCCCTAACTCTAACTTCTAACCCTAACCCCTAACCCTAACATGTGCTTATGAAACGAGATCGAAAAAGGGGTTCCTAAAGGTTATTTGGTCTTTCAAAACATTAGAATTATTTTCTAACATCACAAAAAAAGGGGAAGTTTGACCTAATTTAAGTTACGGATTGCTGCTTATGTGATTTAACATACAAATACATTTCAAATTCTCTCATCTCTCTCATCTCTCTCTCTCTCTCTCTCTCTCTATCTATCTATCTATCTATCTCTATCTCTCTCTCTCTCTATCTATCTCTCTCTCTCTCTCTATCTCTCTCTCTCTCTCTCTCTCTCTCTCTCTCTACTCATTCAGTGAAACTAACATATACAACGAGAATGTAATTAAGAGATACATAGAGAGGGGGAAAATGATATCCAGACTGTAAAGTATATAACTCAAGTGTATAACTCAATCCTAAAAATTAGAAATAATTTAGCATCACTTTAGAACCAATTAAAATGGAATTTTTTCAAACATAATTTAATCCTAAAACTAAGAAATAATTTAGTATAACTTTCGTGTCATTAAACTAAACAGTAAAAAAGCCTTTCGTAGACAAATATTGATTCGCTCAGTTTTAATATTACAATAGATATAAGTAAAATAAAGTCGACGGGGTGGCCTAATGTCGGTATCAGCCTGACAGCGAGGAGTCTATCCCCTTTTCACCCGCGCAAGACCAAGAGATTGTTTTTGCGTCTGAGGTGGAGCGCCACACATACCATCAGCTCCTCACTTTACCGCACATATCTCCTGTGCTACTCATACGCTGAGTTGGCGCAGGCCGGTATCAAACCATGAACCTTGCGTTTCCTTGACAAGTGCTCTACCAACTGAGCTACATATCTACAAAAACCAACTCACAAACACACACACGAAGAATTTTGTATGATACAAAGACACTATTAAACATACACACACACACACACACACACATACACAGACTAAGACACAGACACAGACACAGACAGACAGACAGACACACACACACATACACACACGGGCACAAACATACACACACACATAGACACAGACACACGTACACATAGACACAGACAGACAGACACACACAGACAGACACACGCACATACACATACACACACAGGCACCCACAGACACACACACACACAGGCACACACATACACACACATAGACACAGACACACGGACACACACAGACACACACACACATACATATACACACACAGAGACACAGACACAGGCACACACACACACACACATACACACACATACACAGACACAGACACAAACACAGACACACACAGACACACGGACACAGACACAGACACACACACACACACGGACACAGACACACACACGGACCACCACACACACAAACAGACAGACAGACACACACACACACACATACACATCCAAACACACACAGACGCAGACACACACACATACACACACAAACACACACACACATACACACACACAAACACAACACCATACACACACACACATAGACACACATACATACACACACAGACACAGACACAGACACAGACAGATATAGACACACACGAAGAAATCAAAAGTTTAAGAGATGATTAAACGAACATACAAACACAAAATTACAAAAATACAACAGAATGGATTGATTCAGACAGTAGTCAACATTTCCCTATAAGTCTCCGAACTTTAAGAAATCTTCTGACGAAGGGATCTTTATCCCGAAATATTAAGGAAATAGTATTATCTTTTTGTCATCTATTTTTGTACAGAAAATGAGTTCTAGAGCTTCCCTACTCCTCAAAATGGGTTTATAAAAGCATGTTTGCCCGGGGAATCCAAAAATTTTATCGAAAAGGTCTGAAAGTTAAACAATTTTACGTTATTGAGGATTTCTGATTTTTTCATAACAAGATAAATATCCCAATGTGGCACTGAATCGAAGACAAAAAGTTTTCTATTATCATTTCACATATATTGAACATTATTTGTACCAAAATGAAAGCTTGGTGTTTGCCCAGAACCAAAGCTAGAACATCAGTTAAAATTTTGCAAATCAGAAACCCATTGGGTTATTTTATGCCGAAGAGGTTTTGTTTGATTCATTGTTGATGAGTACTCAATTTTTAACAAACTCAATTTTCCTAGTATTCTTTGGATTATTCGGACTATTGTCCTCATCTTCATTGTTATCTGTATAACGTTTCGGTCAATGCCCTCTGGTCTTCTTCAGGTATTTCTTGTCGGATTCGGGAACCTTCTCGGACTCGGAAACCTTCTTTTCGAACTCGGGAACCTTATTGTCGTAATCGGGAACCATCACGAAACTTTGAACCTAACCCTTTATTCAGTCCACGGTTTCCTATTCTCATTCCGCTACCTATAGCTGTGGTACAGGTGTTAATATGTGTTAATTTATTATTCTATGTTACTGCTGCCCCTGACCAAGGTTGAACTTACAGTCTAGAGACAACTATAAGTTAGATTCTAAATTTTTCTTCGAGCATATGTTTGTATCTATTTAACCCATAGATGAGAACTACCAAGTACTACTCAGAGTGGACCTGGGAGTAATGGCCATAAAGGGCTACTCCACGCCCCCCTCATAGCTACAAAATTGTAACTTCACCATTGGATATGCAGTATAACGTCGCGACTAGGACACTAAGACCCTAAGCCACCGCCTTCTAGCACATATAAGATAAAAATCATTGGAGATTTGCCATGATAATATTATTAACACATTTTTAAATTATGTTTTGC
>JALAJA010000081.1:139290-144290 GCA_023376005.1 Doryteuthis pealeii
GTTTTTTGACACACCTTATATTCTGAAAAAAAAAAAACGACGTTCCATTCATTGTTCATTTCTATCTTGGTAAATACAGTTTCAAATTCGGCTTTTTTTATGCACCTTGTATTCTGAAAAAAATTAACGATTCATTCATTCTTCATTTCTATCTTGGTAAATACAGCTTTAAACTTATATATACAAGGAGAGTCAAACAAGTATCGAGATTTTTGTACTTTTTGACACACCTTGTATTCTGACAAAATTAATGTTCTATTCAATTTTTTCTTGGTAAATACAGGTTTAAACTTAGTGTATATAGAGTACTATATTCAGAAGTAAAGGACTTGGTTTGAAAATCACATTACAAAAATTGTTTTTTGTTTTGTTTTATAAGTAAAGTGGCATAATGACGGTATCAGTCAGACAGCAAGGGAGTCTATCCCCTTTTCACTTGCTCTAGACAAAGGAGATTTTTTTTCAGTGTCTGAGGTGGATCGCCATCAGCTCCTTACTTTACCGCACAGATTCCTGTGCCACTCAAAGGCTGAGTTGTCGAGGGCCGGTATCGAACCAGGTACCTTGCGGTTCCTAGTCAAGTGCTCTATCGAGTGAGCTAAACCGGCCCTGTATGTATAAAACATATATCTATCTTGTGCCATGACTAAGAAAAGTTTAGTAAATAATTAAACATTATTTTTTGCATTGACAAAATAAAATATCCACCCTGTCGGCTGGGGCGTTAGAATGCACCGACTGCACCTCTGCAGAGGGTAAGACTCCCCCAATGGGGCCACCTGTTGGCCGTGGGTGGTCACGTCAAGCCCTAGCACCTATATGATTTTCCCAACACTATTGCCCTTATGGCAAGTCCCAACCCCTTTTTATCATATGGGTGCTAGAAGGCGGTGGCTGCGGGTCTACATGTCCTGGGAATGACGTTAAACTCTATCTGATGGTGAGGTTCCGGTTTTGGAGGTTTGGAGTGTGGAGCACCCCTTCATCACCATCGCTCCCTGGTCCACTCTGACCCGGAGTGGTAGTACCTGTTAGGGTCCCATCTATGGGTTAAATAGAAAAATGTATTTATAAAAAAATTGTATTATCCATTAAGAATTGATTTATTTCAAAACTTTATCGGCATTAAATGACCTATTGAGGTTGATATGCCGTAAAAAAAAAAAAAATATATATATATTTTTGAAAATATATTTTTGAAAAAGTTTTATTGCACCCAAGACTTTCCTTTTGTTAAGTTCTACAAACCTGTCGATTAAAAGTGGTAGTTTTCTATATTTAGCTGAAAAACTAACAAATACGTATTATTTGGATTTTTCGGACTGTTGTCTTCATTGTTATATACAGAAAGTTAAGATAAAGATGAGGACAACAGACCGAAAAATCCAAATTATCAAGCCTCATCTCAAAAATTCAGACAAATAGCAACAAATAGCTTTTTTTAAGAGATTCATTTTTTTTCATTTTCTGTGACCATAAAAAAAATTTCTATTTAATAATTTGAAGGCGATTACAATGCGTATAAAAATAAAAAAAAAAAAGATGTTATTTTTGTCTTATCGATTTCGAAGTATAAACTTCATCATCATCATCAGAGGTTCGTATAATTATAACCACACAAAGAAAAATGTAAGTACGTCCATTTCTGATATGAACCTCTGATGATGAAGTTTATGCTTCGAAATCGATAAGACAAAAATAACATCTTTTTGTTTTTATTTTTTATACGCATTGTAATTGCTTTCAAATTATTAATATATTATAACATACTTAACAATGCTTCAAGCAAATTACCAATTACTTTTAAAGTTTCTATCTGTATTTCCACAAAAAGACAATCCACTACCAACAAATTCATCCAGTCACTTTCAATTATTCTTTTAACTTTCAATTCTTAAGATATTCCATTTATTTAAATGATTATTTCAATGATCATCGAAACCTCACTGTAAAACCATATCGCCGGTATCGAACCAGAAACCATGCGATTCCTAGTCAAGTGCTCTACCGACTGTGCTAAACCGGCCCTGCGTAAAGTATAAAACAGAATTATCTGCGTTATTCGGACTATTGTCCCCATCTTCATTGTTATTTGTACAACGTTTCGGTCGATATGCCCACCGGTCTTCTTCAGGTATTTCTTGTCGGACTCGGGAACCTTCTTTTCGGACTCGGGAACCTTCTTTTCGAACTCGGGAACTTTCTTGTCGTATTCGGGAACCATCACGGAACTTTGAACCTAACTCTTTATTTAGTCCACGGGGGGTATTCTGTTCTCATTCCGCTAACCATAGCTGGGGTAGGAGTTGTGTTAATTATTTTTCTAACTGCCTCTACTCAAGATTGAACTCGGTATCCAGAGATAACTGTCACTTAGAACTGTCTTAACCTAACTACCTTATCCATTAGGCCATGTGTCCAATTGGCCTTATCTCAAACATTCAGAGAAATAATATAAAACAGAAGTAGTAGAATCATTTACTTTGTTTTATACTTTACTTATATTGAAACCAACGTTATCTTTATTCCGCCGACCTATCAATACGGGAATGAGATACAAGTTTATCCGTTCCGATAATTTTAAGTTTCTAATAATATTTCGCTCCTTCCTCTTCGTGCTTTTTAGGCATTCAACATATTTCTTCTTTTACTACTTGCCTGTCACAGAATTCTTCTCTGACGAGACCTGACCGAAAGAGAGGTCTCTTTTTTTTAAAGAATATTTTGGTATATCTTTAAAATGAATACGCCTTCAAAACCATCCTTAAATTCTGCTCGTAAGAGTGAAGTTGGGGTAACGTGAAGGTATAATATACTTTTTTTCTTCTTTCCTTCATGTTAACCCCAAACATTTACATGGTCTTACCCCCCCCTCTTTTACATAATATATATACGTATCCAAATGGCTGGTAAGTAAGAATAATCTTTTGGATCATCGAAACCTCACTGTAAAACCATATCGCCGGTATCGAACCAGGAACCATGCGATTCCTAGTCAGTGCTCTACCGACTGTGCTAAACCGGTCCCTGCGTAAAATATAAAACAGAAGTAGCAGAATCATTTACTTTGTTTTATAAATAAAAAAAGTAAAGTCGTCGTGGCCTAAAGTCGGTTATCAGGCCAATCAGCGAGGGGATCTATCCCCTTTTCAATAGCGCTAGACCAAGGAGATTGTTTTTAGCGTCTGAGGTGGAGCGCCACACCTACCATCATCTCCTTACTTTACCGCACAAATCCCTGTGCTACTCATACGCTGAGTTGGCGAGGGCCGGTATCGAACTAGGAACCTTGTGGTTTCTGGCCGAACGCTCTACCGAATGAGCTAACCCGTTTTTATACTTTACTTATATTCAAACCAACGTTATCTTAATTCCACTAACCATTATTCAATACGTGAAGAATACAAGTTTATCCGTTCCGATAATTCCTTAGGTTTCCGAAGAATATATTTTTCGATTTCTTCCTCTTCGTGCTTTTCAGCATTCAGTACCATTTCTTCTCTTACAACTTGTCTGTCACAGAATTCTTCTCTGACGAGACGCCGCCCTGTCGACTGGGGCGTTAGAATGCACCAACTGCACCTCTGCAGAAGGGTAAGATTCCCCCAATGGGGCCACCTGTTGGCCGTGCGTGGCAACCCGTGATGTTTAAGGATAGAACCCAGGTGGATGATAGTCCATGACTTGCAATACTCCACTTTGGCCCTATCTTGGGCTAGACGGGCGGTCGGAGAGGCCCCCTCTGATCAATCGGCTGGTCACGTCAAGCCCTTTTTAAGTTCTTTTTATTCGTTTGAAATTGCTGATCAATAAAGTATGATACGTTTTAAAATTATATATATATATATATATATATATATATATATATATATATATATACATTATAAGATAAATCTAATGAGTCAGACGAACCTACTAAAAGTTTCGCTTAATGCTCTCAGGGCTAAGATCTTAGCCCTGAAGAGCATTAACCGAAACCTTTAGTAGGTTCGTCTGACTCATTAGATTTATCTTTATTATTTGCTCTAGTTAGGTATTGAGCACTTTTTACTTATTAGCTTTAGTTCCTGGCGGTTTTTGTATGAATATATATATCTTATATATTATATATGCATATAAATTGTTTTTTTTGGCCAAATATTTGTACCAATAGATTATTTTTTGTTGGTACGATTATCTTGGTCTTTTTCTTTTTTACAAAATCTTTTTTCCCCCGGTTGATGTTTGGTAGTATATTTTTACAATCAAACTATTTGCTGTTTTTTTTCTCACCGCGAGGATTTACCAACAAGTTTGGTATATTATATATATATATACAGAAACATACGGTTTAAGTACTTTAAGGAGTTTTACGGACGACTTGTGGCACTCCACCCCAGCCGCTAAAAACAATCTCCTTGGACTAGCGCTAGTGAAAAGGGGATAGACTCCCTCGTGGTCTGGCTGATACCGACATTAGGCCACCCTGACGACTTTACTTTTTCTCACTATATATATTTAACTGTAAAAAATAATTGAATAATAAGATATTAGAAAAATAAAAAAAACAATACACACACACAAACACACACACACACACACACACACACACACACACACACACACACACCACATATATATATATATATATATATAACTGAATGTTGGAATGTTTTTTATAAGGGCTAGTTTTAGCACAGTCGGTAGAGCATCCGACTACTAACCACAAGATTCCGGGTTCCGGGTTCGATACCGGCCCTCGACAACTCAGCGTATGAGTATCACAGGAATATGTGCGGTAAAGTGATGAGCTGATGGTAGGTGTGGCACACCGCACCAGCGCCAGAAAACAATCCCTTGGTCTAGCGCTAGTCAAAAGAGTATAGACTCCCTCGCTATTCGGCTGATACTGACGTTAGTCTATCTCGATGTCTTTACTTTTACTATATATGTGGCAAGGGTAAAGGAAAAATGGACAAAAAGAATGACTTAAAACAAATAAATGTGGAGATATGTTTCGT
>JALAJA010000081.1:149290-154290 GCA_023376005.1 Doryteuthis pealeii
TAGCTCTGCTGATGAGGCCTAATAGGCCGAAATGTACATACAGAGATTGATTTTTCTCGATTTGTTTAGCCTTACATTTAAATAGGCATTCACGCCTAATTAATTAATTATTAATCAATTAATTTTCAAAATTAGGTACGATTTCAATTAAGCACATATTCTCCCCAAAATTGTCGGCAAAAAAGCCATATCCAAACACATCGTGTTTACATACTTATCATATATATATATATATATATATATATACCAACCCCTCCGTGCCAGCAGGATGCGACACAAGCTCAAATTCTTAAGCGGAGTTAAACAGATTTGAATTCAGAGTTTTCCTTCTAGACCGGTTACCTAACCAAGGTTAAAGAGCCAGGTCTGCCCTACTATTTATCCATAGCTGGAGGGAGAGTAGTATTCATACCTTTCCCAAGGGTATTAGTGCTAAGTGAAATGCAATTACCACGTCCAGGATTTGAACTCGGGGCGACGAGTCCATTTTCTATGACTTTAACCATCACACCACGCGCTTCCTACATTTTAATCCTATACGTGCTAGATGGCGGTGGGAGAGTGTCTTAGATGTCCTGTGTGTGACGTTAACCTGCATTTAATGGTGAAGTTCCACATTTGGAGTTCTGGGGATTGTGGTGTACTCTTTTATTGCAATTACTCCTAGGTCCACCTGGCCCAGAATTGTAGTACTGTTACAATACATGGTGTCATAAATTGTTAACAGACTCTGTAGCTGAATAAGGGGCCATAGGAAAATTACTAGGGCGGTTATACCCCTCTGATCCCTGGAAAACGCCATCACGAGAAACACGTGACTAGTGACTAGATTTTAAATTCAACCAGACATTGAGGCAAGAGAGACGTGCCACTGCTGAGGTCGAACTCTCACCCGCGCGGCGAATAAGAACATGGGCTCAATATAAAAACGACCGAGAAGTAAAATGTCTTGTTAATTTAATTAACTGCAATGACTAAAATCAGCACAGGAAAAAGAATCCAACTAAAAGACAAGATGACAGCTAGACAAGATAGCAAGAATCAGCAGAAGATAGGAACATGGCGACTAGAAGCAGTAATAACGTTAGCAAGAAGTAACCAAGTAAGTCTCTAATCTCTGTCTCTGTCTCTGTCTCTCCCTAATATATTTTTCTCCGTCTCTCTTTCTCTTCCTTCTCTCTCTCTCTGTGTCTCCGAAGAACTCTCTCAGAACTAATACTCTCTCACACTCTCGTTTATATAAGCGATGTTCGATGAACGATATCAATATGGGCATAGAACAGTATCTGTTAGGTATCTATGGGTTAAATACATAAGAATGAGAATTTAAAATGTGATTTAAATTTTTTATTGGTTAGAAATAGATTCTCGCAGAGCCATTGTTATAAATGCGAGTTTGCTCTTTTTAATCCTATATGTGCTAGAAGGCGGTGGGTGAGTGTTTTAGTGCCCTGGGTATGACATTAAACTGCATTTAATGGTGAAGTTCACAATCATTTTAAACAGGTAAACACTTCATACTTACTTGCAATATCAATATTTTAGAGCCAATATATTAAACAGGTAAATACTTCCTAAATAAAAGTAAAGCCGACGGAGTGGCCTATTGTCGGTATCAACCGGACAGCAAGGGAGTCTATCCCTTTTTCACTAGCGCTTGTGTTTGAGGTAGAACGGCACTACTACCGTCAACTTTCCCCTTCACGAAAGATAACCATGGTCTGCTACACTATGAGATGTGTTGGCAATGGTCGGTACACAAAACCGAAACTTTGTGGCTCCTGGAAAATTCTCTATCGCCTTAACCGATGTCTTGTTAGCTGAGCTGTCCATGACATGCAACACTCCACTTTGGTCCTTACTTAGGCTAGACAGACAGTCGAAGAATCTCCCACCAATCAATCGGCTGGTCATATCAATCCCTAGCACCTATATGATTGTCCCAACCCTATCTGCCTTATAGAAAGCCTTACACCTTGTTTGTGGGGATTTTTGTCCCCGGAAAAGCACTGTTTAAACCCTACGTTTTGTAAGAGAATAAACCGTATTTCGGACGCGGTGAGGAGATGGGTGCTGCTTTTGAAGAAAAGAGACAAACGACTTTTTATAGAACAAAATGTTTACTTTACATGTAAAACATAAAACAAATATCAAACAGGGGTATCAATATACATAAAATGAAACAACCAAACGAGTTTTAAAGAATATTCATAGAGTCCAAAGGGAACACAAAGAGTTCAATGTGTTTGGTTGGTAAAAGATATTTTAAGGAGAATTGAATGTAGTTAAAGGGTTGGTTGCAGATAAAAAGCCTGCGGAACTTAGCTGAAATCCTCGAGTTCTGTTCCTTGTAACCTGTTGAGCCCTACAGAATGGGTTTTAGGTGTGCGTTTGTCGCTCCAGCTTCTAACGAGGTGAGGGTTCCGATTCGTCGCCGTCTGGAGGCTTTTAACGATACGAAACAAGTGTAGCTAGCTAATGCTAAAGGCAAAAAGAGGCCGAATTCTTTGAAGAGCCCTCTTTTATAGTGGGCATCATGTGACCCTAAGGGCTTATAGGGAATATGAAATGATGAAATGAAGAGATATAAAAAGACAGAACTGTTTCGAAGTATAGATGCAGACTTTCTTTATCAGACCGTTAATTCTGGACGCCAGAGTCCAGACGCTCAGAACTTTTTATTTATTTATTTAATTTTATTTAAATCACCACAGGCTGCTGCTGGTGTCCGGTGAAAGAGGATCACCATTCTCTTAATAAATTTTCACATTTTATCATATATGTGCTAGAAGGTGGTGGCAGAGGGTCTTAGGGTCCTGAGTATGACGTTAAACTTTATGTGATGGCAAATACTTTTATTCTGGAGCTCTGCGGAATGTGGAGTATCTCGACATCACCATTACTCCCAGCTTCACTGTGACTCAGTGTGTTTGTAGCTGTTAGGGTCCCATCTATGAGTTAAACAGAAGAAAGTCAATTTCTCTGAATGTTTGAGATGAGGTTTGAAGATTAGTATTATCTGCGTTATTCGGACTATTGTCCTCATCTTCATTGTTATTTGTACAACGCTTCGGCCGATATGCCCTCCGGCCTTATTCAGGTATTTCTTGTCGGACTCGGGAACCTTCTCGGACTCGGGAACTTTCTTGTCGTAATCGGGAGCCATCACGGAACTTTGAACTTAATCCTTTATTTAGTCCACGGGGGTATCCTGTTCTCATTCCGCTAACCATAGCTGGGGTAGGAGTTGTGTTAAATATTTTTCTAACTGCTTTCACTCAGGATTGAACTCGGTATCCAGAGATAACTGTCACTTAGAACTGTCTTAACCTAACTACCTTATCCACTAGGCCATGTGTCCAAGAAAGTCAGTTTAAAAAATATGTCTAAAGAAGTGAGTAAAAAAAAGAATGAGTACCCATCAAGAATAAATAAAACAAAATGTCTTCGGCATAAAATAACCCAAAAGGGGTTAACATGCCATACAATCTAACCAACCAGCCAACTAATTAAACCGATGCAATATCGAAGTTTTAAGATCCAACGTATTGTCGTAATTCAAAATCACTTTAAACATTATCTTAACTTATAGATCGAACCCGAGACCGCTGACAGTTATTATCACCCCAGGTCCTAGTGGATAGTATTAACATCGAATGCAGTTAACAGTCTTACCCAGGGCGCCTCTATGTTGTAGACGCCTCTCACCTCCGGCTTAGTGGATAACGCTTGACTCAATTCTTTGCATTCACCAAATGTGAGGAAATCGCAGAAAATATGTTTTAATGTAGTTCAAAACCATTTTAAACATTATGTTAAAATATATATTTGACCTATAGATCGAACCCGGGACCCCATCATCGCTCCAGGTCATAGCAGATGCTAACAGCAACGGGATATGGGGGATAAACTCCACCATCACCAGATCTCCTAAACGGTAACATCACCATCAAATGCGGTTTAGTGTACTACCCAGGGCGCTCCGAAGTTGTAGACGCCTTTCACCTCCGGCTTAGTGTGTTACATAATTATGGATCCCTAATATCTTTTTAAGGTAGTATAGAAATCCTTATGGCGATCAGTACAGCTGATGGCCTTGAGAGTGAGTGACAATGCTTGACCTCACTCTGACCTTGCCTTGCGGGATAGACCGTGAGAATCGGAAGGCAATAGAAAAGCCCCCTTCCGGTTTAAGGAGTAAGCAACACAGTTAGAAGTTAGGACTTAGAAGCGAAGCTAGCAAGATGTGAGTCTCCGCGCGCATTGTCTGGTCTGGGGGTTTATGGAATAAAGTAACATCATTGTAAATCGAAGGCTTCTGATAACAAGAAATCCCTAGCAACAGAAACCAGACCCGGAACCCTCAATAGAAGACCAGACGAGACCTTAGAAGAAATACCAGACCAAGATAGAAGAAGCAGATTCGGCCAGAAGAATAGACGACAAGAATAAGAAGTAAGACGTAAGAAAGTATATAACATATAGATATATAATGCCGGTAAAGAGGTATGCAACATATACCTATTTGGTACCGTCAAGGAAAAGGCACTACGTAACAAGTGGATCTCGCTTGACTCAATTTTTGCATTAACCAAATGTGAGAGAAGAAACAGAAAAGATGATGTTTTAAGATCCAGTGTATTATCGTGGTTTAAAATCATTTTAAACATATTATGTTAAAAATATATATTTGATCTATAGATCGAACTCGGGACCCTTGACAGTTATCATCGCTCCAGGTCATAGCGGATAAACAACGGAGGATAGTGGATAAACTCCATCTATGATTTAAAATTGAAGGAAGTCAATTTTAAAAAATATGTCAATAAATTGAGTTAAAAAAAGATTGATGAATAAAACAAAACGACTTCAGCATAAAATAACCCAAAAGGGGTAGACATGCCATAAAATCTAACCAACCAACCAACTAATTAAACCGATACAATATCGAAGTTTTAAGATCCAGTGTATTAACGTAATTCGAAATCATTTTAAACATT
>JALAJA010000081.1:159290-171790 GCA_023376005.1 Doryteuthis pealeii
GACGGGAGAGTCCACATCAATGTGTGTTGCATAATCTATGCTACCCTGTAGCGAGAATGCAAAGAGCCCAAGTGGAAAAATACAGACCGTTTGGGAACTTTGACTCCAAGGCGGGAATCTCGCAAGTCAAGTGAGACTTAGTTAGGGTATCCGTTTTCAACCAGTATGCGACGCAGGACAGACGTGCAGTCCGCCCGATGTGTTAGAAAATGGGCTAAAATAAAGCTTTGTCAAAGTAACAAGTCTTGTTAGTTAATTAAATTGTTGGCAGACTCTGTAGCTGAATAAGGGGATGTTACTTTGAGATCAGGGAGTGGAAAATTACCAGGACGGTTATACCCCCCTGATCTCCGGAAAAGCGCGCCACGAGAAACATGTGGGCATCGTGTGACCCTAAGGGCTTATAGGGAATATGAAATGATGAGATGAAGAGAAATAAAAAAGAAGAATACTTTCGAAGTATAGATGGAGCCTTTTTTTTATCAGACCGTTAACTCTGGACGCCAGAGTCCAGACGCTCAGAACTTTTTATTTATTTATTTAATTTTATTTAAATCCCCACAGGCTGCTGCAGGTGTCCGGTGAAAGAGGATCACCAATCCCTTAATAAATTTTCACATTTTATCATATATGTGCTAGAAGGTGGTGGCAGAGGGTCTTAGGGTCCTGAGTAGGGTGACTAGATTTTAGATTCGACCAGACATTGAGGCAAGACAGACGTGTCACTGTAGAGAGGAATGTCTCTCTCTAATGTTTCTCTGTCTCTCTCTGTGTCTCTCTCTCTCTCTGTCTCTCTGTTCTCTCTATCACCCGAAAACTCTCTCTCACTCGTTTTTATGTAACTGCTATTCTATATCAATACACATTTTGATGTATATCGTGAACTAATGTTCGATTTTAGTGACTGGGAAATGGTTCTAAAATGTTTTAATTAATGCTGTGGATTGAGCAGTTCATGACTTGCAATACTCCACTTTGGTCCTATCTTGGGCTAAACGGTCGGTCGGAGAGGCCCCTCCGGTCAATTGGCTGGTCACATCAAGCCCTAGCACCTATATGATTTTCCCAACCCTATTGCCCTTATGGCAAGCTCCAATCCCTTTTTATCATGAGTGCTAGAAAGCGGTGGCTGCGGGTCTACATGTCCTGGGAATGACGTTATACTCTATCTGATGGTGAGGTTCCAGTTTTGGAGGTTTGGGGAATGTGGAGCATCCCTTCATCACTATTGCTCCCTGGTCCACTCTGACCCGGAGAGCTAGTA
The DNA here is from genome assembly GCA_023376005.1 of Doryteuthis pealeii. Classification (NCBI taxonomy): domain Eukaryota; kingdom Metazoa; phylum Mollusca; class Cephalopoda; order Myopsida; family Loliginidae; genus Doryteuthis; species Doryteuthis pealeii. Next base: position 160,555 of record JALAJA010000081.1, read on the forward strand.
CTTGTTAGTGTCCCATATATGGGTTAAATAGAAAAACATGAGTTTATAAACGAAATTGTATTATCGATTAAGAATTGATTCATTTCAGAACTTTATCGGCATTAAATGACCCACTGAGGTTGATATGCCGTAAAACAAAAAATGAAATTATTTCAAAACTTTTTGGACATTAAACATTTTTGAATACCAACTTACCAATAGAAGTATTCGGCATAAAATAACCCAAGGGGTTGACATGCCGTAAAACCCAACCAACCAAACAAACAGACTGATTCTTTTCTCGGTTCTGCAATATGGAATGTCTTTGTTTTTAATAACAGTGTGGGTGCATGTAGATAAGTATTGATTTTAATGTGCAGTCTGAGACTGTGTACTGAGACTGTGTACGTAACCATGTACACATGCAATCCTGAGTATACGCCCGTACACGGGTAAGTATTACGCGTGACATATTGAGACCACTCCAGTATTGCTTCTCAGCCAATGTCCGAGCGGCCGTAGACATTCTTCAAGTCCGAGATCCTCCGTGTCCCGCTCGAGTAACACAAGCGTTACTTGGCAACAACGAAGGCCCCATAGCCAGCCCCTGCTGACTGGGGACAGCACTACCGACTGCGCAAGCCGACTGCGCAGAATATTGTTTCTAGACGAAGTCGAGACGCGTTTTTTTTTTTTCGTTTTTTTTTCATTTTTTTTTTCATTTGTTTAAAGTTAGTTTACACTTGCGATTTTTTTTGGTGTTGTTTTCGTAACTGTAGCGTTTTCAATATGGCGTCGCTGTCTGTCATTTTATGTGTTTTTAATCGTTTTTGGCGGGGAAAACAGTAACCCCGCTGATACCCTGATCACCCTTTCCGTTGCTGTTTTATTTGATTCCCCTGTTGATTGCTGATAGGGAACAATGAAATTAATTACGATTCGGCGTGTATGTTCATGTTTGCGTTGAGACTTCCTTCATATGTTCTTCGGTGCAGACACATTCAGAAATGTAGACTCCCTGGGCGTCATACAGATTTTTACAGTGATCGCCAGGAAATAATGCTTATTCTAGTAATAATAAAAAGGGCCTTATTTTCTAATTACAATGGCTACCTACGGCTTAGAAAAATAAAATAACAACAGATAATCTTATATCAGTCAGTTCCGTGTATAGGACAATCTTTGATTTAAAGAGGCGCCAGTGTTGTAATGGTTATCGTTGTGAGAATATAGCATCAGCTATCCGAGTTTAAAAACTGGACGACATTGGTTGCATTCCCTCTAGCGCTGAAACCCTTGCGAAAGTTATGAATAAGTATTCTCCCCCCAGCTATGGGTAAATAGTAGAGTAGTCTAGGCTCTTTGATGTTGGCTAGTTAACCAATCTGAATTCAAACCTTTTAACCTTCGTTTGAGAAATTGACATTGTGTTACATCCTGCTCCTGCAGAGAGGTTGTATATATATATATATATATATATATATATATACATAATAGAGTAAACTACAGACACGTGTTTCGAGGTATCACCTCTCATCAGTGCAGTTATACCATTTTTAGCAGCTACCTCTGGCCGGGTTCGAGACCCGAACGAATTTACGCTCGCCAAATCTCTTATCCATACGGCCACAATCAGCTGCCAAGTATAGCAGGCTATTTAATCGCTACATTTCTAAGCGGAAATGAACTTCACCTAGAGGTCTCAAACTTTGCAAACAAAGTGAGATTTAGCTGAACGCCGAATACGGTGAATTTGCAATTAAATCCCTCCTAAATAAAGTGCTCAACCGAAATTGGGAGCGTATTTAATAGAGTAAACTACAGACACGTGTTTCGAGGTATCACCTCTCATTAGTGCAGTTATACCATGTTTAGCAGCTACCTCTGGCCGGGTTCGAGACCCGAACGAACTTACGCTAGCCAATATATATATATATATATATATATATATATATAATTTTAATTAATCATGACAAGCAAATTCGGCGAATACCATGTGCGACGTGAGGAACACTGTACAACTGTTACGACCTAATTTTGGTCTCATCAGCAGTGTATACCTACGATCTCCCCCCGACAGAGATCGAACCGGCGAACCCAGGACGCAAAGTCAGAGACTCTACCTCTAGGCCAACCGGACACGGCACACATGAAACTCGCCAAATCAACTTGTCAATCATAAGTGCGCAACTACTATAACATGATGTGACTTTTTCCGCATCGTATTCGTTACCTCTCGCAGAGTCACGTCTTCCCGGCATGACGGCACGCATCCACGTACTCACAACCATGCTAGGCAAAGAAGTATAGGTAATATATATCTTATTATAATGGAGATTGTGGGTTTGTCTGTCTGTAACCGAAACTATATTACTATACAAGTTACAATTCCCTTTGTTATTTATATCATATTCTCCATGATTTTATTTTTATTTAAACCTCAATTATTAATAAAATAGTTTTACATCATTAAGACTGTTGACCATATCTACATCCTAATAACATACAATTGTATTTATATATACAACAAAATAGCGGTTTATAGTTTGAACGAGAAGGCTAATTTGCATATTGATATTTAAAATTTTATTTTAATAAATATATGCTTGGTATTATTGATTTCTAATTGTTTGGTTTTATCTTAAGAAATATAAACAAAAATCTCGTGGATAAATCTTAAAAGAAATTTATTTACAAGAAGAAATAACTGTAATATTATCCTTTACTTCCTATTTTAACTAAATAGTTAAATTAGGAAATTTACCAATGAAAAAGGGAGTAATGGAAAATGATGGAATAGTTAGTTTCAAAGTTGTTCTATTTTTCGATTATACCCCCTCCGTTGCAGATCTTTTTATCTGCATTCTTAGTCAGTTTCATTAGCCTTTCTAATTTAATATGATATTTTATTATATCAAAACTTAAATACTTGCACCCGGAGGGTGCATATATTTGCTAGTATATATATATATATATATATATATATATATTATAGACGGGTCGTTAATCACCAGGATATAATGCTGCTTACTCTAGAAATAATAAAAAGGATCTTATCTTCTAATGGCTACCTACGGGTAAACCGACTTACAATAAACGTACATCCTTGTATATTAGTCAAATCTGTGTTTAGAACGATCTGTTGTTTTATTTCTATCTTTAATCAACATTTTAAACATAACTATATTTTTGAAGTCGTAGAAAAACAAAATAGATTGGTCTAATTCTCAACATACAAATCTTATTATAATGGAGATCGTATGCTTTTCTGTCTGTAACCGAAACTATATTACTACTCATATCACTATTCCCTTAGTTATTGACATCACATTTTCCATGATTGTATTTTTATTTAAACCTCAATTATTGATAAAATTGTTTTACATTAACCATATCTACATACTGACAACATGCAATTATATTTATATATACAACAAAATAGTGGTTTACAGTGTGAATGGGAAGGCTAATTTGCATATTGATATTAAAAATGTGATTTTATTAAATATGTGCTTAGTATTATTGGTTTCTAACTGTTTGGTTTTATTTTAATGAATATAAGCAAAAATCTCTTCAATGAATCTTAAATGAAATCCATTAACAAGATAAAATAACTGTCATTTTATTATTTACTTCCTCTTTTAACTAAATACTTAAATTAGAAAAAATAACAATGAAAGACGAGAGTGATGGAAGAGTAAGTTTCAGTTGTTCTATTTTTTATTATACTCCCTCTGTTTCGAATCTTTTTATCGGTATTTAGTTTCATTAGCCTTTCTAATTTAATATAATATTTTATTACATTAAACTTAAATACTTGCACCCGGAGGGTGCATATATTTGTTAGTAAATACTAACATCTATAGAGATATTTAAGAATGAAAAGGAATAAAATTCTATTGGTATTTGCAGCCAGTTTGGGTGGGTAGGGGAGTGAGAATTTAATAAAAAGAAAATTTTTAAAAAAGAAAAGAGGCAAAAAATAAAACCTGGTATTTCTAGATTGAAAATATGTACTATGTCAGAATATGAGGCCAGGTACAAACTAATAATAAAAAAAACCTAACCCTTTTTAACCTTTTAAGGTCAGAGGTCATATTGCCGTGGTCGTAGTCGTGATGCTTGCTGTCATTCTTTCTTTCTTTCTTTCTCTTTTAATTTTAACCAAACATTCATCTTTGTTGATTTATAGGGGGCACGTGTTGTGTAATGGTTATCATCGTAGGAAATAGACTCGGCTATACAAGTTTAAATCCTGGACGAGACTGGTTCCATTTCATATAGCGTTAATACAATTGTGAAAGGCATGAATCGAAGTATACTCCCTGCAGCTATAGGTAGATAGTTGTTTAGACAGGGCTTTTTAAACATGCTATGGTAACCTATCTTGGAGAAGGAAAACTCTGAATTCAAATCAGTTATAAAACTGGAAAGAGATGGAAATAGACATGCTATATTAAGTGGGCCGGGTTAGCTCAATCGGTAGAGCGTTCGGCTAGAAACCACAAGGTTTCTAGTTCGATACCGGTCCTCGTCAAGTCAGTGTATGAGTAGCACAGGGATCTGTGCGGTAAAGTAAGGAGCTGATGGTAGGCGTTGCGCTCCACCTCAGACGCTAAAAATAATCTCCTTGGTCTAGCGCAAGTAAAAAGGGGATAGACTCCCTCGCTGTCTGGCTGATACCGACTTTAGGCCGCCCCGACGACTTTACTTACTTTTAACTTAAGTGGACCCATCCAACCCGAAAAAAAATAGTACCAGTTTTTATACTGTGTCTTGTTACGTAATAGATTATTTCAAAATTACATTATGTCTATCTATCTATCTATCTATCTATCTATCTATATATATATATATATATATATATATATATAAGTTCATATCCATATATCTATCCATTTATCACTGTCTTCATTTCTATCTATCTATCTTTCTATCTATCTATCTATTTATCTCAGTCTGTTAAAATCTATCTATCCATCTATCTATCTATCTATCTATCTATTTCAGTCTGTTCAAATCTATCTATCTATCTATCTATCTATCTATTTCAGTCTGTTAAAATCTATCTATCCATCTATCTAACTATCTATCTATCTATTTCAGTATCTATCTATCTATCTATCTATCTATCTATTTCAGTCTGTTCAAATCTATCTATCTATCTATCTATCTATTTCAGTCTGTTCAAATCTATCTATCTATCTATCTATCTATCTATCTATCTATCTATCTATCTATTTCTGTGTTCATATCTATCTATATATCTATCTATCTCAGTGTTCATATCTATCTATCAATATATTTATCTATATCTGTGCGTTAATCTCTCTCTCTCTCTCTCTTCTCTCTCTCTGTATATAATATATATATATATATATATATATATATATATATATATATATATATATATATATATATATTTCTAATTACCTATCTCTGTGAATCAATATATACCTGTGTCTTCATATGTATGTATGTATGTATGTATGTATGTATGTATGTATCCATCCAGCTATCTGTCTATCTATCTATCTATCTATCTATCTATCCATCCTCTATCTATTTTTTATTCCTATCTATTATCTATTTCTGTGTGCTGAGATATATCTATCTATTAATCTATGTATCTATTTTTCTGTGTTCCTATCTATCTATCTATCTATCTATCTATCTTCAGTCTATTTCTGTCGATTTATCTATATTTCTGTGTAATCTATCTCCCCTTTCTAATACACACATACACACACACATTCTCCCTCTCTCTCTCTCTCTCTCTCTCTCTCTCTCTCTCTTCTCTATATATATATATATATATATATATATATATATATATATATATATAGTATAAAATAATTTTCATGTCTCTATCACATATATAGATACATATATATATGTATATATATATATATATACATATATATATATGTATATATATAAATATATATAAATATATATTAGAATAAGTTTTTATCATCTGCCTTTGTCATATATATATATATATATATATATATATATATATATATATATATATATATATATATATGAAAAATACATAAATCTGACGTAGCTGGGTTGAAAAAAAAGAGCAAACACCAATAATGACATTAATTTTCTCAACAAGATTCTGTTATTTTTCATAAACACAGTTTTCTATCTCAATTCTTTTCAAATCATTTTCGGCCATTTTGTTTTGATTTTGTTCGCTACTTAAATGTTATGGAAGCATTAAAAGGCCATAAATCATTGACGCTATTAAATCAAATTATGTCGAGCGAGGAATATGCCAGTTCTAACATACGTTAATAACACATAGATGACAGGGTCTTTTGTATCTTGATATCCTTTTCTCTCCCACCATAAATTATGTTTTGTTGATTCCGATTAATACGGGATTTATTTCAATACAAAACAAACGGAAATGTAATCAAGATATAAATGTATTGGGTCGGTGGTATATATATATATATATATATATATATATATATATATATATATATATAATATATATAAATTTCTGGTACAAGCAAATTTAAATAATACTTTAAGGGTAATCATTATGATCACCTATATAGGTGGATACGAAGGAAAAGAGTGAAAAATAAATTTAAAAAAAAAAAAATTGTTTTATTTGATAAAAACAAGGGCCCTTTCGTCCGGTTGCTCATCAAGGTTTTTACAGCCGGAGACGACTAAAAGTCAAATTGTAAATACATATGGGTATATATATGAGGGGGGTTTTTTAGGGAAAAGAAGAAAAGAAAAAAAAAAAAAAAAAAAATATTTTACTTCTTTTAAATCCCCATTAAGTGACACCAGGCCCCAGACACTCGCCCAATAAAATAAGCGAGTGCCTAGGTCTGATCTGTCTGCACTAGGTAGGACGAAAAAAATTATATATATATATATATATATATATATATATATATATATATAATTTTTTAATCTTTTTTTTCTGGAGAGTGAGATGGTTGGCAAGCTTCAACTTATGAGTGTAATGAATCTTTTTTCCCCATTTCTTTGGCCTTGTACCAGACTAAGCTAAGCTTAATAAATGAGCACACATGCAAACACGCACACATACATATATATGTAGTATATTAAAAAAATGAAAGAACACAGGTTTAAATGGGTTAAGTGGTGAGTTTATTGGTCGACGCTGCAGTGTTTCGATCTATTAATTAGATCATCTTCAGGGCATTAAACAGACTGAATGACAAGGACTACCACTCGCTTTTCTCGTTATTCTGTGATAAATAATTTCTTATCACCTTCCACATACCAACAAATGCCCTGAAGATGATCTAATTAATAGATCGAAACACTGCAGCGTCGGCCAATAAACTCACCACTTAACCCATTTAAACCTGTGTTTTTTTCATTTTTCTTAATATACTACATACCGTCGGATTCACTTCCTTTCTTCACATATATATATATATATATATATATATATATATATATATATATACATACATACATACATACATACATAGAAGGGTGGTGAAAAGTTTTTAGCACAACCAAGAAGAAAATAGCCTTTTTATGAGGGAGGGTTAAGATAGTTAAGAAATTTCAAAAATGTGTTTGGGGGTGGGGTAGATATGTGGAAATAGCATGACCTAAGTTCCTTTTCTTCTTGGTTAGGTAAGAACTTTTCAGCCCTCTTTTATATATAATTGTTTGTTTCATTATTTTTTCTTAGTTATCCAGTTATAATATTTTTCAAAATCTTAAAACTGTTTTTTAAACTGTAAATTTTAAATAAAGTTATTGTGGGGAGTGGGAGTCCGAGGATCTTTCCAGGTGGGGGTGAGTCTTTCTACGTTGTCAAAAAACCCCCGCTTTTTGGTTTGGGGTGGTTTTACGGTATATAAAACGGTTTCAATTTTAGGGAGATTCATAGATTTCTCCCTAATATCTATTTATCTATATTACCCTATTAAACTCTCTCTCTCTCTCTCTCTCTCTCTCTCTCTCTCTCTCTCTCTCATTTTCACACACACACACTCTCTCTCTAACTCTCTCTCTCTCTCACACATACACACACACACACCTCTCTCTCTCTCCTCTCTCAAACTCTCTCCTCTCTCTCTCTCTCTCTGTGATGTTGACTATAATGGGGCCGGGTTAGCTCAGTCGGTAGAGCGTTCGGCTAGAAATCACAAGGTTCCTAGTTCGATTCCGGTACTCGGCAACTCAGCGTATGAGTAGCACAGGGATCTGTGCGGTAAAGTAAGGAGCTGATGGTAGGTGTGGCGCTCCACCTCAAAAGCTAAAAAACAATCTCCTTGGTGTCTGGCTAATACCGACTTTAGGCCGCCCCGACGACTTTACTTACTTATATATATGTAAGATGAGTTGGAAAAAATGTTTATTGACATATATATATATATATATATATATATATATATATATATATATATATATGAATGATCGGTTTTTCATACAGCGATTTTGAGAGAGAGAGAGAGAGAGAGAGAGAGAGAGAGAGAGAGAGAGAGAGAGAGAGAGATAGTGTGTGTGTGTATGTGTGTATATGTGTGTGAGAGAGAGAGAGTTAGAGAGAGGGAGTATATATATATATATATATATATAAATGATCGGTTTTTCATACACATTTCCAACTCAAGTCATTTAAAAATATCCATTACGATTTGAACGACAAAAAATCTTTTTCTCTTTAATCTCGTTTTAATATATTGTCCTTAAGAAGGTTTTTTGTAAACCGAAACATTAAAGCGTTGGCATAATAAATTCATCATTTTTGGAACACTTTCTTGTTCCTACTTAGCTACAAAACACACACACACACACACACACACACACACACACACACACACACACACACATATATATATATATATATATATATATATATATATATATATATATATATATATATAGTCATCTGTGTCTAATAATTGCCAGTTATGCCTATGCAATCTTCAGACCAGTCTGAAGATCATACAGACGATAAACTTAGATATATTTATTCTATTAATGTTATTGAGTATTGTTTACGTATAAGTATAGTACCCATATATATATATATATATATATATATATATATATATATATATATATATACCTTTGAAAGAAAGGAAAAACTCAATAAACCGTCATTCTGTAATGAATTTATTTCGACCAAAACTTAAGAGGAATCGGCTGGCCATGTCAAGCCCTAGCACCTATATGATTGCCCGAACCATATTGCCCTTATGACAACCGCAACCCTTTTTTTATCATATGGGTGCTAGAAGGCGGTGGCTGCGGGTCTACATGTCCTGGGAATGACGTTAAACTCTATCTGATGGTGAAGTTCCAGTTCTGGAGGTTTGGGGAATGTGGAGCACCCTTTCATCGCCATTGCTCCCTGTACCACCCTGACCCGGAGTGGTAGTACCTATTAGGGTCCCATCTATGGGTTGAATAGAAAAACATGAGTTGATGAACAAAATTGTATTATGCATTAAGAATTAATTTATTTCACAACTTTGTCGGCATTAAATGACCCACCGAGGTTGATATGCCGTAAAATAAAACAAACCAGATTCACAGACACATACGCACACACACATGTATCTCTCTCTCTCTCTCTCTCTCTCTCTCTCTCTCTCTCTCTCTCTTATATATATATAAATATATATATATATATATATATATATATATATATATATAAAGGAAACCCATTTACCCATTTTATAATATATATATATTATAATAGTTGAATGAAGTGACAAATAAAAGTTTTAGATTTTATTCATTTATTTTTTGTCATTAAAAAAAACATTTCGTTTACCTGATGAATGCTTTTAGCAGGAAACCATTGGTAGTTATATCGTTCCCAAATAAATGAATAAAAGCTAAAACTTTTATTTGTCACTTCATTCAACTATCAACGCTCTATCACAGATATTGAGCACTCTTCTAATAACACTGTACGTTGGATTACTATTACTTTTTCTAGTATACTAGTACCAACCATACACATTAATATATATTATAATATATATTTATATATTATAATATATATTTATATATTATATATTATAATATATTATATATATATATTATATATATATATATATATATTTATAATATATATATATATTTATATATATATATATATATATATAATATATATACCCATTTTATAATATATATACGCATTTTATATATATATATATATATAATATATATATATATATTATATATATATATATACACATTTTATAATATATATACGCATTTATATATATATATATATATATATATATATATATATATATAATATATATATATATATATATATATATAATATATATATATATATATATATATATATATATATATATATATATATATGCTTACCCAATTGTTTACAGATACACAAAAGTAAAAATGATCTACTAAAGAAAAAAAATCACTTTGTATATAACTAAAACCTATTAACTTTCGTACTAGATGGCTGGAGTTTTTCTGAAGCTTTGTTGTCGAGGTCACAGAACCTAGGGAAGAGTTCTCTCCCCTGTTGGCCGTTAGGACAAAGAAGAAACAACAACAAAAACCAAGCGAAGATAAATTTTGCCGGAAACCAACGGTTAGTTTTATCTGAGAACAAATAATTTATCTGAAATGACGATCGTGGGAATGATAATTAGTTTAATGTCCGATATATTTATGCAGTTAATGGGGAGCAACAATTGTTGGTGAACAATCCGGAGGCGGCTTTCAAGCAACGCCGAATAACAAAAACAGAATCGGTCAAGTGAGGAGAATTAAAGCGCGCCATTTTAAAAAGCCAAAGGCGGGTTAAATAGGATATCGCTGAGTTTCAATGGCGTCTTCCCACGCGTAAACAATTTCTTCTTTTAAAAGTTCGATAAACCCTATCGCTCAAAACGTGATGGTTGTCCTCTTGAAAAATGAACTTCTGCGATTCAGGATCAAATCCTGGACGAGGCTGAGGGGATGGGTAATTATATTTACACACAAGCAAGCTCATGAAGTACCTGACTGCGTTTAGTTTTCGCTGTTAATGCCCTTTGAGAAAAATGCATAATCTATTTATTCCTTTGGAGCTATAGAAAATAGTAAGATATATTATTTAGTCTTTGTTGGGTAACCAGTCTATGTGTCACATCTTGATCATGACAGAGGGGTTGGGTAACTTCCCACGCATAAACAATTTCTTCCTTTAAAAGTTCGATAAACCTTACCGTTCGAAACGTGACGGTTGTCCTCATGAAAAAAA
>JALAJA010000081.1:179290-204162 GCA_023376005.1 Doryteuthis pealeii
GTGTCTCCTTCAAACTCTCGGCTAGACTCACTCCGTTCGTCCAACTCTCTCTCATCTTCTTATCTCCCTTTCACTCTTCACCTTGTTGGGACTCATCGACCAATCAGATGCCAACAGGTCAACCTTTCACACGTCAACCCAAAATTTCACGCAACACCAAAAAAGGAACTGAAGGCTAGGATAACTGCAGCATTTAGCAATTTAAACTAATTTTTCAGCGGTTGGAAATGACATCTTATTATAATGGAGATTCGTTGTCTGTCTGTCTGTAACCGAAACTACGTCACTACTTACGCCATAATTTATCAATAAGTATTTAGTTTAATAGGCAAAATCATTAATACATAGAACAAATCGTATTTATTGACGATATTAGATTTGCCTCAAAACAGCCCATGTTATTAGTGCTTTTAAAATCATGCAATATGTCTGAATTATCACTAAGACATAAAGGTTTACATTATATATGGTGTGGTTAATTTGCATACTCCTTGTAACAGAAAAGGGTTTAGTACATAATTACTTGGTGTAATTGATCTTGCAGGAGATACGAAGTCGTCTAACGTCAAAAAGTAAAATCTTTATATATTTACCAACCCCTCCGCACGAGCAGGATGTGACACAAGGTCGATTTATTAAGCAGAGTTCAATGGGTTTGAATTAAGAGTTTTCCTTCTCCTAGACCGGATGCCTAACCAAGGTTAAAGAGCCCAGTCTGCCCTTCTATTTATCCATAGCTGGAAGGAGAGTATGATTCTTACCTTTCCCAATGGTATTGGCGCTAAGTGAAATGCAATTACCAAGTCCAGGATTTGAACTCTGGGCGACGAGGCCATTTCCCATGATTTCTCATGATTTTAACCATTACACCACGCGCTTCCTTAGTAAAATCTATAGTTGAGCGAAACTTTATGCACCCCCACCCCCCACAAAAAACCCCCAGATCCAGCCGACAGGGCGGACAGATAAGGATGTTGGTCCGAAAAGTCATTGAACAGTAATAATTTAGGATTCTGGATTTCCTCAATCTATGGACAATATTTATTGAGATGGCTTGACATTGACTACTGACCTGATAATGTCATTCAATACCCGACATCGTGGGTGAGTATCCCATTACATTATGACGTGGGTAGCGATTGCCTGGACTTTCCCAACTGTTACTAATATTTCCTGGGGTCACCGAAATTTCCCGGAAGTCTTTAGTAAATAATACAATATATATTTACCTAACCCCTCCCTTACGAACGGGATGCAAGCACAAGGTCATTTTTAACGGTGTTTAACCGGTTTGAACTCAAAGTTTTTTTTGGACATAATTTAAAAAAAACTCTAAAAATCATCTGTTGACAAACAACCGAATTTTGACTGTGTAAATTAAAAAAAATGTCCTTATGAAACGAGATCGCAAAAGGGGTGCCTAAAGGTCCAAAAATTTAAGCAGATTCCATATACATGCTAAATTTACCACAATCTATCAATGTGCTAATCGTGTGATTGCAGGACATGAAAGACAGTTAATAACGGTTAATACTAGTGCCTAATGTCATCAAAGGGTGAAAGTAAACATGTTAAGAAAATCACAAAATACATTCAACTTGAAATTGCTAAGATGAACGAACGTTATTTACTTATTTATCTATTTTATCTTATTTTATATATATATACTTTTTTTTTAAATACCCTGTCCGGTGGCCAAAAGGCTGCTTGGTGGCACTAGGTGTGGCAGTCCCGCATTTATCCGCCGAATCTGCCATACCAAGATTAATAAACCAAGTAAACTATTCACCCATAGCTGAATACGTAACTTTCTCAACTGTGACTAATGAATTAGACTCATTTTCCTTGATGTATAAAAATGCTGTCATATGGGGGTCCGATCTCCTTGGCAAGCTGAAGCGACAGTTCTTCCAGACTGTGGTTGTGTCGGTGCTGCTATATGGCTGCACCACCTGGACCCTAAAAAAGGGTCTTGAGAATAAGCTAGATGGGAGCTGCACAAAAATGCTGCGTGCAGTCTTGAATAAGTCGTGGAAACAGCACCCCACAAGGAAACAGCTGTACGGTCACCTGCCCCCCATCTTACAAACTATCCGAGTGAGACGGACAAGATATGCAGGACACTGCTGGAAAAGCAAGGATGAACTCATAAGCGACGTTCTCCTGTGGAAGCCAACACATGGACATGCAAGTGTGGGGCACCCGGCAAAGGCCTACATTGACCAGTTATGTGAAGATGCTGGCTGCTCCGCAGATGAACTCCCAGGTGTAATGAATGATAGGGAAGGTTGGCGAAAGATTGTCATGGATACCCGTGCTGCAGGCGCGACATGATGATGATTATAAAAATGCTATTTGAAAAATGTATAAAATATAGCCCAAATGATATAGCCCATATTTATGTATGTATGTATGGAAATACGATGAGGAAATTAATCCGACAATATGTGAAGAAAATGTTTTCAGAGGAAGAATTTTATAAGTCTATACTTAAGTATTTCGGTTTATTATACACCATCATCAGGACAAGGCAAAATAAATTTTGTAAGAGAGAAAAATGAAAAATATTAAGTGTATAGTGAATTTGTGAATATAATGTTATATACCGTTATTTTCTGTATGTATGTATGTATATATATATATATATACAAACGTTTACAAATGACATCTCAGGACACTCGAGAGATTCCATCGGAATTGCCTTCGCAGGATTTTAGGGATAGAATGGTTGTCATTTACACCAGACACCACAATACTTGAAAGATGTCACCTGCCTAGTATTGAGAGTTTAATTCTTAGATCACGTCTTTGAGAGATTTATTTTTTATGGGGAGCACCGAACCTATCGTCAGCTTCACACTTTACTGCACCGGTCAGATTACCCAATATGTGCTACACATGCACTGAAATGGCGAGGACCGTTATCGAACCAGGAACCTTGTGATTCCGAGCTGGATGCTCAGTCGATTGAGCCAAAACAACCTCTTCATGAGAAGTACACCATCAAATCGTTGTCGGGAGCCTTGAAAAAAACATTAATGACTAACAATATCCTTCGTCGTTCTGACACGAAAGTAATTAAAGTTGGGGCCCCGGGGGTCCGTGAGGGTCGCTCAGGGTATTTCACGATTTCAAATATTTTAAAAATAACAACGACGTTTGACGCTAACGAATCATTAGATAATGTTGTTTTTTTTTATTTAAAGACTTTAGTTTTTATTTTTCTTCTTCAAAACAGTTTTTATTCTTTTTCGAACAATGCCCGTCAAAAATGTGTCTAATCATTATGTTGGGTTGCTTGCTGGAGGAGCCTTCCTTTTACTCGCCAGCAAAATCGTAAGAAACTTTACTGCGCACGCGTGACCGGAAACGCAGCTGTTGCAGTAGTGGGGTTCGTTTAATTGGCAAAGAGTGGTACCACTGAGTAAAGATTGTTTATCGTGTAATTTTCGAGTTGAGAATGAATAGAAAAACAAAGTTGTTTTTTTTTTCTTGTGAAGAGAGGGTTAAGCGTCCTCTAGTGTTGAACTAAGGGAACTGATGATCACTTAGGATAAGGGAGACCACCCAACAATGCCTGAAACATGAAGTAACAAAAGTATTAGAGGTGTCTACATCTCCCCCACCGAAGGGGCTTCAGTCCATGTGAGGGCAGTTAGAATTCCTTGAGACCCGGTTGTATGGTTGTAATCTCCTCAAGGCCCGGGGCATGCTTTGTGTCAATGGAGCACGTTCTGTTGAGGTGTTCGAGTTGGTGCTCACATACTCGGTACCTGGTTGTGATGGCTCAGGGTGGACAACGGGTTCATTCAATCCAGGTACAGAATTCATTGAGAGGCCTTTGGGTGATTCACGAGGGTTGATGACAACAGTAGTCTCTGCCTGGGTATTCATGGATGCTGAACTTGTGATTGGAACTTCTGGATAAAGTGAGATTGGGTGAGGATATTTGATAGCACTAGTGTCTACATCTAGCACTTATGAGAATTGTCTCCCTTGGATAGATTCATAGATTAACAAGCACACACACACACACTCATACACACACACCACACACACACACATATATATATATATAATAAAAAAAGAAAGGAAAATATATATAAGTTAAAAGAAAGGAAATGAATCCGACAGTATGAGTATGAAAAAGATGGAATGAAAACACCACACAATGCTGTTAAAGAGAAAACAATATCGTGTTGACTGACAAAAATACGGCGGGAATGCTCACATTGGAAAATAATGTAACAACTTTCGTTCTCTTCTTTGCAAAATCAAGGTTTTTGTTTTGAACTCATTTGACTTTTATCTCCGATCACAAACACCACGGAGTAAACGGGCTCTGAAGATGATTTTTGTAAAATCGAAATATTGATCAATATCAGCTATGATTATATTATAAATTTTAACAGCATTGTGTGGTGTTTTCATTCCATCTTTTTCATACTCATATATATATATATATATATATATTATATATATATATATATATATAATATAGAAATACCATCTACCTGAAGATGGCAAATCAAATTGCCAAAAGCGCTCGTAATGAAACTCTTTGACCAAAAAATGGTCATTAGAACATCGTGACAAGAATTGTCCGTACAGTTTATTGCCTTATATATATATATATATATATATATATATATATATATATATATATATATATGCGTGTGTGTGTGTGTAGATATTAACAGACATATGCGTGTATCTATATATAAACATACTGATATATGTATATATATGTATATGTTTGGTTGAACTCGAGTGACAATTCCTGTCGTACAAGTTTCTGTTTAATCCGTTCAAGGTGTCTGGCCATCTTTTTGGTGTCAGATGGAACTGGTGTAGCAATCCACCAAAGGTGTCTCTACGAGCGCTTTCGGCATATCTATCTGCCATCTTCAGATTGAAAACTGATGGTATGTTTCGCGGTGTCTCGTTTTTTAAAGAAAACGAGCAGTAGCGTAAGAATTGGTAGTGGGAGGTATTAACAATAGCAATATATATGTATATATATATGTGTGTGTGTGTGGGGGATTTGACAACGGTTTATATAAGTCTAGAATAAGAATAGTACGTTCCATCGTGGTGGAATGGTTAACAAGCTAGTATCGCAGATCTATTACTGATGAACAGCCAATTCATTCCTTGCAGGATGCCCCATTCTTGCAAACATGTGTTAGGAGCTACCCGGGCAGAGGAGTCTTGCAACAGGAAAAGATATTTTCATGCCTTTTTTTAGCGCGAAGTAAAACGCAAAAAGCCACGTTTACGTTTTGAACTTGATTATCCAAGTTCTTTTCTCCTTTCGTGATAACCATTACGACACGTGCTCCTCCGTAAAATTAATGTGTGTCCCTAAAGTTGAGTGCACGCTCTCATCCTTAGGACCTCCGGAAAAACATAATTTCTCATGACGTCATAAAAGATAGCCTTAGGCAATTATTTCGTTAACATGTTTTTTTTTCAAAATGAATGCCAATTACGGTAACGAACATTTTAATTCCTGAATTTCTGGTGTTGATTTGAGAGAGCGTTAAAAACTAAATAGAAAATTGAATGATATGGTAATTTGACGTCTAATATATATATATATATATATATATATATATATATATATATATTATTATTATGGACTCTCTCATCGATTTTCGATAGTGATTGTTTATAGTGGTGAAGGCTTGTGTTGGACCATCCACACTTTTTGGCACAGTCGATAGGAAAGAATTGGTGCATCACGGAAGGCCACGAATCCAATCAAAGCCTGACTTCAGGAATTTTGAATTCAGAGTTATCCCTCTCCTAGACTGGTTACCTACCCAAGGTTAAAGAGCCCAGTCTGCCCTACTATTTAACCCATAGCTGGAGGGAATTTTGAATTCAGAGTTATCCCTCTTCTAAACTGGTTACATACCCAAGGCTGAAGGGCCCAGTCTGCCCTACTATTTAACCCATAGCTGGAGGGAGAATATATGGATTCATACCTTTCCCAATGGTATTAGCGCTATGTGAAATGCCAACAGCTTCGTCTAGGAATTGAACTCGAATCAACGAGTCCATTTCCCACGACTCTAACCATATATATATATATATATATATATATATATATATATATATATATAGGTAATTTTTCCGAGTTGAAATACAAGTAAAAATGTTATATATATATATTGACTCATGCTCGCATCCATGAAACCAGTGCAATAAATAATGTTTTCCGGCTTTTGTTAACATCTCTTCATATCTTGGCAAAACAGTCATTAATAGTGACAAATTCGCGCCATGCAACAACACGACAAAAAAATCCCCTTTACCACTACTCCTTAATCCTACACCCACTACCCCCATTTCTCACCCACAGTCAATCCATATATATATATATATATATATATATATATATATATACTAGCAAATATATGCACCCTCCGGGTGCAAGTATTTTAGTTAAATTTTATAATAAAATATCATATTAAATTAGAAAAGCCAATGAAACTGAATAAGAATGTAGATAAAAAGATTTTGAACAGAGGGGGTATGATTGAAAAATAGAACAACTTTGAAACTAACTCTTCCATCATTTTCCCTTACTCCCGTCTTTCATTGGTAAATTTTCCTAATTAAACTGTTTAGTTAAAATAGGAAGTAAAGAATAATATCACAGTTATTTCTTCTTGTTAATGGATTTCTTTTAAGATTTATCCCCGAAATTTTTGCTCATATTTATTAATATAAAACCAAACAATTAGAAATCAATAATACTAAGCATATATTTATTAAAATAAAATTCTTAATATCAATATGCAAATTAGCCTTCCCATTCACACTGTAATCCGCTATTTTCTTTATATATAAATACAATTGCATGTTATTACGATGTAGATATGGTCAACAGTCTTAATGATGTAAAACAATTTTATTAATAATTAAGGTTTAAATAAAAATAAAATCATGGAGAATGTGATGTAAATAACAATGGGAATTGTGACTTGAATGGTAATATCGTTTCGGTTACAGACATACAAACCCACAATCTCCATTAGAATAAGATATATGTATATATATTTATATATATTGCGAATTTCGTTATTTAAAGTTTTCTTAAGATCACACAATCGTTTAACAGAAATAGGTGAAAAAAATTGCTACACAACCCCCATTTAACGTTTGAATGAATTTGTCACATGACCTGATGTCTGTTCACGTGACACATAAGCTCGAAATATAGATTATTGATCTTAGATGTCTGGACAATCTAAATACAAGTAAAATAATTATTGAAATCAATCTAGTGGCAAGCGACACAGAAGATATTTATTGATATGTCTACAGTTAGAAATCAATTCATATGTTTTGCTGTTCATCAATTTATTATTTTCGATATATTCCAGGATATA
The DNA here is from genome assembly GCA_023376005.1 of Doryteuthis pealeii. Lineage (NCBI taxonomy): Eukaryota > Metazoa > Mollusca > Cephalopoda > Myopsida > Loliginidae > Doryteuthis > Doryteuthis pealeii. The sequence continues at coordinate 186,691 of JALAJA010000081.1, forward strand.
CAATATTTTTTTCAAACATTATCATCATCATCAGGTCACACTGGCAGCATGAATATCCATAATTCTCTCTCCTAAATATCCTATCACTAATCAGTTCTTGAATGTCCTCCGCCCGGCATTCAGAATCCGCACAAAGTTGGTTGTTGTAGCTTTTTGCTGGTAAGCTTACACTGTTATGTTCATGTGTATATGTCCGCAGAAGAACGTCAATTATGTGTATGTCCTTAGCTCTCAAGCAGGGTCTTGTTCATCTTACTCTGATGGTTTGTGGGATAAGGAAAATAGCTGTACAGCTGCTTGTTGTGGGGTGGTGTTTCCAAGATTTGCTTAAAGCGTTTCGTTCGAGTCCAAGGAGTACAGCCGTACAGTAGCACTGAAACGGCTACAGCTTGGAAGAGCTAATGAATTAATTTAGTTCAAAATAAAGATATGAATGAACTGGGATAGATACATAGATTGATAGATAGGTAGAATGACACAAAATAGCATATATATATATATATATATATATATATATATATATATATATGGGCAATTCCATGTAAAATCATCAGGAAAAAATAAAAATTATCACCCGTGCACTTCAATTTTTCTGAAATTTTGTACAGGTGTAGAAAAAAATTAAGGTAGACAATTCCCCAAATTTGAGCTTCCAATTCGAAAAATTCGCCGAGTTATGTCAATTTTAATCTCGAAAACTTTTAGCGGGGCGAGAAAAATGGCGACATTTTGTAATGTATTTTTGCCTATAAAATGTTTTCTAGAGATCCCCTACTGCTAAAAATTGATTTTGGCTATGTTAAATTTCAGTTGATTTAACGGTGCAAAAATGAAAACATTGTTTTTCAATCATAATTTCCATTATTTCCGAAAGCTGAAAAAAGCTTTCTAAAATCATCAGGGGTTTGTTTAATGTTTCTTCTTTCGAATGGAAAATAATTCTCAAGATAATCTTATTTTTTGTGTAAATTTCATTGTGTTAAATATAGGGGATAAATTCCACAGGGAAAATTGGTGGTACCTAGGATATTGTTATCATTTTTGTTACCTTCCAATTTTCAATTCTAAAATGAAATGTGGTGCCGATATTGACGTTTATATATTGTCAGAATTTTTCAGGCAATATGATTGATACATGGGAAATATATTATTTGTATATTATTTTAAATATATTCAACCACGAACATAATTCTGATAATTTCTATCGAAATCTGACAGTTATTTTGCTCCATATGGTGCTTATTCAATGGCTGAACGAAAAAGTGCCAAACTTTAATTGATGTTGTAACTTCGCTTGTAAGGGATGATTCTATTTGGGATCTTCAAAATCTCACTGTATAACCATACTGTATGCTCTTGTAGGTGCAACCATATATCTATACAAGGATTTTTATGAATCCCTAAAGAGAGCTCAATGTATGATAATCAATAAATTTGATTGAATGCAGAGCAATATTTGCTTTCAAAGAAAGAAAAACTTAACAAACCGTCATCCGTAATAATCTATTTCTACCAGAAACTCAAAAGATTTTTAAAAATTTATAAAAAAAAAATTCTTAAGAGCCCAGCCTCATCAGACGGATTTTACAAAAATAATGGGATTCACTGAAAGAAAAGTTATACAACTAGAAAAAAATCTTAATATTCACACAATTTATGTCAGATAGCAAGTATAACGTTAAAGATTCGAAACCTAATAAAATGATACAATGTATATCTTAGCTTCCTGTTCAACTGACTTCTTCAAAATAAATAAATAAAAAATAAAACATTATAGAATTTTACACACACACACACACACACACACACATAATAAAATGAAAATATTTTATATATATTCATAGCTAATATTAAACAATATTTCAATTTATAAAATCATCTTTTTTTACTGCATTCACACACACTCATCACACAAAACACAACACTTATATATATATATATATATATATATATATTATATATGAATAAAAACCATCAACACTTAAGAATTCATTTTTTCCATTAATAAAAAGACACTCGAAAAGAAAAATACAATGATATGGAAGCAAATTATAAATTAAAATGAAATTGGCCATGTACCTTCTAAATAAAATTATATAGATGTAAATGGTCCATAACCACGATACACATGGTATTTAAGGCCTTTTTATCACAAATGTTTACAATAATTAAAATTGACATACAGAAAACTACTGTAGGGAATATCTTGTAACAATAGAATCACCTGTACCAAGAAACTTTGTGTAATATATATATATATATATATATATATATATATATATATATATGTATACCATCCTCGCGGTGAGAAAAAAACAGCAAATAATTTGATTGTAAAAATATACTACCAAACATAAAAAAAAATGTAAAAAAATAAAAGTCCAAGATAATTGAATAATCATTCTACACCGGATTATCATATATATATATATATATATATAATATATATATATATTATATTCATACCGCCAGGAAACTAAGTAAAAGTGCTAATACCTAATAGAGCAAATAATAAAGATAAATCTAATGAGTCAGATAAGCCTACTAAAACTTTCGCTTAATGCCTTAGCCATCTTAGCCCTGAAGAGCATTAAGCAAACTTTTAGTACTTATCTGACTCATTAGATTTATACACACACATATATATATATATATATATATATATATATATATATATATATAATATGAAGGATAACAAATGTAGCAATGCTATTGTGGCAGAGCATGAATCACGATATACAAAACAAACACCCTCATTAATCACTAACTTCGTTACTCTCGCTACCCCCATTTAGACCGGGTACGAAACGGGTAGGCTAAATCAATCATAATCTGGTTAATTTTCCTTATAAATGGCCCAGAATTCCGATGCGTTTGCACAGCTAATGCCAGTTAATTGCATGAAACAAAATGAAATACATAAAACAAAAACTATAAAACAAAACATCTTCGGCATAAAATAACCCAAGGGTTGACATGCCGTAAAATCCAACCAACCAACAAACCAACCAAACGAACCAAAGAAAGAGAGTGATAGATACTGACAGATTGATAGATATGAGACAGACAGACAGACAGATAGATAGATAGATAGATAGATAGATAGATATTAAGAATCGCCAAATTGATAAAAATGAAAGAATATTTCAGAAAGCATAAGGCGTTTTTTTATCTTGAACCGAGGAATGTAATCACTCATGCCCCCCCCCAAAAAAAAAAAAAAAAAACAAGTGTTAAGGGGAAATACCATGAATTAAATCTCCAATGGGAAAATAAATATAAATTAAAAAAAATCAATTAAATAAAATGTGATTAATTAAAGTCATACCTAATTTTAAAAATTAATTAGCTGATAATTAATGAATTAGGCGGGCATATCTGTTCAAATGTAAGGCTAAACAAATCGAGAAAAGTCAATCTCTATACGTACATTTCATATTATGCTCATCAGCAGAGTTATAGACAGGCAAACTGCTCTGTGTGTGATTCGAACCCTAACTGCCTGGCTGACAGGCGGGGATTCTAACCATTACACTAGCTGGTTTTCCCAGATTTTTCGTTTGTTTTGAACTCAGTTATAAATTGTGGCTAAGGCCTTATCAAACACATTCTTTGTTTACTTTCATTCATATATATATATATATATATATATATATATATATATATATATATATATATATATATATGTTGAAACCGATCTATTACATACGGTCGATACAGATATTCCGAGGGACTCATATCAGTGAATTGCAGTTAAAATGAGAGGAAAGCCCCGAAAACGGTGCACATTCTCTCCTGATGATAAAGCATTTGTAAACATCATTTGTTTTTTCAATATATCAAATTGCCTTCGGATTAATTTCCTATATATATTATATATATATATATATATATATATATATATATATATATATAATAATCAATGGTAATATTATGGTTTTACACTCATAACTTGAAGTTTCATGGTAATCCAATCATCAGATGAGTTCAATGGCTGAGATCTTAAAAACCAGTCGTGAAATGGTTGAGATTTTAAAAACCAGTAATTCTTTAGCGTTTATATGTAAACCCATAATATTACCATTGATTATAAATCTGCTCTGCTTTATTAGCATTGAGCACCTTTTCATGCCAATACTTTTCTCATTTTTTCATTCACTATTCATTATATATACTAGCAAATATATGCACCCCCCGGGTGCAAGTATTTAAGTTTTAATGTAATAATATATTATATTAAATTAGAAAGGTTAATGAAAGTAAATAAGAATGTAGATAAAAAGATTTGAAAAAAATCGAAAAATAGAACAACTGAAACTTACTCTTCCATCACTCTCGTCTTTCATTGTTATTTTTTCGAATTTAAGTATTTAGTTAAAAGAGGAAGTAAATAATAAAATGACAGTTATTTTTTCTTGTTAACGGATTTCATTTAAGATTCATTGAAGAAATGTTTGCTTATATTCAATAAAATAAAACCAAACAGTTAGAAATCAATAATACTAAGCACATATTTATTAAAATCACATTTTTAATATCAATATGCAAATTAGCCTTCCCATTCACACTGTAAACCACTATTTTGTTGTATATATAAATATAATTGCATGTTGTTAGAATGTAGATATGGTTAACAGTATTAATAATGTTAAATAAATTTTATTAATAATTGAGGTTTAAATAAAAATAAAACCATTGAGAATGTTATATAATTAAGTAAGGGAATTGTGACTTGAGTAGTAATATAGTTTCGGTTACAGACGGAAAAGCACACAATCTCCATTATAATAAGATATATATATATATATATATATATCTTTGTTTTTTTTCCTACCAGCCATTCGGACCGGGTACAAAAAGGGTAGCACTACGAGATTAATCATGATCTATTTTATTTTCCTAATAAATGACCCAGAATTCCGATGCGTTTGTACAACTAATGACACTTAATTACATTGTATCAACAAATATTTCTTTTCTGCATTGAGACGTGAATAAACAATAGTCGAGCCATCGATTCTCTCTCTCTCTTTTTAGATCGAATCGACCATAAAAAGGGCAAATATTTACCGCTCATATTCCCTCAGTGAATTTACAGGCCGGACTCTTTTTAGTATCAATAAACTTGCCAAGGAAGTGTCGATATTCTCACCGTACACACAAAACTAAAAAAAAAAAAAAAAAAAAAAATACTAAACCAATCTCAAATATTATTTCTCTGAATTATTTTAGATGAGGCTTGATGTGTATAATTTTGATTTCTCGGACTGTTGTCCTCATCTTTATTGTAGTATGTAAAATCACAACTGCTTTGTTCTGCTTTATGCGCCTTATACTCCGGTGCGCCTTATATATGAAAATAGATCTGTTCACTGATACTGCTTATAATCCGGTGCGCCTTATATATGAAAATAGATCCGTTCACTGATACTGCGTCTTATAATCCGGTGCGCCTTATATATGAAAATAGATCCGTTCACTGATACTGCGTCTTATGATAATCCGGTGCGCCTTATATATGAAATAGATCCGTTCACTGATACTGCGTCTCATAATCCGGTGCGCCTTATATATGAAAATAGATCCGTTCACTGATACTGCGTCTCATAATCCGGTGCGCCTTTATATGAAAATAGATCCGTTCACTGATACTGCGTCTCATAATCCGGTGCGCCTTATATATGAAAATAGATCCGTTCACTGATACTGCGTCTCATAATCCGGTGCGCCTTATATATGAAAATAGATCCGTTCACGCGATAATATGAAAATAGATCCGTTCACTGATACTGCGCCTTATATCCGGTGCGCCTTATATATGAAAATAGATCCGTTCACTGATACTGCGTCTTATAATCCGGTGCGCCTTATATATGAAAATAGATCCGTTCACTGATACTGCGTCTTATAATCCGGTGCGCCTTATATATGAAAATAGATCCGTTCACTGATACTGCGTCTTATAATCCGGTGCGCCTTATATATGAAAATAGATCCGTTCACTGATACTGCGTCTTATAATCCGGTGCGCCTATATATGAAAATAATCCGTTCACTGATACTGCGTCTTATAATATGAAAATAGATCCGTTCACTGATACTGCGTCTTATAATCCGGTGTGCCTTATTGTCCGAAAAATACGGTAACTGTGTTTCTGGATGAAAAATGAGGGATCATTTTGTTATAACCAAGTTGTTAACTGATCCCCCAGTTTGGCCTGAAGTCGGTATAAGCCAATCAACGAGGAAGTCTATCCCCTTTTCCCTAGCGCTAGACCAAGGACATTGTTTTTGCGTCTGAGGTGGAGTGCCGCACCTACCATCAGCTCCTTACTTTATCGCGCAGATCCCTGTGCTACTCATACGCTGAGTTGGCGAGGGCTGGTGTCGAACTAGGAAAACACCCAACTGTCGCTGTTCGAGAGAATTTGATATTTAAAAAAAGTGAAAAATCGACCTACTCTATTGTGCATGTGAATTTGCAAGCGATGATCTGGCACTTCTTGCAAATACACATTTCATTATTTAAACTAGTATATATATGCACCCTCCGTCGGGTGCAAGTATTCAAGTTTTTATGTAATAAAATATTACTAGCAAAATAAAAAACACCTTCTGGGTGACGTAAAATGAATATTGACTGAGGGGATGGGAGTTGAAAATTTAACATCAGAGAGTTTGTATCATAAGTAAAGTAAAATCATCAAATTTATTAAAGGAGTAAAAAATAAAATAAATTTATTAAAGGAGTAAAAAAATTTAAAAAATTGAAATGAAAACTTAGTTCTGATAACTTTAAATATATATTAAAATAAAACAAACTATGTATAGATAAATAATACCAGGTATGTATTTATTAAAACTTGTTTAAAAAAACAATGAGGATTGTCTAATATTGCATGCTCAAATTTTGAGTGTATTTATTCTATGTTATGACGATTTTAGGTAGTGTGACATAAGCAGTGACGTAGTTTTTGTTACAGACAAAAACCGGAAGCGAATTACTATTATTAATAGATATCAAATTAGAAAGGCTAATGAAACTAAATAAGAATGCAGACAAAAAGATTTGAAACAGAGGAGGAGATATAATCGAAATATAGAACAACTGAAACTTAATCTTCCATCACTTCCATCTTTTCATTGCTAAATTTTCCTAATTTAACTATTTAGTTAAAATAGGAAGTAAAGAATAAAATTAGTTATATCTTCTTGTTAATGAATTCATTTAAGATTTATCCCTGAGATATTTTTGCTCGTATTCATTAAGATAAAACCAAACAATTAGAAATCAATAATACTAATCACATATTTATTAAAATCAAATTTTTAAGATCAATATGCAAATTAGCCTTTCCGTTCACACTGCAAACCGCTATTTTGTTGTATATATAAATATACTTGCATGTTATTAGTATGCAGATAAGGTCATCAGTATTAATAATGTAAAACAATTTTATTAATAACTGAGGTTTAAACAAAATCATGGAGAATGTGACGTAAATAACTAAGGGAATTGTGATTTGAGTATTGATATAGTTTCGATTACAGACAAACACAAAATCTCCATTATAATAGGATAATAAGAATAAAAAAGCGAAGAAACCAATTCTTGGAGAATAGTATGATTCGTCCAAATAAAACCAAACCAAACCTGACCCAATACTAATAGTTTTCGAACTGACCTATATGACCTATATTTAAATATAGCCTAGATCAAATATATTCTGATCGGGGAGGGGATCATTTTTCAAAATATTTCGTGCGATGGTAATATCGAATATGGCAAATGGCCGAGATATTTTAAGAAACCAAATTAATCCCGACGAATATTTAGGCGCTTTCAATATAAACAATTAGTCTACTGATGAATATCAGGGGTAGTCCCCGTAGCGTAGTGGATAAAGTGCTGGCCTCTGACATTGTAGTAAGCGAGTTCGACTATTTTTAAATTCAATCCTTTAACAAAGTTTTAAAAACTTACTTTTTCTATTTAACCCCTAGATGAGACACGAGCTCGTACTACCACCCTAGTAAACAAATGAGTATTATTAAATAGGAATAGTTTATATCATATAACTGTAAATTATTTGTATTAAGAATAATTACTTTAAGCCATAATTGTTTACTAGGGGTTATCATTATTAGTTACTTGAAACCATATAAAGGAGTGCAAATTATTTGTATTAAGAATAGTTACTTGAAGCTATAATTGTTTATTAAGGATTATTATTAGTTACTTGAAACCATATATCTGTGCAAATTATTTGTATTAAGAATAGTTACTTGAAGCTATCATTGTTTACTAAGGATTATTATTATTATTTACTTGAAACCATATATCAGTGTGCAAATTATTTGTATTAAGAATAATTACTTAAAGCCATAATTGTTTACTAAGGATTATTATTATTTACTAGATAAGTATCATTTACCTAAAAATTGGACTAGTAATTTCTTTGTATTCCATATCATGTGATCTTAGGACCATTGCTCAGATAGAAATCTCGCAATAACTGGCACTTTTATCTGGACTACGATTACATATCCCCCCCCCCATCCCGATATTTTTCGTCGAGGAAGATGGGTTAAGCGTTCAAGTCGCTTTAGAAGCCATCATCATTGTATTTACCTCGTACCCCACTTGTACGGGTTAGGCACAAGGCCCTGTTAACGTGGGACCACCCACAAACCAAAGTTCATGGGTGGCAGGTGAAAAATTGCGTCGATCCCGTCGGCATTCCCCCTCAAGGGGGCGCCCCAGGCGCTGGGCAATAAGCCCGGCCCTGCCCCTTTAAGTCAAGGGGTCAGGTATTGCCTAGGGGGATGGCCCCCTGGGATCGACGCTATTAACTTGTAAAGATCCAGGGCCGAAGCCACTGGACCCCCGGTGTTGACCGGATCTTAGGTCCATTGCTCAGATAGAAATCTCGCAATAACTGGCACTTTTATCTGGACTACGATTACATATCCATCCCCCACCCCGACATTTTTCGCCAGTAGTCCGGATATCAATGAAAATATCTCGCCAACAACAGCGTTATAACATCACCTTGTTAGTCCATAGTCCAATTGTGTGTCTTGAGTATGACATTAAAATGGTGAAGTTCCGATTTGGACCTTTTATATGCCATTACTCCCAGGTCCACTCTGACCCAGATTGATAGTACCTGTTAGGGCCTCACTGCGGTCTTGAACAAGTCATGAAAACAACACCTCACAAGGAAGCAGCTGTACGGCCACCTACCCCCTATCTTACAAACCATCCGAGTGAGACGGACAAGGCATGCTGGACACTGCTGAAGGAAAAAGGACAAACTCATAAACGACGTTCTTCTGTGTAAGCAAACACATGAACATGCTAATGTGGGCCGCCCACAAAGAATCTTCATTGACCAACGCTGCGAGGATACTGGATGTTACGCAGAGGACCTCCCTGGAATAATGAATAATAGAGAAGGTTGGCGAGAGATTGTCATGGATTATCCGTGCTAATTGCGTGACATAATGATGATGGGCTGAATAGAAAAAATAGAGTTCTAAATGTCTTCGGCATAAAATAACCCCACAAGGGTTGACATGCCGTAAAATCCAACAAACCAACCAACCCGCTAGGTTCCCATCTATAGGTTAAATAGATCCATAAAAAATATATATAAAAATGAGTTAAACAGATTTGAATACCCAACATGAATGAATAAAAAAAAACGTCTTTGGCATAAAATAACCCAATCGATTGTCATGCCGTAAAATCCAACCAATCGACCAACCACCCTGTTAGGTTCCCATCGATGGGTTAAATAGATCCTCAAAAATATGTATAAACAATTAGCTTAAAAATTGAATACCCAACATGTATGAATAAAAAAAACACGTCTTTGGCATAAAATAACCCAATCGGTTGACATGCCGTAAAATCCAACCAACCAATAAACCAACCAATATTATTGGCATTTCAGACTCGGAAGATTATAATATAGTTTTTGTGCCCCTGAAGTTACAGCGCTTCCTGTGAAGTTCAATGTTCGAAAAACATTTTCGACCGCAGATTTCGCATGTGAAGGCTGCCCCTGAAGATATTGATGTGCCGGTGCTTTGTTGTCTCTGCTTTCTTCTGGACCTCCTGGCTTCATGGTGTTTCGCCAGGGTGGTTTCAGACATGAACAGTCCTCCACGAAGAGCCTGGCGCTACTGAGGGCGGTCCTGAGCCAAATTTTCCCAGCTTGAAGGGGCAATGCCAAAGCACCTGAGATCATTCTTTCAGACATCTTTGAAACGCAGCAGAAGACGACCAATCTGTCTCTTATCAGACGAAAGCTCTGTATATAGGATGTCCTTCGGGATTCGTCCATTATTGATCCGGCGGACATGACCCAACCGTCGGAAACGACGCTGTGTCAGTAGATAACACAAGCTGGAAAGTTGAGCTCTCTCTAGAACTGCTATGTTAGCGAAGGTAGAAGCTATTTAGCCACCGCTCTTGGTGGGAGTACAGGGTCCATTGGTTTTGGGAAGCTCAATAAATATACTACGATTTTTATCTGAAAAGTCATTGCAACTTTTATTTAAAAAGTTTCGACCGGGGAAGCATACGTTTATCCATACGTTATATCTTATTATAATGGAGATTGTGCGTTCTTCTGTCTGTGGCCGAAACTATATTACTACTTATGTCACAATCCCCTTAGTTATTGACATCACATTCTCCATGATTGTATTTTTATTTATAAACTCAATTATAAATAAAATTGTTTTACATTATTAATACTGTTAACATTATCTACATACTAACAACATGCAATTATATTCATATATACAACAAAATAGCGGTTTACAGTGTGAACGGGAAGGCTAATTTGCATATTGATATTAAAAATGTGATTTTAATAAATATGTGCTCAGTGTTATTGATTTCTAACTGTTTGGTTTTATTTTAATGAATATAAGCAAAAATCTCTTCAATAAATCTTAAATGAAATCCATTAACAAGAAAAAATAACTGTCATTTTATTCTTTACTTCCTCTTTTAACTAAATACTTAAATTAGAAAAAATACCAATGAAAGACGAGAGTGATGGAAGAGTAAGTTTCAGTTGTTCTATTTTTCGATTATACTACCCTCTGTTTCAAATCATTTTATCTGCATTCTTATTTAGTTTCATTAGCCTTTATCATTTAATACAATATTTTATTACATCAAAACTTAAATACTTGCACCCGGAGGGTGCATATATTTGCTAGTAATCATAACGGAGGTTGAGTGTTTTTCTGAGCTGTTCCTCACCATGTTGGTCTTTATATATATATATATATATATATATATATATATATATATATATAATATGTGTGTGTGTGTGTGTGTGTGTGTATGTGTGTGTGTGGAGGAAATTTAGACTTATTATTAGCTTATTCTCGAGGTGCTTCGTTAGAGTTAAAGTGGTGCAGCCTTACATAACACTGATACATGCATGCTTTGGAAGAATTGTCACTTGTTAGCGAGATCTAATTTCCTTATAACTGATAATAGCTCGAATTACATATAGACACTCATCCCTTATTCTGTTTCCCGGGCTCATTTGGCGCTATAACATCACTCTGTTGATCCATACTCTGACTTTTATCCGAAAACTTATTGCAACATTTATTTATAAAGTTTCGACCGTGGAAACATACGTTTATCCATAAATAGGACGTACAGAATATGGAGAATATGGAAGCTTTCTAGAGATATAATTTGATTAACTTTGAAGATATTTTATACTCAGAGAGAATTGCCGCTTAATTACAGGAGATAATTAGTCTGTGGTTATAATCATCCATAGTATTTATTTCAGATCGTTGTAATGCACAGTGAACTGGATTAGCAGACCATTACTTAGTAAATTATAAAGCGTGCTAATTGCGATGTAACAGTTATTGATATGAATTGACTTTATATATACTAGCAAATATATGCACCCTCCGGGTGCAAGTATTTAAGTTTTGATATAATAAAATATCATATTAAATTAGAAAGGCTAATGAAACTGACTAAGAATGCAGATAAAAAGATCTACAACAGAGGGGGTATAATCGAAAAATAGAACAACTTTGAAACTAACTATTCCATCATTTTCCATTACTCCCCTCTTTCATTGGTAAATTTTCTTAATTTAACTATTTAGTTAAAATAGGAAGTAAAGGATAATATTACAGTTATTTCTTGTAAATAAATTTCTTTTAAGATTTATCCACGAGATTTTTGTTTATATTTCTTAAGATAAAACCAAACAATTAGAAATCAATAATACCAAGCACATATTTATTAAAATAAAATTTTAAATATCAATATGCAAATTAGCCTTCTCTTTCAAACTGTAAACCGCTATTTTGTTGTATATATAAATACAATTGCATGTTAATTGTACGTAGATAGGGTCAACAGTATTAATAATGTAAAACAATTTTTATTAATAACTGAAGGTTTAAAAGAATGAAATCATGGAGAATGTGACGTAAATAATTAAGGGAATTGTGACTTGAGTAGTAATATAGTTTCGGTTACAGACAGAAAAACACACAATCTCCATTATAATAATATATATATATATATATATATATATATATATATATATATAAATGTAAGGTAATCTAAATGATTTACTGGTTAGTAAAGGGATGATTCTATTTGGGATCATCAAAATTTCACTGTACAACTATACTATATACACTTTTAGGCGCAAACATATATATTCATACAAGGATCTTTATAAATCCACAAGATTATCTGGAATCTCATCATCAGATAAAGTTTAACGTCATTCCCAGGAAATTTCATATCATTAAACTAAACATTAAAAAAGCCTTTAGGAAGCAAAAGTTGATTAACTCAGCTTTAGTATAATAATAGATATTGGATATATTAACCATCATCAGGGAAATATTGAAGACCGGGTTCATGAAAATAAAGTTCCTAAAAATAAGGCTTTTTAAGGAGCATCATTACGCCGTTACTGGATATTGAAAATCATATTGTATATATTAACCATTTTTAGGGTAATATATATGTCATGAAGCTCCTTAAAAAGTTGAAAAATGTTGAAGGAGCTTGATGAACACGCTCCTCAATATTGCCGTAATGATGGTTGATATATCCAATATACATTGAAACCGATACACTTGAACATTGGCAGAATTATTTATTCATTCATAAATATACACCAAGCTTTGAATATTTTTTCCATATTTTCCTCACTTACATGCCGCCATATTTATTCCAATTTTTCTCATATATATATATATATATATATATATATATATATATATGTGTGTGTGTGTGTGTGTGTGTATGTGTGTGTTTGTGTGTGTGTTGTCGTTGTCATTATCCTTGTCGTTCTAGACATTCTTGACAAAAGAGGCTCATACCTTCGAAATATTGAATAAAATAAAGTAAAAACTAACACATAACATCTAACGGAGTGTCTCATTCCTTTCATACCCATGCTTCCCACAAAATATATATATCATAGACACTTATATCTATTAATAATGGAGATTGTCTGTGTTTCTGTCTGTTTTTTTTTCTCCTTTGATAAATATGAGGATTTGCCTTACTTATGATACAAACCCTCTGACATTGAATTTTTAACTCCCACCCTCTCAGGCAATATCTTTCAAAAATTAATTTTTACGACGCCCGGAGGGTGTTTTCTGTTACTAGTATTAATAATGGAGATTGTCTGTATTTCTGTCTGTAACAAAAACTACGTTATAGCTCTACGTCACAGATTACGTCACACTATTCTTATGCTATATACACCCAAAATTTGAGTAAGCAAGTTTACAAATAAATAAATACCTACGATTTTGTGTAAAATTGATGTGAAAAATATTCAAAATAATTGTTTGATTATTACATACACGCAACATTTTATTTGAGAGGGACGGGGCTCAGTTTTCATTTCAAATTGTTTTATTTTTTTTTACCCCTTTAATAAATATGAGGATTTGTCTTACTTATGATACAAACCCTCTGACATTGAATTTTCTACTCCCACCCTCTCAGGCAATGTCTTCCAAAATTAATTTTTACGACGCCCGGAGGGTGTATTCTGTTGCTAGTATATATAATAAACATATATACAAATCTAATGTACAAACTGAGAACTAGACTCCCCATATATATATATATATATATATATATATATATATATATATATATATATATATATATATATGGTGTGTGTGTGTGTGTGTGTGTGTAATGTTTGTCCATTGATATTGATGACGGGTATTAACTACACCCAGTCGAAGCAAATTTGATTTATTTATCATTGTATGGAAGCAGCCAAACTTTTTAGATGATTTGATAATAGAAGAAAGTTTGTTTGGTTAGATTTACGGCATGTCAATTGCCATTAGTAATTTTATACCAAAATTGTTAATTTTGTTAACTTGTTTATTTTGTTTCTTGTGGGATTATAGAATAGTTGTTAATTGTATTAGGAAACTTTTTCAGAGAGATTCTACTGGTTGATGGCAAGAGAGTTTGGTGGCATAGTTGTTTTTATTCTTTATTTCTTCAAAAGATTTTCCTTGTAGTTGTAAGCTGGTTGGTTGGTTAGTTGAAATTTACGGTGATAACAGCCGCACAATTACGAATAAGGTCTGAGTTGGTTTGTTTGACTATATATATATTTACCAAACCCCTCCGCACGAGCAGGATGTGACACAAGGTCAATTTCTTAGGCGGAGTTTAACAGGTTTAAATTCAGAGTTTTACTTCTCCTAGACTGGTTACCTAGCCAAGGTTAAAGAGTCCAGTCTACCCTACTATTTACCCATAGCTGGAGGGAGAGTAGGATTCATACCTTTCCTAAGGGTATTAGCGCAAAGTGAACTGCAATTACCACATCCAGGATTTGAACTTTGTTTGACTATATAGGAGTGCGTGAGTTTTGTATGACCAATGCGTAATCGGGACACAATGACTTGTTCCTTTCTAGACTTCCTTAAAGTTGGTCTCCAGCCTCCCAAAGTGGGTTTGATCAGGAAGAGTTTATTGTGGATGTTGTTATTCCAGTGTTGTTGCTATTTTGTATGAAAGAATATATTAATTTTAGGTTTCAAATCAGTATATGATAGCTTGAAATTGTCGGGGATCAAATCTAGAGCCGATTTAACGGCATATCAACCCAGAGCTGGTGTGCTAAAATTGATTATATAATGGTTATATAATCAGTTCTATAAGGAGCATGCCCAATCCCTTGATATCAGTTTTCATTTTTTTTTTTTGAGTAGCAGATGAGGAATCTGGGACTTCGAGTTACAGACGGATCACCTAATCCCGGCCAGAGGACCTGACCTAGTATTGAGTGACAAGAAGAAGTGAATCTGCCATCTCGTGGATTCTGACCACCGAGTAAAAATGAAAGAAAGCAAAAAAATAAACAAATACTTAGACCTTGCCAGAGAACTGAGTAAACTGTGGAACATGAAGGTGAAGGTCGTACCAATTGTAATCGTTGCCCTTAAAATGGTCCCCAAAGTTCTAGAAAATAATTTGGGTGAATTGGATATCAGAATATAGAGACCATCCAGACTACAGCACTGTAAGATCGGCTAGAATACTCAGAAGAATTCTGGAAACCTAAGGAGACTTGTTGTCACTCAGCCGCCAGTGACCCACCGGCTACGGCAGGTGTGAAAACCTCGTAATAATAATAATAATAATAATAATAATAATATACCATACAACAAAATGGTATATGCATAAACCAGAATCTGTTCTTGAGAACGAAACGCATAAAATTCTCTGGGACTTTGAAATAAAAACGGATCACCTTATCCCAGCAAGAAGACCAGACCTAGTGTTGATTAACAAAAGAGAAAGAACTTGCCAACTGGTGGATTTTGCAGTGTCAGCAGATCACAGGGTAAAGCTAAAGGAAAATGAAAAAAATGGACAAATATCTGGACCTTGCCAGAGAACTGAAAAAGTTATGGAATATGAAAGTGAAAGTGATACCAATTGTAGTTGGTGCACTTGGAACAGTCCCAAAAGGATTGGAAAAGGGTTTGGAAAGTTTGGAAATCAGAGGACGGATTGAAACGATTCAGAACACTGCACTGCTGCAATCTGCCAGAATACTCAGAAGAGTCCTGGAGACCTAAGGAGACTTGCTGTCACTCAGACTCCAGTGAAAGACCATCAGCTATTGCTGATGTGAAAACTCAAAAGGAGTAAATAATAATAATAATAATGAGAAGAAGAAGAAGAAGAAGAAGAAGAAGAAGAAGAAGAAGAAGAAGAAGAAGAAGAAGAAGAAGATATTTACTTTCTTTCTTCCTTTCTTTCTTTCTTTCTTCTTTGCAGCTTACTTTTTTCTTTCTTTATTCTTTCTTTCTTTCTCAACCTTGTCAATCTTCTTCTTTCTCTGTCTTACGGTCTTTACAAAAATACAAATAGATACACACTGGAAAAGTAAACAAAATTATTTTTGAAAAACATAAGTGTAGGTATGTCTATTAACAACTTAACCCCCCCCCCAAAAAAAAAAAAAAAAAAAAAAAAACAAAAAACCCAAACAAACCAAAACAAGCGCTGAAAATAAATTCTAAAGATAGGATCGCTAAACAGATGAAAAAAACATATTTAAATCAATCCGATCTCTCCAAATCACCCCATGAGTCCCTTCCCCTTCTGAAAACTCCAAATTATATAAAACACCACTTAAATAACCCCCTCGATATTCAACATATACATAAATATATAAAAATTCCTCCTACTTAAGACTCGTCACAATTTAAGAATTATCAAATATTTTTCAGTTACAATATCATCAAATCACACAGCAGTTCTCCTTAGCAAATAATTTTCTAAATAATTTGCAACTTGCAAACCATCTTCCAATAAAAATACATTATCTTCAAAAAATATTCGCATTAGCAATTTTACTCGCTTAATCGGGCAATAAAATAATGAGTATATATATATATAACCTTACACACGTCAAATGCATTCTAATAGAACACGCATTTCCAACAACACAATCTCGAAAACAAGCAGAAACTAAATGGATTCTAAAATTACAAACTCACGTGAGGGGACTGAACGCTGACATCGGAATACTCCGTTATTATAATTTTTTTTACAGACGCTGCCGCTGTCAATAACAACAGAGACAAAAGATCCGTTGAACAGGAACAACAGTCATTTGATAAAGGGTATCAAACGAACCCGAAAATTTATGATAAAAAATAATAATAATAATAAGTGAATCCAATACTCAATAACATCGAGTTCATTCATTTATTTTTAGATGCTTCGTAATAACGCCCAACTTAAAAAAAAAACATAAAAAATATATACCGAGAGAAGCATACGGAGACCCCTAAAATACAACATGAATATATATATATATATATATATATATTATATTATATATATATTATATTATATTGTGTGAGTGTGTATGTGTATCTCTTCTTTTT
>JALAJA010000081.1:204167-209167 GCA_023376005.1 Doryteuthis pealeii
CCTGTCTCTCTTTTACTCTCTCTCTCTGTCTCTCTGTCTCTCTCTCTCTCTCTGTCACCTCTCCTATCTATCTATCTATCTATCTTATCTTGTCTCTGTCAACTATATTCTCAGTCTCTACATCTATCTATCTCAGTCACTTCACATTGTCTGTCTGTCTGTCTGTCTGTCTGTCTCTCTCTCTGCCTCTCTCTGTCTTTCTCCCTATCTATCTATCTATCTCAGTCACTTCACATTATCTGTCTCTCTGTCTCTCTTTTACTCTCTCTCTCTCTGTCTCTCTGCCTGTCTCTCTCCCTATCTATCTATCTATCTATCTATCTATCTATCTGTCTAACTATTTCTCTCAGTCTCTACATACGTATTTATTAGGTCATATTCCCCTTTCCATCATTTTCTCTCTTGTCTTTCCCGATCTCCAAGTCAGAATAAAACTTCACTATGGTGACCATTAGGCATACAAAATGGCTTGGAGACAAACCACTTTACGAACTTTACGACTAAAATATTTCGCGCACAAACCCAGAAGCCGACAACTCCGAGGCGGGAAAATTTCTATCATTTACAATCGATCGCAGAAAATTGCTCCCCAAGAAAAAAAAAGAATCGAGAAATTTAGATTCCGTTTTCCTGTTAATAATACGCCATTTTCGATCGTTTTAAAAAACTGGAGAGTATCAATTATGAAATGCATGTCAAGTTACGTGAGTAGCGAAACCATTAGAAATATTTCGGAGAGGCACGTACTTTTGAAAATTAGCTAAATTACGACCAATAAATTTCGTTAAACCTGTAATGGCCGCTGGGAGAAAAAGGATGAAAAAGAAAAATGGCGTCTATCGGTAGAAAGGATCAGAAATCTTCCGGCTAAAGGTCACTTTATCAAATTTCCTTTAATCTGTTCATATCTATCTATTTATCTATTTATATTGGTTTATCTATCACATTCTATTCATATAGTTGTTCCATTATCTACCGATCATATCTATCTATCTATCTATCTATATATCTATCTCTCTCTCTCTATCTATCTATCTCTTAGTTTTTTTCTATCTATCTATCTATCTATCTATCTATCTATCTATCTTAGTCTGTTCATTTCTATCTATCTATCTATCTATCTATCTATCTATCTATCTATCTATCTATCTATCGATATCTTAGTTTTTTTCTATCTATCCAGCTATCTATCTCAGCATATTCATATCTATCTATCTCTTAGTTTTTTTCTATCTATCTATCTATCTATCTATCTATCTTAGTCTATTCATTTCTATCTATCTATCTATCTATATGTATATCAATCAATCTATCTATCTATCTCAGTATGTTAATATCTATCTATCTATCTATCTATCTATCTATCTATCTATCTCAGTCTGTTCATTTCTATCTATCTATCTATCTATCTATCTATCTATCTATCTTAGTCTGTTCATTTCTATCTATCTATCTGTCTCAGTATATTCATATCTATCTATCTATCTATCTATCTATCTTAGTCTATTCATTTCTATCTATCTATCTCAGTATATTCATATCTATCTCTCTATCTCTCTATCAATCTATATATCTTTGTTCATATCTATTTATCTATCTACTCATCTATCTATCTATCTTTGTTCATTTCTGTCTATCTATCTATGTATCTCAGTCTGTTCATATCTATCTATCTATCTATCTTTCTATCTATCTCATTGTGTTTATCTCTATCTATTCACATCTATATTTATATAACATTCTATTCATCTATCAATCAAATTCTGTTAATATCTATCTCTCTATCTCTCTATCTATTACATTCTTTTTAGGTCTATCTATCTATCTATTCACATCAGCATATCTATCTATCTCAGTTTGCTTATATCTATCTGTCTAACTATCTAGCTATCGATCAATCAATCGATCTATCTATCCATCTCAATATGTTCATATTTATGTATCTATCTATCTATTCCATTCATGATTTATCAATCTATCTATCTATCTATCTCTCTCTCTCTCTCTCTCTCTCTCTCTCTCTCTCTCTCTCTATATATATATATATATATATATATATATATATATATATATATATATATATATATATCCAGCCTTTTTTGTTTATATCTACCAATCTATCTATCTATCTATTTATTTATTTATCAATCTATCTCAATGTGTTCATATTTATGTATCTATCACATTCTATTCATATACTTGTTCCATTTTCTATATATCAATCTCTCTATCTATCTATTTATCTATCGCAGGGGTTCCCAACCTTTTTTAGCTCATGGCCCGCTTTGAAACCAGAATTATATAATAGAAAACATATTTCCATACAACCATATAGAATTATGATATTTCCTGAAATTTACTGTGGCCCATTTTGGCCATAGGTTGGGAACCACTGATCTATCGCATTCTGTTAATATCTATCAATCTATTAATATCTCTCACTTTCTTCATATTTATTCATCTCTTTGGTTTGTTTTGTTTTACGGCATATTAACCTCAGTGGGTCATTTAATGCCGATAAAGTTTTGAAATAAATCAATTCTTAATGGATAATACAATTTTTTTATGAATACATTTTTCTATTTAACCCATAGATGGGACTCTAACAGGTACTACCACTCCGGGTCAGAGTGGACCAGGGAGCAATGGTGATGAAGGGGTGCTCCACATTCCCCAAACCTCCAAAACTGGAACCTCACCATCAGATAGAGTTTAACGTCATTCCCAGGACATGTAGACCCACAGCCACCGCCTTCTAGCACCCATATGATAAAAAGGGGTTGGGGCTTGCCATAAGGGCAATAGGGTTGGGGAAATCATATAGGTGCTAGGGCTTGACGTGACCAGCCGATTGATCGGAGGGGGCTTCTCCGACCGCCCGTCTAGCCCAAGATAGGGCCAAAGTGGAGTATTACATGTCATGAACTGCTCATCCACCTGGGCTCTATCCTTAAGCATCACGGGTCGCCACCCACGGCCAACAGGTGGCCCCATTGGGGGAGTCTTACCCCTCTGCAGAGGTGCAGTCGGTGCATTCTAACGCCCCAGACAACAGGGCGGATTTATTCATCTATCTTATGAATTAATATAAAAGTATGAAAAGTTTATGATATGATACAGACCGAGATTGCCAAGATTTATCGATTGAAATATAGATACACAGATAGAAAGAGACTGAGATGACTACAACTAGATAGATAGACTGACCGATAGATAAGAATTGATTGAGATAGATAGTCATGTAGATAGGAGTGAAGGATTAAATAAATCCGATAAAAATGTAGATGAGAATAGAGGGAAAAAGTGGATATAACAACACAAACAACTAAATTCGATTGATATTTCGCCTCATTATTGGCTAAAAGCTTCAGCCAATAATGTGGCGAAATATCAATTGAATTTAGTGTTACTCATTCGCTGAGTTGGCGAGGGCCGGTATTGAACCCGGATCCTTGTATTTATTTTAAAGCAAGATATAAACAATGATAATATATATATGTATATATATATATATATATATAAACAATTTTTTTTGTGATGAAACAAAGAAAATACAGTGCTCAATCACAAATTGTAAGAGCTAATATTTATCTAATTTGTTGATATTTAAAAAAAAAAATGCTTATTATAGACAGCTACTCAGGTTGTTTTGCTAAATCGCAATCATCAGGCTGTCAAATTAGATAAGATCTAATTTAACAGCCTGATGATTGCAACTTAGCAAGACAACCTGGGTAGCTGTCTATAATAAGCATTTTTTTTTTAAACTCAACAAATTAAATATATATATATATATGAATAAGATATAATGAAAAAACAAACGATGTTTACAACTGAAATAGGCTCATCAGAAGAGAAAGTGTGCAAACCGTTTCTCTTCTGATGAGCCTATTTCAGTTGTAAACATCGTTTGTTTTTTCATTATATCTTATTCATACTGTCGGATTAATTTCCATTTTATTTCACACACACACACACACATATATATATATATATATATATATATATATATATATATATATATATATATAAAGTAAGAAAATAGACTATTCTGTCTCCCAACACACACACACAAACACACAAATATATACACACACATACACACACAAAAAAAACAACACACACACACACACACACACATATATATATAAAGAGGAATTTCTAGGGAAACGCATGCACAGTTTACGTAACGCATTAATGTATCACTAAATTTAATTTAGATATAATATAATAAATATAATAAATGCACCAAGTATATAAGAAAAGAAAACTAGCTCAATAGACTCACCAGAGTACTAGAATTCAAAAGTTCAAATAAGTAAGAAGTAAAGAAGGAAGAGGCGATAAAATATATAGGATAGGGTGGAGGTATAGCTACATAGAATCATTAATCACCCCTGCCTGTCAACATAGGTTTGACTTAGCACTAAGTTCAAAGGAACAAGCTTTGGAGACTAAAGATAAATGACTTTTAGGAGATATAGAATAAGAAATAAGCTTAAATCAGGCGAATATATATTTAATTAGCCATTATAGATTTACTTAGTTCCCCTGAAGACGGTGTACTAAGAACACCGAAACCATGGTAGGGAAAGTTTTTTACAACTACTAGCAAATATATGCACCCTCCGGGTGCAAGTATTTAAGTTTAAATGTAATAAAATATTAGATTAAATCAGAAAGGCTAATGAAACTAATTAAGAATTCAGATAAAAAGATTTGAAACGGAGGGGGTATAATCGGAAAATAGAACAACTGAAACTTACTCTTTCATCACTTCCCGTTATTCAATGCTAAATTTTCCTAATTTAACTATTTAGTTAAAACAGGAAGTAAAGAATAAAATTACAGGTATTTCTTCTTGTTAATGAATTTCTTTTAGGATTTATTGAAGAGATTTTTACTCATATTCATTAAGATAAAACTAAACAATTAGAAATCAATAATACCAAGCACATTTTTATTAAAATCAGTTTTTTTAATATCAATATGCAAATTAG
>JALAJA010000081.1:214167-241667 GCA_023376005.1 Doryteuthis pealeii
ATGCTACGTCTCGGACGCAGCGACAACACTGACGAATCCAAACGCGCCCTGGCTATGCTGCGTCTGGGAAGATCTGGTGAGAAGCGTGCAGTTTCAATGTTGCGTCTTGGACGTAGCGGGCTGGGCGAAGATAACATGCCGGTCGAGGAACAAAAGCGTGCCCTAGCGATGTTACGTCTCGGACGCAGCGGAAGCGACGAACAAAAACGAGCTGTGTCTATGTTGCGTCTCGGTCGCAGTGGAGAGGGTGAAGAAAAACGAGCAGTTTCTATGCTACGTCTTGGACGTAGCGGCCCTGACAGCGAAAAAAGAGCTGTGTCAATGTTACGCCTCGGAAGAAATTCACCAAGTTTCGATGCTGAAAAACGTGCAGTTTCAATGTTACGTCTTGGACGCAGCGGATCTGATGAGGAAAAGCGTGCAGTATCTATGCTACGTCTTGGGCGTGCAGGAGAAGAAGCAGACAAGAGAGCCGTGTCCATGCTGCGTCTCGGTCGCAGCGGCTCAGATGGTAAAAAACGGGCCGTGTCAATGCTGCGTCTCGGACGTAGTGGTCCTGAACAGGATGAATCTAAACGAGCTGTTTCCATGCTACGACTCGGGCGTAGTGGCCCTGAATCAGATGAGACGAAACGAGCGGTGTCCATGCTACGTCTCGGTCGTAGTGGATCTGAGTCAGACCAGTCTAAACGAGCTGTTTCTATGTTACGTCTTGGACGTAGCGGATCCGAAGCAGATGAATCTAAACGAGCAGTTTCCATGTTACGTCTCGGACGTAGTGACAGCGCGGACAAGCGGGCAGTTTCCATGTTACGGTTGGGAAGAAGTGATAAAAATAGTGATGCTGAAAAACGTGCCGTTTCAATGTTACGTCTTGGGCGTAGCGACCACGCCACAGACGTAAAACAAAGCTGAGTACTGTGATGTAAGGCGTACGGAAAATTGCGACCACAGCCGGAAGCTTCTTATCCTAGTGAAATATCCAAGACTCAATGGGGAATTATGGAAAGATACAAGATGGGGAGAGATTATAGCTTTCTCAAATTAATACCTGAATAAACGAACTTATACACTTAATTAAAAAAAAAATCTTTTTAGATAATTAAAAAAAAAACAAAAAACAAAAACAAAAAAAAACAAACAAAGAATGATCGAACAGATATATTTATATATATATATATATATATATATATATATATATATATATATATATATATATATATATACACACAAATTCTAGTCAAACGCATATTTTGGAGAAAAAAAAAAATCTTTTAAAAAATTATTTAAAAAAATTTAAATTAAAAAAAATAAATAAATTAAAAACAAATTTAAAAAATGACCCCAGAAAAAAACAAAAAACAAAAAACAAATATATATATATTAAAAAAAAACATACAAAAACAAACAAAAAAATATACAAAAAAAAACATTCGGCAACTAAAAAAGAACAATTTAAAAAAAGAAAAAAAAAGAAATAATAATTGAAAAAAAAAAATTTAATATAAATCTAACTGATTTAAAAGCATATATATATATATATATATATATATATAAATATATAATATAAATATATATATATATATATATATATATATATATATATATATATATATATATATATATACATACGTGAACTTCCCCAAAAAGCAACTCATATCAGAGACTGATAAGCAAAGTAAAAAAAAACGCCAAGATTGCTGTTTGACACTATTACATCTACTACTACAACTACTACTGCTACTCCTACGACAACTACTACTTCTACTACTACAACAACAACAACTCCTACTATGAACGGCCATTGAATTGAGAAGCAAGAATTGACGAAACAGAAAAATTGTTACTGAAATATTTCAAAGTTTCCTGAAAGAATGTTAAAAATTACAAATATGAATTTTGATATATCTCTTGCGTTTTTCTTTATTTGCTTCCGTGTTTTCTTACTTATCTAATCACGTGACATCTCGATATATATATATATATATATATATATATATTTATTTATTTATATATATATATATATATATGTAAACACGGTTTGTTTTGAATGGCTTTTTGCCGATAATTTTAGGGAGAATAAGTGCTTAATTGGAATCGTACCTAATTTTGAAAATTAATTAATTAATAATGAATTAGGCGGGAATACCTATTAAATGTATGGCTAAACAAATCGAGTAATTTTCAAAATTAGGTACGACTCCAATTAAGCACTTATATATATATATATATATATATATATATATATATATATATATATATATATATATGAGGTTAAGTAAACAAACAAATGTGTTTATTTTTATATGGCTTTAAGCCGACAATTTTTGGAGGATATGTGCTTAATTGAAGTCATACCTAATTTTTGAAAATTAATTAGTTAATGATTAATGAATTTTAGGCGGGCATATATGTTCAAATGTAAGGCTAATTTCTCGATTCGTTTAGCCTTACATTTGAACATATATGCCCGCCTAAAATTCATTCATTTCCAAAATTAGGTACGACTTCAATTAAGCACATATCCTCCATATATATATATATATATATATATATATATATATATATATGCATAGTAAAGAATACAGGACAAAAAGAGCAATTCAAACAAGTAGATATATTTCGTCCTGCTTTGAGCAAAACACCATCAGGCTCTTATTTGAACATTAGTACAACATACATTTGTTTTTATAGAAGAGAAAGTGAAAACAAATGTATGTTGCACTAATGTTCAAATAAAAGACTGATGAAGTCCTGCTCAAGGCAGGACGAAATATATCTCCAACATCTACTTGTTTGAGTTTTACTCTTTTTGTCCACTTTTCCCTCTATTCTTTACCACATTCTGTCGGATTTACCCCAACCCTATTTATATATATATATATATATATATATATATATATATTATATATATATATATATATATATATATATATATATATATATATAAGTGAAGAGAAAGGAAATGAATCCGACGGTATACGTATAGATAAAAGGATATGAAAACACACAATGCTGTTAAAATGAAAATATTTTATATCATATTCATAGCTAATATTGAACAATATTTCGATTTATAAAAATCATCTCCAGAGCTTGTCTTTTTTATTCCGGACTCATCGAGAGAGAAGCTGAAAATATTTGAATTCAAAACGAGAACATTGATGTTCCAAAAAGCGTACAAGTCATGCGATCGTTTCATCATTAGCACATCATCTACGCGTTTTTCGGTCAGCGACATAGCTTCTCTCTCGATGAGTCCGGAATAAGAAACAAGCTCTGAAGATGATTTTTATAAATCGAAATATTCTTCAATATTAGCTATGAGTATGATATAAGATATTTTCATTTTAACAGCATTGTGTGTTTTCATATCCTTTTATCTATCTATCTATCTATCTATCTATCTATATATATATATATATATATATATATATATATATATATATAATATATATATTGTTGTTCTTGTTCTTGTTATTGAGTCCTCGCATGCTTCTTTGTTGGTATATCTGATGAGTCTAATTTTCAGTGTATAAATGATATCGGTATAAAAAAGATCCAAGATAAAGCTCTAACCGCATAAGCGTGTATATGGCAATCCTACAATGAGATATCAAACCGACAAAGTCTGGTGGCATCGTGAGATACTGCTGGGGCACACTGGGTTAGTGGTAATGATGCTACGGCCCCGAAACCATGCCTGAACCTAGAGTCATCATCTGATAAAGGCTTTGTTGGTTGTAATGCCACAGTGTAAATAGCAGTCAATGTCTGAAGATTATTGGTCGACTCTCCTATCTTAAATGATAGATGAGGGTCAGCAGTGAGTAATTTCGTTTCCTCTCACGTTGTGCATGCTCTCTAGAAGATATTTTGTGTTTTCTCGAGTGTGATACTAGCCCAGCCTTGCTGCGAGCTATGAAGCTATACTGACAGATGACATTTTCTAGTGCGGGAGTATTTTTGTACCCTTTGATATATGTTTCTTTATCTTCAATTGTTGTTCTCGTCTTCTTTCATCCAAAATTACTTGCTTCTTACTGGGAAATTATAAGAGTTCTGAAATAACTCTTAAGTTATCTCTAGACTGCAGGTTCAATCCTGGTCAAGGGCGACAGTAACATAGAATAATAATTAACACAGCTTAACACCTGTACCCCAGCTAGGGTTAAAAGAATGAGAACAGGATACCCCCGTGGATTGAATAAAGGGTTAGGTTCAAAGTTCTGTGAATCTTGGTCAAATAAACCCGTTTTCATTTGTATGTTGCAATTCGAGTTATTATTTAATATATTAACTGTTGTGACATTACAATAGTATGGCAACTGATCTAGGAAATGAAAAATTGAATTCAAACCTGAAAAAAAATATTTATATCACCTGGGTTCAAAGAGACTATTTGTATTTCATATAAAGCTAAGACCCTTGGAAAAGGTATGCATACAACTATTCACTCGGAATGTGATGTTTTTGATTTAAAGTTAACTGATCACTATGTTTCAATCTATTTTCTTCAAAGCTCTTTAATTTAGCGAAACACGTCTTACGCCATTCTTTCCGATGTGATGCTAAATTTTCCCAGGCACCCAGCTCAATATTGAGGCGTTTCAAATTGTCTTTCAATATGTCTTTATAGCGTAAGAGTGGACGTCCAATTGAACGCTTAGCATTTGGTAGTTGTCCGTATAATATCTTCTTTGGAAGCCTGTTCTCATTCATTCTGACAACGTGACCAGTCAACCTAAGCTGAACCTTTGCTAGTAAGGTTTCAATGCCTGTAATGTTTCACTCTATCATCCCATTTTATACCGCAAATGGCTCGAAGACAGCGCATGAGAAAGGCATAAAGTTGGTTTATGTGCTTGCGGTAAAATGTCCAAGTTTCAGCTCCATTGAGTAGAGTTCAAAGCACGACTGGTCTGTAGATGTCAATTTTTATTTTGAGCGATACATCTTTGGTATTCCATAATCGTTGCTTCAAATTTCCGACATATATATATATATATATATATATATTATATATATATATATATATATTAACATATATAGTGTCTACAGATATGATATACACACTGAAAATTAGACTCATCATATTTATATATATATATATATATATATATATATATATATATAATGACGATGTCGTTGTGGAGTCCAAGTACGCTTCTTTGTCAGTATATCTGATGAGTATATATATAATATATATATATATATATATATATATATATATATATATATATATATATATATATATATATATTTTAGCATTTTATAATATATATATATATATATATATATATATATATATATATTATATATATATATATATATTGGTTTGTTTGTTGATTTTGAAGGCTATCACAATGCAGGTGTAAAGAAAGAAGAAGGTAACTATGGTGTTGTTTGTTAACCTGTGATTTATTCTTAATATTTCGGGATAAAAATCCCTTCTACAGAAGATCTCCAGAACTAAAGTTGTTACTAGTGGCTGTACCAATATAAACACAATGCTTCAAACAAATTATAAAACCCTTTTATATATATACATATATATTTATGGCAAAATATTTTTTAGAAGCATGAAAGAAATGAATAAAATGAATGAAGATCAGACATTGCCCTGTGGGATGATTGTGTTGTAGCAACTTGCAGCCTTAAACCTAATATCTTTTAAACTGAACCAATTCATTTATTATCTTCATCAACCTGCAAACGCTCCTCTCTCATAAGACGTCTATTTTATCCTGTTTATGACACACACACACACATTGATAAATGAATTAGGATTGTCTTTAGTCGGTCTCTTTTGTTCAGAATTTAGAATCCTCTTCTCTCAATTTTAAACTGTTCAATACTTAATTGGGTGGCTACTTAAGCAACAGCAGGTACTATAAGCAACTTGAGTCTGTTGTTTATCAAAATAACTTTATTCAGCATTAAATGACCCCAAAAGTGTTGATATGCCATAAATAAACCAACCCTCCAACTAACCTAACTTGAAAGGGCTAATCATGAAGATGTTGAATATTTTCTCTATATTTCAATATATTATAAAAAAATTTGGCAAAGAAGTACGTGTGCTCCTCGAAATATCGGTTGATAAATGGGATTTAGAACACAACATTCAACATTTAGTCTCTGATCATTATTTATTACTTTCATGCTTCTATAGACCCGACTTGGAATCGCAAGGTTACGAGTTCGATACCGATCCCCAATAACTCATAAGCGTATGAGCAGCAAAGATTGTGTAATCTGATCTGTGCCGGAAAATGGGGAGTTAGACTTGAGAGAGCTTGTTTAGAGATGAGGTGCCAAAATTTCGTTAGCGAAAAGGGGATAGACACGTTCGCTGATACCGACAATAGATCATTCCGCCAACTTTACTTACTGTACTTTTTATATATATAATATATACGCAAATAAATATACTCATCATATGGTGGACTCTCCTATCGAGAACGATAGATGAGGGTCAGCAGTGAGTGATTTGATTCCTCCCATGCTGTGCATGCTGTTCAGAAGACATTTTATGTTTCCTCGAGTGTGACAGCAGCCCAGCCCTGCTGCGAGCCATGAAGCCACACTGACAAACGAAATGATCCAAGGCAGGAGTTAAATATTTTTCTTTTAAAGTTATGCGGAGCCGATCTCTATGCTTCAGTCTATTTTCTTCAAAGCTCTTTAGTTTAGCGAAACAGGTCTTACGCCATTCCTTGCGATCCGATGCTAGATCTTCCCAAGCACTCAGGTCAATATCGAGGCGTTTCAAATTGTCCTTCAATTTGTCCTTGTAGCGTAAGAGAGGACGTCCAATGGAACTCATCATCATCATCATCATCATATATATATATATATATATATATATATATATATATATATATATATATGTAGGGAAGCGCGTGGAGTAATGTTTAGTCAAGGGAAATGAACTCGTCGCTCCGAGTTCAAATCCTGGACGTGGTAATTGCATTTCACTTAGCACTAATACTCTTGGGAAAGGTATGAATCTTCCTCCAGCTATGGATAAATAGTAGGGCAGACTGGGTTCTTTAACCTTGGTTAGACAATCTGTCTAGGAGATGGAAAACTCTGAATTCAAACCTTTTGAAATCTTTGTGTCACATACTGCTCGTGTGGAGGAGTTGGTATACATATATATATATATATATATATATATATATATATATATATATATATATATATGAAAAATAGATGGAAATTAATCCGACAGTATGAAATTTAACATTTTGAAAAAACATAAGATGTTTCTTATGTAATTGCAAAAGAGTTTGTTGTAAAAATTATATAAAAAATGTAAAGTGGGTATCAAAATAGTATAGGATATATTTCAGCTGTTAAAAATATACAAGTCCACAGTGTAATTTGAAGAAAGATGTTAGAGTTCCTAAATTTACTTGTGGTGTTGATAAGTCCGTAGAGTTTTACTTTTGAGTTTTACTATAAACTATAATGCTTCTGATTTTTAAAAATTAAAAATTAAATTTATTTTATTTTTAAAACAGAACACGCATTTTTCAAAATTTCAGCGGTTGAATTCAGCGTTCGTTTTTGTAAACAGTCTTTTAACGGATATTAACTTTCTTCCCGTCTATGTCGCTCGTGATGAAGACCAACTTATCGATTTGGTCGAAACAGGTCTGTCAGCAATTACATAACAAACATCATATGTTTTTTTCAAAATGTTAAATATCATATATATATATATATATATATATATATATATATATATGAAAGTAAATGGAAGTTAATCCGACAGAATGAATTTAACATGTTATATTGGTTTATCAATATGACTTGATGTGGTATTAAATGACCCGAAAAGTGTTGATATGCCGTAATACAAAACTTACCTATCTATCTATTCCATTCTATTCATATCTATCATTACGGTCAAGTCAAGCTGAAAGCCCGGTTCTCACTAGATCACCGAAGTTAAGCAACGATTACCCTATTCAATACTTAATTGAGTGACCACAAGCAACTGCTGGTTCTGTAAGCAAAGACTTTTGTTTATCAAAATAAGTTGATTCGGCATTAAATAACCCGAAAGGGTTTGGTTTGGTTTGTTTTGTTTTACGGCATATCAACCTCAGTGGGTCATTTAATGCCGATAAAGTTTTGAAATAAATCAATTCTTAATGGATAATACAATTTTTTTATAAATACATTTTTCTATTTAACCCATAGATGGGACCCTAACAGGTACTACCACTCCGGGTCAGAGTGGACCAAGGAGCAATGGTGATGAAGGGGGTGCCCCACATTCCCCAAACCTCCAAAACTGGAACCTCACCATCAGATAGAGTTTAACGTAATTCCCAGGACATGTAGACTCTCTCTCTCTCTCTCTCTCTCTCTCTCTCTCTCTCTCTCTCTATCTATCTATCTATCTCCCTACCTCTACCTCTATCTCTATCTATCTATTTATGTTCCCATCTACCTATCTTATCTATGTATCTATCTATCATTACGGTGAAATAATCACACTGAACGCATCGTTTCCCCTTTAAATCACTGATGTTAAACATCGATGAGTCAGTTCAATACTTAATTTGGTGACCACTTAAACAACAGTAGGTACTCTCTCTTTCTCACTCTCTCTCTCTCTCTCTCTCTCTCTCTATCTATCTATCTATCTCTCTCCCTACCTCTACCTCTATCTCTATCTATCTATTTATGTTCCCATCTACCTAACTTATTTGGTGACCACTTAAACAACAGTAGGTACTGTAAGCAAACTGGGTACTTTGTTTATCAAATTCCCTTGATTCGTTATTAAATGAGCCCAAAAAGATTGATATGCCGCAAAACAAAACAATAAATTATTTGATTGTATAATGGTCTACTAGAGATATTAGAAGAAGTTAATTAATTGGCTGACCACTTAAGCAACAGCAGGTATTACAAGCAACCCGAATCCCTTGTTTATCAAAATGACTTGATTCTGAATTAAATGACCCGAAAAGTGTTGAGATGCCGTAAAACAAAACAACCAAATATTTGATTGTATAATATTCAACAAAAAAATAATAATAGAAGTTAAGCAGTGATGAGTCTGTTCAGTACTTAATTGGGTGACCATTTAAGCAACAGCAGGTAATACAAGCAACTCGAATCCCTTGTTTATCAAAATGACTTGATTCGACATTAAATGCCCCGAATGTTTGATATGACGTAACACAAAACAACCAGCCAGACTCCCTCTCTCTCTCTCTCTCTCTCTCTCTCTCTCTCTCTCTCTCTCTCTCTACTCTTTCAGTGAAACTAACATATATAACGAGAATGTAATTAAGAGATACATAGAGAGGGGGAAAATGATATCCAGACTGTAAAGTATATAACTCAAGTGTATAACTTAACCCTAAAAATTAGAAATAATTTAACATCTATCTCTTTCTATCTATATTAAGATCTATCTATCTACCTATCTTATCTTATCTATCTATCTTTATATCATTGCGGTCAAGACAAGTTCGGACCCCGTTTGAACACAGGTTAAATAGCGTTAACCGTCTTCAATACTAAATTGGGTGATCACTTAAGCAATAGCAGGTATTACAAGCAACTCGAATCCCTTGTTTATCAAAATGACTTGATTCGACATTAGACGCCCCGAAGGTTTGATATGGCGTAAAACAACACAACCAACCAGACTCTCTCTCTCTCTCTCTCTCTCTCTCTCTCTCTCCCTCTCTCTTTCTCTCTCTCTCTCTCTCTCCTCTTTCTCTCTCTCTCTTCTCTCTCTCTCTCTCTCTCTCTCTCTCTCTCTCATCTATCTCTTTCTATCTATATGAAGATCTATCTATCTACCTATCTTTTCTTATCTATCTATCTTTATATCATTGCGGTCAAGACAAGTGCGATCCCCGTTTGATTACTGGTTAAAGAGCGTTAAGCGTCTTCAATACTAAATTAGGTGACCACTTAAGCAACAACAGGTATTATATATATTTACTAACCCCTCTGCACGAGCAGGATGCGACACAAGGTCAATTTCTTAAGCGGAGTTAAACAGGTTTGAATTCAGATTTTTTCTTCTCCTAGACCGGTTGCCTAACCAAGGTTAAAGAGCCCATTCTGCCCTACCATTTACCCATAGCTGGAGGGAGAGTAGGATTCATACCTTTCCCTAGGGTATTAGCACTAAGTGAAATAATTGCCACGTCCAGGATTTGAACTCGAGACGACGATTTCATCTCCCATGACTTTAACCATTACACCACGCGCTTCAGGTATTATAAGCTACCTGACTCCTTTGTGTATCAACATTAATTGATTCGGGATTAGATGAGCCGAAAAAAAAGTTTATATGTGGTAAATCAAAACAACCATTTGATTGTAAATCGCTTCTGCCCACTCGCCCTCTCTCTCTATCTTTACACTACTCTCTTTCTTTCTTTCTTTTTTCTTATTATATTTTTTGTGTAGCATGTCCTATTTCTTCCCTTTCTTTCTTTATTTAGCTGAGGTGATGACACTCATAAAAAAATAAGAATTCGGTGGATAAGCAACACCAGATAATCAGGATTTAGATTTTTGCATTTCATCTTGGATGATTTGGATGGTCTCATTTTAACCAAAGGGTGTTGCAAGATGATAATCGTCATATTTTTTAGGAACACCAGGATTGTCTTATATAATGCGCACATTTTCTAATATATAACTTAAATGATATAAAATATATAATTTATATCATTACTGTAGTTACATAGACATTGTTTGGCCTGTTTATGTATCAATTATATGTCATAGGAGCTGATGGTAGATGTGGCGCTCCACCTCAGATGCTAAAAACAATGTAAACCCGCCCAACAGGGTGGGGGTCCAGTGACTTCGGCCATGGATCTTTACAAGTTAATAGCGTCGATCCCAGGGGGCTATCCCCCCAGGCAATACCTGCCCCCTTGATTTAAAGGGGCAGGGCTGGGTTTATTGCCCAGTGCCTGAGCCGCCCCCTTGAGGGGAATGCCGACGGGATCGATACAATTTTTCACCTGCCACCCATGAGCTTCGGTTTGTGGGTGGTCCCACGTTAATAGGGCCTTGTGCCTAACCCGTACAAGTGGGGTACGAGGTAAATACAGATGCTAAAAACAATCTCCTTGGTCTAGCGCTATTAGAAAGGGGTTAGACTCCCTCGCTGACTGGCTGATACCGACTTTAGGCCGCCCCGTCGACTTTAATTTTTTACTTATATGTCATACAACAACAGAAATGAAAAGATAAAAAGAAAAAAGAAAGAAAAAGAGAGTGAGAGAGAGAGAGTTAAATTAAGATTATCATACTTTTATATGATAATAAAAGTTAAGCAGCGTTGAGCATCTACAATACTTAATTGGGCGACCACTTAAGCAACAGCAGGTATTGTAAGCAAGCCGATTCCTTTGTTTATCAAAATGACTTGATTCGGAATTAAATGACCCGAAAAGTGTTGAGATGCCGTAAAACAAAAAAAACAAATATTTTATTGAATGATATTCAACAAGAAATAATAATAGAAGTTAAGCAGCGATGAGTCTGTTCAATACTTAAATGGGTGACCATTTAAGCAACAGCAGGTAATACAAGCAACTCGAATCCCTTGTTTATCAAAATGACTTGATTCAACATTAAATGCCCCGAAGGTTTGATATGGCGTAAAACAACACAACCAACCAGACTCTCTCTCTCTCTCTCTCTCTCTCTCTCTCTCTCTCTCTCTCTCTCTCTCTCTCAACATATATATATATATATATATACATATATATATACATATATATATATATATATTAAAATGTGTGTACTGCATTGGAAATTAATTTTGTTTAAGGATGGTTTGTATTGTTTTATGTATAAAGCTTCTAGTATTTTGAGTTTTTGTTTATTGGAAGCGTGCTGGGCCCATAACCTGTTAAGTATCTGGCCGTCATCCTTAGCCAGCTGTAAAAAAACTTAAAGTAAATAAGTAAGTAAGTCAATAAGTCCTGTGGTATTGTTTCCTTTAGTAAGTGAATAAGTCCGCGATATAATACTACGTTCCGACGTCCAAGAAGATCCAAGTGGCAATGAGCTAAGATTAGAATCAGGCCAGTATGAATACAACAACAGCAGCAGCAGCACTGCCAGTGATTGGATAAGAGGTTGCCTTCCCTGGCCACGTGCTTATCGACGAGTCCATAAGTAGAAGTGACCGTCTGGCACACACCTTATATACAACAAAAATTCTAACATTTTTCTTTGTGCAGAATTTGTGTATTTTCCGTTAAGATATTTCGGTAATTAGAGTGGGGGCATGAATGTAATTTTGGGTGTTGTGAAATGGAGCTATTATCTGTTAAATGGAGGGTTAGACGACGTGACAATGTGGTTGAGGTTAAGCCGATGTATATATTTTCATTTTCTGGGAGACTGCAATCTCCATTTCACCTAAACACCTAAAACACCTAAAATTACATTGATGCCTCCACTCTAATTACCGAAAATAAAATACATACATTGGATTCACCTCAACCACATTGTCACGTCGTCTAATCCTCCATTTAACAGATAATATCTCTATTTCACAACACCTAAAATTACATTCATGCCCCCACTCTAATTACCGAAATATTCTAACGGAAAATACACACATTCTGCACAAAGAAAAAAAATAACAAAAACTCCAAATACTAGAAGCTTTATACATCAAACAATACAAACCATCCTTAAACAAAATTAATTTCCAATACAGTACACACATTCTAAAATGCCTATAACACCTTTCTCATCAATTCTTCTCCTTCCAGCCTCCACATTAATATATGTATATATTAATTATATTAATAATTATATAATATATATATATATATATATATATATATATATATATATATATATGCGTGTGCGCGCGTGTGTGTGTGTGTGTGTGTGTGTGCGTGCGCGCGCATGTGTGTGGTGTGTGTGTGTGTCTAACTATTTGATTGTATAATCTTCCACTGGAGATTATAATAGAAGTTAAACAATGATGAGTATGTTCAATACTTAATTGGGTGACCACTTAAGCAACAGCAGGTACTATAAGCAACCTGAATCCCTTGTTTATCAAAATGACTTGAATGACCCGAAAGGGTTTGATATGCCATAAACAAAACCACCAATCAAATAATCTCTCTCTATTTATCTATCTATCATGTTAAGAAACGATGAGCGTATTCAATACTTTATTGGCTGAACACTCAAACAACAGCAGGTACTGTAAGTAACCTGAGTACTTTGTCAATAAAAATCCCTTGATTCGTTATTAAATAACCCGAAAACAAAACAATCATGTAGTTCGTATTAGTTCGTATAATGTTCTACTAGAGATAATAAAAGAAGTTAAGCAGTGATGAGCCAGTTCAATTATAAATTGGGTGACCACTTAGGCAACCCGAGTCCCTTGTTTATCAAAATGACTTGATTCAGCATTAAATGACCCGAAAAGGTTTAATATGCCGTAAAACAAACCAGCCAATCAGACAATCACTCTCTCTCTCTCTTTCTCTCTCTCTCTCTCTCTCTCTCTCTCTTTCACTCTGTCTCAATTTATCTCTTTCTATCTATGTTCAGATCTATCTATCTACCTATCGTTTTCTTATCTATCTATATTTCTATCATTACGATCAACTCAAGCTAAAAGTCCGGTCCTCGTTTGGTCATAAGGTTAAGCAGCGCTGAGCGTCTTCAATATTATTGAGTGACCTTTAAGCAACGAGAGAGATAATCGCAAGGTACGAGTTCGATACGGTCCCCAATAACTCATAGCGTATGAGCAGCAAAGATTGTGTAATCTGATGGGGAGCTAGACTTGAGAGAGCTTGTTTGAGCTGAGATAGGGCGTCAAATTTCGTTAGCGAAAAGGGGATAGACAGTTCGCTGATACGACAATAGACCATTCGCGCAATTTTACTTACTTTACTTTATATCTCTTTATTATAATGGAGATTGTGGGTTGTCTGTCTGTAACCGAAACTATATTACTATACAAGCCACAATTCCCTTTGTTATTTACATTACATTCTCCATGATTCTATTTTTATTTAAAACTCAATTATTGATAAAATTGTTTTACATCATTAAGACTGTTGACCATATCTACATACTAATAACATGCAATTGTATTTTATTACTACAAAATAGCGGTTTACAGTGTGAATGGGAAGGCTTATTTGCATATTGATCTTAAAAATATGATTTTTAATAAATATATGCTTAGTATTATTGTTTCTAATTGTTGGTTTTATCTTAATGATTAAGCAAAAATCTCGACGAAAATCTTAAAAGAAATCCATTAACAAGAACAAATAACTGTTATGTTATTCTTTTACTTCCTATTTTAGCCTAAATAGTTAAATTTAAGAAATTTACCAATGAAAGACGGGAGTAATGGAAAATGATGGAAGATTTAGTTTCAAAAGTTGTTCTATTTTTCAATCATACCCCCTCTGTTCCAATTTTTTCTGGCATTCTTATTCAGTTTTTATTAGCCTTTCTAATTTAATGTGATATTTTATTATATTAAAACTAAATACTTGCAACCGGAGGTGGCATATATTTTGCTAGTATATATAATATATACACAATAAATATGAGAAATCACACTGAAGCATAGTTTCCCCTTTAGATCACTGAAATTAAGCATCGATGAGTCAGTTCAATACTTAATTGGTGACCACTTTAAACAACAGCGGGTACTGTAAGCAAACTGGGTACTTTGTTTATCAATTCCCTTGATTCGTTATTAAATGACCCCAAAAAGGTTGATATGCCACAAAACAAAACAATCAATATTTGATTGTATAATGTTTCTACTAGAGATATTAGAAGAGTTAAGTAGTGACGAGCCGGTTCAATAATTAATTGGCTGACCACTTAAGCAACAGCAGGTAATATAAGCAACTCGAATCCCTTGTTTATTCAAAATGACTTGATTCGACATTGATGCCCGAAAGGTTTTGATATGAACGTAACACAAAACAACCAACCAGACTCTCTCTCTCTCTCTCTCTCATCTTTCTCTCTCTCTCTTTCTCACTCTCTCTCTCTCTCAATCTCTAATCTCTCTCTCTCTCTCTTAATCTATCTCTTTCTATCTATATTAAGATCTATCTATCTTCCTATCTGATCTTATCTATCTATCTTTCTATAATTGCGGTCAAGACAAGTCCGGTCCCCGTTTGATCACAGGTTAAACAGCGTTAAGCGTCTTCAATACTAAATTAGGTGACCACTTAAGCAACAACAGGTATTATATATATTTACTAACCCTCTGCACGAGCAGGATGCGACACAAGGTCAATTTCTTAAGCGGAGTTCAACAGGTTTGAATTCAGAGTTTTTCTTCTCCTAACCGGTTGCCTAACCAAGGTTAAAGAGCCCAGTCTGCCCTACTATTTACCCATAGCTGGAGGGAGAGTAGGATTCATACCTTTCCAGGGTATTAGCACAAAGTGAAATAATTGCCACGTCCAGGATTGGAACTCGAGACGACGAGTCCATCTCCCATGACTTTAACCATTACACCACGCGCTTCAGGTATTATAAGCTACCTGACTCCTTTGTGTATCAACTTTAATTGATTCGGGATTAGATGAGCCGAAAAAAAGCTTAATATGTGGTAAATCAAAACAACCATTTGATTGTAAATCGCTTCTGCCCACTCGCCCCTCTCTTCTATCTTTACACAACTCTCTTTCTTTCTTTCTTTCTTTTTCTATTATATTTTTTGTGTAGCATGTCTTATTTCTTCCCCTTTCTTTCTTTATTTAGCTGAGGTGATGACACTCATAAAAAAATAAGAATTCGTCGATAAGCACACCAGATAATCAGGATTTAGATTTTTGCATTTCATCTTGGATGATTTGGATGGTCTCATTTTAACCAAAGGGTGTTGCAAGTGATAATCGTCATATTTTTTAGGAACACCAGGATTGTCTTATATAATGTGCGCACATTTTCTAATATATAACTTAAATGATATAAAATATATAATGTATATCATTGCTGTAGTTACATAGACATTGTTTGGCCTGTTTATGTATCAATTATATGTCATAGGAGCTGATGGTAGATGTGGCGCTCCACCTCAGATGCTAAAAACAATGTAAACCCGCCCAACAGGGTGGGGGTCCAGTGACCTCGCCATGGATCTTTACAAGTTAATAGCGTCGATCCCAGGGGGCTATCCCCCAGGCAATACCTGCCCCCTTGATTTAAAGGGGCAGGGCTGGGTTTATTGCCCAGTGCCTGAGGCGCCTCCCTTGAGGAGGAATGCCGACGGGATCGCGCAATTTTTCCACCTGCCACCCATGAGCTTCGTTTGTGGGTGGTCCACGTTATAGGGACTTGTGCCTAACCCGTACAAGTGGGGTACGAGGTAAATACAGATGCTAAAAACAATCTCCTTGGTCTAGCGCTATTGAAAAGGGGGTAGACTCCTGCTGACTGGCTGATACCGACTTTAGGCCGCCCCGTCGACTTTACTTTTTTACTTATATGTCATACAACAACGAAAGAAAAGATAAAAGAAAGAAAGAAGAAAGAAGAAAAGAGTGGAGAGAGAGAGAGAGAGAGAGTTAAATTAAGATTATCATACTTTTATATGATAATAAAGAGTTAAGCAGCGTTGAGTGTCTACAATACTTAATTGGGCGACCACGTAAGCAGCAGCTGGTATTGTAAGCAACCTGATTCCTTTGTTTATCAAAATGACTTGATTCGGAATTAAATGACCCGAAAAGTGTTGAGATGTCGTAAAACAAAACAACCAAATATTTTATTGAATGATATTTAACAAGAAATAATAATAGAAGTTAAGTAGTGATGAGTCTGTTCAATACTTAATGGGTGACCATTTAAGCAACAGCAGGTAATACAAGCAACTCGAATCCTTGTTTATCAAAATGACTTGATTCGACATTAAATGCCCGAAGGTTTGATATGGCGTAATACAACACAACCAACCAGATTCTCTCTCTCTCTCTCTCTCTCTCTCTCTCTCTCTCTCTCTCTCTCTCTCTCTCTCTCTCTCAACATATATATATATTATATATATATATATATATAATATATATATATTAAAATGTAAGTGCTGCATTGGAAATTAATTTTGTTTAAGGATGGTTTGTATTGTTTTATGTATAAAGCTTCTAGTATTTGGAGTTTTTGTTTATTGGAAGCGTGCTGGACCCATAACCTGTTAAGTATCTGGCGCCATTCCTTGCCAGTGTAAAACAACTTAAAGTAAATAAGTAAGTAAGTCAATAAGTCCTGTGGTATTGTTTCCTTTAGTAAGTGAATAAGTCCGCGATATAATACTACGTTCCGACGTCCAAGAAGATCCAAGTGGCAATGAGCTAAGATTAGAATCAGGCCAGTATAAATACAACAAACAGCAGCAGGGCACTGCCAGTGATTGGATAAGAGGTTGCCTTCCCTGGCCACGTGCTTATCGACGAGTCCATAAGTAGAAGTGACCGTCTGGCACACACCTTATATACAACAACATTTCTAACATTTTCTTTGTGCAGAATGTGTGTATTTTCCGTTAAGATATTTCGGTAATTAGAGTGGGGGCATGAATGTGATTTTAGGGTGCTGTGAAATGGGGCTATTATCTGTTAAATGGAGGGTTAGACGACGTGACAATGTGGTTGAGGTGAGCCGATGTATGTATCTTCTGAGTTGCAATCTCCATTTCACCAACCCTAAAATTATATTCAATGCCCCCACTCTAATTACCGAAATATCTTAACGGAAAATACATACATTCTGCACCAAAAAAAAACAAACTCCAAATACTAGAAGCTTTATACATAAAAACAATACAAACCATCCTTAAACAAAATTAATTTCCAATACAGTACACACATTCTAAAATGCCTATAACACTTTCTCATCAATTCTTCTCCTTCCAGCCTCCACATTAATATATGTATATATATTATATTTAATAATATATTATATATATTATATATATATATATATGCGTGTGTGCGCTGGTGTGGTGAGTATGTGTGTGTGTGGCGTGCGCGCGCATGTGGTGTATGTGTGTGTGTCTAACTATTTGATTGTTTTAATCTTCACTGGAGATTATAATAGAAGTTAAGCAACGATGAGTATGTTCAATACTTAATTGGGTGACCACTTAAGCAAACAGCAGGTACTATAAGCAACCTGAATCCCTTGTTTATCAAAATGACTTGAATGACCCGAAAGGGTTTGATATGCCATAAAACAAAACACCAATCAAATAATCTCTCTCTCTCTCTCTCTCTCTCTCTCTCTCTATATATATATTAATATTATATATATATATATATATATATTTATCTTCATGTTAGAAGCGATGAGCGTATTCAATACTTTATTGGCTGACACTCAAACAACAGCAGGTACTGTAAGTAACCTGAGTACTTTGTCAATAAAAATCCCTTGATTCGTTATTGAATTACCCGAAAACAAAACAATCAAGTATTTCTACTGGAAATATAAAAACCCTGATTTTCCGTAAATAAAATGTGAGAATAACTGGTCGGTTGTTTTATTTTTGTTTACGGGCATATCAAACCTTTTCGGGTCATTTAATGCAATCTAGTCATTTTGATAAACAAGGGACTCGGGTTGCTTAAGTGGTCACCCAATTAATAATTGAACTGGCTCATCACTGCTTAACTTCTTTTATTACTCTCACATCATGTCGCGCTTTCAGCGCGGATATCCATGACACTTTTCTCCATCCGTCCTATCGCTCATCATTCTCGGGAGGTCCTCTATGCAGCATCCTGCATCCGCAAGAGCTGATCATGTGCGGTTTTGCTGGTTGGCCCACACTGGCTTGTCCATGTGCTGGCTTCCACAGGAGGACGTCGCTTATGAGTTCGTCCTTGCTTCTCCAGCAGTGTCCCGCGTGTCTTGTCCGTCTTACTCGGATGGTATGGTGATTGTGGCAGGTGGCCGTACGCTGTTTTTCTCGTAGGGTGTTGTTTCCATGTCTTGTTCAGGATCACTCGCAGCATTCTTGTGTAGCTCCGTCTAGTTTATTCTCTAGTCGCTTGTTAGGGTCCAGGTGGTGCAGCCATACAGCAGTACTGATATGACAACGGCCTGGAAGAACCGTCTCTTTACCTTCTGTGNAGAGAGTAGGTTGGATCCATATGATCGATAGTTTATTTATAGCGGCCATGCTTTTCCTATACGTGCACTAAAGTCATTTTCTGTGGAGAAGATGTTACTGCCTAAGTATCTAATTGTTCTACAGAGTTTAGGAGTTTGCCGTCGATGGTTGAGATATCGTTTTTGTTTTGAAAGACATGAAACTCGGTTTTTTATCAGAGTTCACGTAGAGGCCGACATTTCGTGCTGCTTTTCTAGGCTGTGTAGTAAGGATTCGGCTTGTGCAGGTGTATTTGCGAGTAGTGCAGGTCATCAGCATAGTCCGCATCCGTAATAGTATGTGCGGGATATCGCTTGCTTTTTGATTTTTTTTAGTGTGAGGCCATTTTCTTTAATGGGATCTAGTGATGTTCTGAGTACGTAGTCTAGGCATATGATGAATATATATGGCGCTAGTGTATCCCCTTGTAGGACTCCGGCAACAATGTCAAAGAAGTCTGTGTCGCCATCTGGTGAACGTACCATTGCTTTTGTATTTTGGTAGAGCATCATTATGGCGTTATATTATACAAGCAAATACTTGATTGTTTATCAAAATGACTTGATTCGGCATTAAATGACCGAAAAAAGCTGATTTCCGTAAACAAAATAAAACAAGCAGCGTTATTCTCAACACTAACAATCAATCAATGTTTGAAACGGTTGAAATAAATAGATAAGTTGACAAATAATAAGGTAGGGATAGGTTTAAAGATATTATTTTACTGGGAGAACATGATACGCCTGTGGACTGAATAAAGGGCTAGGTTCAAAGTTCCGTGATGGCTCCCGATTACGACAAGAAGGTTCGCGCCTACGACAAGAAAGTTCCCGAGTCCGAAAAGAAGGTTCCCGAATCCAAGAAGGTTCCCGAGTCGAGAGGTTCCGAGTCGACAAGAAATACCCGAAGAAGGCCGGAGGGCATATCGGTCGAAACGTTGTACAGATAACAATGAAGATGAGGACAATAGTCCGAATAACGCAGATAATACTAATCCTCAAGCCTCATCTCAAACATTCAGAGAAATAGTAACAGATAACAATGAAGATGAGGACAATAGTCGCGAATAACGTAATAATACTATGAACAAGCTCATCTCAACATTCAGAGAAATAGTAGATAACAATGAGATGAGGACAATAGTCGAATAACGT
Organism: Doryteuthis pealeii; assembly: GCA_023376005.1. Taxonomy (NCBI): domain Eukaryota; kingdom Metazoa; phylum Mollusca; class Cephalopoda; order Myopsida; family Loliginidae; genus Doryteuthis; species Doryteuthis pealeii. The sequence continues at coordinate 234,499 of JALAJA010000081.1, forward strand.
AGATAATACTAATCATCAAGGCTCATCTCAAACATTCAAGTAAGAGTGTAGATAACAATGAAGATGAGGACATAGTCCGAATAACGCAGATAATACTAATCATCAAGCCTCATTCAACATTCAGAGAATAGTGTGATAACAATGAAGATGAGGACAAAGTCCGAATACGCAGATAATACTAATCATCAAGCCTCATTACAACATTCAGAGAAAATAGTACAGATAACAATGAAGATGAGGACAATAGTCCGAATTACGCAAATAATACTAATCATCAAGCTCATCTCAAACATTCAGAGAAATAGTACAGATAACAATGAAGATGAGGACAATAGGCCGAATAAACGCAGATAATACTAATCCTCAAGCCTCATCTCAAACATTCAGAGAAATAGTACAGATAACAATGAATGAGGACAATAGTCCGAATAACGCAGATAATACTATCCTCAAGCCTCATCTCAAACATTCAGAGAAATAGTACAGATAATGAAGATGAGGACAATAGTCCGAATAACGCAGATAATACTAATCCTCAAGCCTCATCTCAAACATTCAGAGAAATAGTACAGATAACAATGAAGATGAGGACAATAGTCGAATAACGCAGATAATACTAATCATCAAGCCTCATCTCAAACATTCAGAGAAAGAGTGTAGATAACAATGACGATGAGGACAATAGTCCGAATAACGCAGATAATACTAATCCTCAAGCCTCATCTCAACATTCAGAGAAATAGTGTAGATAACAATGAAGATGAGGACAATAGTCCGAATAACGCAGATAATACTAATCTTCAAGCCTCATCTCAAACATTCAGAGAAATAGTACAGATAACAATGAAGATGAGGACAATAGTCCGAATAAAGCAGATAATACTAATCATTAAGCCTCATCTCAAACATTCAGAGAAATTGTACAGATAACAATGAAGATGAGGACAATAGTCCGAATAACGCAGATAATACTAATCTTCAAGCCTCATCTTAAACATTCAGAGAAATAGTACAGATAACAATGAAGATGAGGACAATAGTCCGAATAACGCAGATAATACTAATCATCAAGCCTCATCTAAAAAAAATCACAGAAATAACCAACCAGTTATTCTCTCTCACCATCAATCAATCAATGTTTGAAACGGTTGAAATAAATAGATAAGTTGACAAATAATAAGGTAGGGATAGGTTTATGGATATCATTTCACTGAGAGATAGATGTCATTCGAAAGGAAGTGTATATATCACTCAGCAAGTATATAATTTAAAAAAATGTACATTTCCTTTGAAGGGAAGTGTATATTTCACGGTGTAAGTAAACATCTTTGTTTACGCAAACACCAGACAGGCGAAATATTTCACGTTAGATAGAATCTCAAAATGTTAGGTGTCCTGAACAATAACAAAAAAAATCTTATTGTTTGAAATTGGGTTATGTTATTTGATGAAATACATTCTTTTAAAAAGAATACACAGTTATTGGTTGGCTGGTTGGTGTGTTTTGCTTAACAGCATATCAACCCTTTTCAGGGCATTTAATACCTAATCATGTAATTTTTATAAACACAGAACTCAGATTGATTATAGTGCCTGTAGTTGCTTAAGTATTAAACAGACTCATCACTTGCTTAACTTCTATAATTATTTCTAGTGGAACATTATACAATAAAATGTTCGATGTTATTTTTGTAAAGAAAGAACTCAGATTGCTTATAGTGCCCGCTGTTGCTTAAGCGGTCACCCAATTAAGTACTGAAGACGCTCATTGCTACTTAACTGACAAAAAGTATTGGTTGTTTTGTTTTATAGCATATCAACCCTTTTCAGGGCATTTAATGCCGAATCAGGTTATTTTTATAAACAAAAAACTCAGATTGCTTATAGTGCCTGCTGTTGCTTAAGTGGTCACCCAATTAAGTACTGAAGAGCCTCATTGCTACTTAACTGACTAAAATGTTTGGTTGTTTTGTTTCATGGCATATCAACCCTTTTCAGGGCATTTAATGCCGAATCATGTCATTTTATAAACACAGAACTCACATTGCTTATAGTACCTGCTGTTGCTTAAGTATTAAACAGACTCATCACTGCTTAACTTCTATTATTATTTCTAGTAGAACATTATACAATCAAATGTTTGGTTGTCTTGTTTTATTGCATATAAACCCTTTTCAGGGCATTTAATGCCGAATCAGGTTATTTTGATAAACAAAGATCTCAGAATGTTTGTAATACCGGCCGTTGCTAAAGTGTTCAACCAATTAAGTATTGAACAGGCTCATTGCTACTTAACTGACAAAAAGTATTGGTTGTTTTGTTTTATTGCATATCAACCCTTTTCAGGGCATTTAATGTCGAATCAGGTTATTTTGATAAACAAAAATCTCAGAATGTTTGTAGTGCCTGCTGTGGCTTAAGTGGTCACCCAATTAAGTATTGAACAGGCTCATTGCTACTTAACTGACTAAAATTGTGGTTGTTTTGTTTTATGGCTTATCAACCCTTTTCGAGTCATTTAATGCCGAATCAAGTAATTCTTATGAATAAATAACTCTGGGTCCGTACAGTGCCTACTATTGCTTAAGTGGTCACCCAATTAAGAATTGAACAGGCTCATCACTTCTTAACTTTTAGTATTATTTCTAGTGGAACATTATACAATCAAATGTTTGGTTGTTTTGTTTTATTGCATATAAACCTTTTTCGGGGCATTTAATACCGAATCAGGTCATTTTGATAAAGAAAACAGAACTCAGATTGCTTATAGTGCCTGCTGTTGCTTAAGCGGTCACCCAATTAAGTACTGAAGACGCTCATTGCTACTTAACTGACTAAAATGGTGGTTGCTTTGTTTTATGGCATATCAACCCTTTCCAGGGCATTTAATACCGAATCAGACTTTTTTTTTTAAAGAAAAAACGCAGATTGTTTATAGGGCATGCTGTTGCTTAACTGGTCACCCAATTAAGTACTGAAGACGCTCATCGCTACTTAACTGACTAAAAGGTGTTCTGAACAATAACAAAAAAATCTTATTATTTGAAATTGGGTTATGTTATTTGACGAAATACATTCTTTTTAAAAGTTATTGGTTGGTTGGTTTGTCTGTTTTACAACATATAAACCCTTTTCAGGGCATTTAATGCCGAATCAAGTCATTTTTATTAACACAGAACTCAGATTGCTTATAGTGCATGCTGTTGCTTAAGTGGTCACCAAATAAGTATAGAGTAGGCTCATGGCTACTTAACTGAGGTAAATTGTTGGTTGTTTTGTTTTATGGCATATCAACCCTTTTCGGGTCATTTAATTCCAAATAAAGTCGTTTTTATAAACAAAGAACTCAGGTTACTTACAGTACCTGCCGTTGCTTAAGTCACCCAATTAAATATTGAACAGGCGCATCACTACTTGTTGTTGGATTTTTTGTGATATAAGGCATAAGGTAAATGGTTACTTCTACTTATAGACTCGACTATAAACACGTGACCTGAGAAGGATTCTTATTGTCCAATCACTGGCACTGCTGCTGCTGCTTCTGCTGTATTAATAGAGACCCCAATCTGAGATTATTTCATTGACATATGGATTCCCTTGGACGACGGACTTACAAGGAATACGTTAACACCGGATTCTTATTGCCTTGCTTACTTATTCATGACATCTGGAACGAAGGATGGCTGCCAGATACTTAACACTTGTAGTATTATTTATATTGGAACATTAAACAATCAAATTGCTGGTTGTTTTGTTTTATGGCATATCAACCCTATTCGGGTCATTGAATGCCAAATCAAGTAATTTTTATGAATAAAAAACTTTGGATGCTTACACTACCTGCTATTGCTTACGGTACCCGTCCAAGTATTGAACGAGCACGTGTGACTGCTTAACTTTTATGATTATTTCCATTGGAACATTAAACAATCAAATGGTTGGTTGTTTTGTTTTATTGCATATAAACCCTTTCCAGGGCATTTAATCCCAAAACAAGTCATTTTTATAAAAAAAGAACCCACTTTGCTTACCTTAACTGCTGTTGCTTAAGTGGACACCCAATTAAGTACTGGAGACGCTCATTGCTACTTTAACTGACTAAATGGTCGTTGCTTTGTTTTATGGCATATCAACCCTTTCCAGGGCATCTAATACCGAATCAGACATTATTTTAAAAGAAAGAACACAGATTGTTTATAGTGCACGGTATTGCTTAAGTGCTCAACCAATAAGTATTGAGCAGGCTCATGGCTACTTAACAGACGTTGTTTTTTTTATGGCATATCAACCCTTTTCGGGTCCTTTAATTCCAAATAAAATCGTTTTTATAAACAATTAACTCAGGATACTTACAGTACCTGTTATTGCTCGTCACCCAATTAAGTATTGAACAGGCGCATCACTACTTAACTTGTATTATTATTTCTACTAGCAAATATATGCACCTTCCTTCGGGTGCAAGTATTTAGGTTTTGATGTAATAAAATATTGTATCAAATTAGAAACTATTTAGAAAATGATAAACTGAGGGGTATAATCGAGAAATAGAGCAGCTTTAAATCTAACTCTTCCATCATTTTCCATCACTCCCGTCTTTCATTTTTCCTAATTTATCTATTTAGTTAGATTATGAAGTATTTATTAAAATTACAGTTATTTCTTCTTGTTAATGGATTTCTTTTAAGATTTATCCCCGAGGTTTTTGCTCAGATTTGTTAAGAGAAAACCAAACAATTAGAAATCAATAATACTAAGCATACATTTATTAAAATCAAATTCTTGATATCAATATGCAAATTAGCCTTCTCGTTCACACTGTAAACCTCTATTTTGTTGTATATATAAATATACTTGCATGTCATTATGTATGTAGATTAGTCAAACAGTATTAATAAGGTATAACAATTTTATCAATAATTGAGGTTTAAATAAAAAATAAATTCATGGAGAATGGGATGTAAATAACTAAGGGAATTGTGACTTTAGTGGTAATTTAGTTTCGGTTACAGAAAGACAAACACACAATCTCCATTATAATAAGATTAGAACATACAATCAAATAGTTGGTTGTTTTGTTTAATGGTATATCAACCCATTCCAGGGTATTTAATGCCAATCAATTCATTTAGATAAATAGAGAACCCAGGTTGCTTTTAGCGACTGCTGTTCCTTAAGTGCTCACACCAATTAAGTATTGAGCAGGCTCATCACTGCCTAACTGAATAAAATGGTTAGTTGTATTGTTTTATGGCATACCAACCCTTTCTGGATCATTTAATGTCGAATCAAGTAATTTTTATGAATAAGTAACTCAGGATGCTTACATGAACGGACTCATCACTGCTTAACTTCTATTATTATTTCTAGTTGGACATTAGGCAATCAAATGTTTAATTGATTTGTTTTATTTCATATCAACCCTTTTCAGGGCATTCAATGCCGAATCAAGTCTTTTTATAAACAAAGAACCCAGTTTGCTTACAATGCCTGCTGTTACTTAAGTGGTAACCCAATTAAGTATTGAACAGGTTCATCACTACTTAACTGATAAAATAGTTTGCTGTTTTTTATGCCATATCAACCCTTTTCGGTTCATTTAATTCCGAATCAAGTCATTTTGATAAACAAAGTGTGGTAGTAAGCAAACAAACACGGTTGGACTTGTAGAAGTTTTATTCTACATAGAATACAGTGGTAGATTTTTGACCAGTTTATATAGTTATTAGAAGCGTAGGGGAGGTAACTCAGTTACCTATTACACAAAGTTTGCTTACATTACCTGCTGTTGCTTAAATGAACACCCATTTAAGTACTGAAAACGCACATCACTGCTTAACTTCGGTTATGGTAATTTACTAACCCCTCTGCACAAGTAGGATGTGATACAAGGTCAATTTCTTAAGTGGAGTTTAACAGGTTTGAATTCAGAGTTTTCCTTCTCCTAGACTGGTTACCTAGCCAAGGTTAAAGTGCCCAGTCTGCCCTACTATTTACCCATACCTGGATGGAGTATAGTTGGATTCATACCTTTCCCAAGGGTATTAGCACTATGTGAAATGCAATCAACTTCGTCTAGGATTTGAATTTGTCTTGTCGTGTCCATTTCCAATGACAGGAACCATTACACCACGTGCCTCCACGATCACTAGAGAGCTCAAATCCGTAAATAACAGATGAGCGTATATATATATGATCCTTCTCTAAGCAATAATTTGAGAAGAGATAAAATCAAATACGGTTATGGGTGCTTTGAACAAAACAACATTTTTTTTTAAAACTAGGTTATGTCGGATGCTCTACCGACTGAGCTAAACCGGTCATATATATATATATATATATACTAGCAAATGTATGCACTCTCCGGGTGCAAGTATTTAAGTTTTCATGTAATAAAATATTAGATTAATTTAGAAAGGCTAATGAAACTAAATAAGAATGCAGATAAAAAGATTTGAAACAGAGAGGGTATAATAAAAAAATAAAACAACTGAAACTTACTCTTCCCCCACTCCCGTCTTTCATTGCTAAATAATCCTAATTTAAGTATTTAGTTAAAATAGAAAGTAAAGAATAAAATTACAGTTATTTCTTCTTGTTAATCGATTTCTTTTAAGATTTATCCACGAGATTTTTGCTAATATTCATTAAGATAAAATCAAACAATTAGAAATCAGTAATACGAAGCACATATTTATTAAAATCAGATTTTTTATATCAAGATGCAAATTAGCCTTCCCATTCACACTGTAAACCGCTATTTTGTAGTATATATAAATACAATTGCATGTTATTCTTATGTAGATATTGTCAACAGTATTAATAATGTAAAACAATTTTATTAATAATTGAGGTTTAAATAAAAATAAAATCCTGTAGAATGTGACGTAAATAACTAAGGGAATTGTGACTTGAATAGTAATATAGTTTCGGTTACAGACAGAAAAACACACAATCTCCATTATAATAAGATATATATATATATATATATATATGGACCTTTTTTCCAACAACGGATTGTTAGAGTTGTTCTCGTTCAAGGTGGCCCGATATGGGGGTATATGTGTACATATGTATGCATTTATTTCTAGACAGGAAAATGTATCTAGCTATATAATACGCCAATGCTTAACTTAATGTGTAGTTTAACCTATTGTTAATTCTAAATTATG
>JALAJA010000081.1:246667-251667 GCA_023376005.1 Doryteuthis pealeii
GGATAGATAGATAGATAGATAGATACTAGCCGACCGAGATAGATAGATAGATATGAACAGATTTAGATAGATAGATAGATAGATAGATAGATAGATAGATAGATACCAACCGACTGGGATAGATAGATAGATAGATAGATAGATAGATATGAACGGACTAAGAAAGATAGATATATAGATAGATATGAATAGACTGAGATAGATAGACAGATAGATAGATAGATATGAACAGACTGAGATAGATAGATAGATAGATAGATAGATATGAACAGACTGAGATAGATAGATAGATAGATAGATAGATAGATATGAACAGACTTAGATAGATAGATAGATAGATAGATAGATAGATAGATACCAACCGACTGAGATAGATTGATAGATAGATAGATAGATAGATAGATAGATAGATAGATAGATATGAACAGACTGAGATAGATAGATAGATAGATAGATAGATAGATAGATAGATAAATATGAACAGACTTAGATAGATAGATAGATAGATAGATAGATAGATATGAACAGAATGAGATAGATAGATAGATAGATAGATATGAACAGACTTAGATAGATAGATAAATAGATAGATACCAACCGACTGAGATAGATAGATAGATAGATAGATAGATAGATAGATATGAAACAGATAGATAGATAGATAGATAGATAGATAGATAGATATGAACAGAATGAGGTAGATAGATAGATAGATAGATAGATAGATAGATAGCTATATATGAGCATACAGATTGATAGATAGATAGATAGATAGATATGAACAGACTGAGATAGATAGATAGATAGATAGATATGAACAGAATGAGGTAGATAGATTAATAGATAGATAGATAGATAGATAGATAGATAGATATGAGCATACAGATTGATAGATAGATAGATAGATAGTTAGATATGAACAGACTGAGATAGATAGATAGATAGATAGATAGATAGATATGAACAGAATGAGGTAGATAGATTAATAGATAGATAGATAGATAGATAGATAGATAGCTATATATGAGCATACAGATTGATAGATAGATAGATAGATATGAACAGACTGAGATAGATAGATAGATAGATAGATAGATATGAACAGAATGAGGTAGATAGATAGATAGATAGATAGATAGATAGATAGATTGCATAATCTTTACAGATCATTGTCGTCCCTCACAATCCTATAACTACACCATCAGAACCTTTCCTCTCATGAGCCCTCAAATGACTCATCAAACCCGCTGCAGATTCACAAATTTTGATGCAAATATGACATAGGATGCAGATGAATCAGAAATGTTATGCTTATCCACCACCATATGTCTCCTAAGACCAGAAGCTGACTTACAGATTTTGTTACAGATTGCACAAGACACATTTTTTATTCCTGGAATTAGCATGAATTGTCCCTGATGAGATTTCCTATGATTGACATATCCAACCTTAGAAAGCAAAATTCGACCACATGTCTGACATTTCCAACCCTCTACTTTCTCTCCAATATGACAGGTGTATCCCTTTCGAAGTTGACGCTTGAGGTTTTCATGCTCAATTCTTTCACTCAAAAAAAGATACATATATATATATATATATATATATATATATATATATATATATATATATATAGATTGATACATACGTACATACATATAATTGAACAGACATAGAAGGATACATAGATGGGAACAAATAGATAGATAGATTGATTTATATATAGATAGGAACACACGGGGGTAGATAGATTGATCTGAACAAATAGACTCTACACACACACTCACACAAACATCACACACACCACAATATATATATATATACATATATATGTATCACACATACACATATACATACACATACACACATATGTACACATATACACACTTAAACACACACACACACACACACACACACACACAAACACACACACACACACACATATATTATATATATATATATATATATATATAATATTGCTCTGTATTTATTCTTATTTATTAATTATTATACATTGAGCTCTCTTTTAGGGATTTAGGTTTTGGTTTGTTTTGTTTTACGGCATATCAACCTCAGTGGGTCATTTAATGCCGATAAAGTTTTGAAATAAATCAATTCTTAATGGATAATACAATTTTTTTTATAAATACATTTTTCTATTGGACCCTAACAGGTACTACCACTCCGGGTCAGAGTGGACCTGGGAGCAATGGTGATGAAGGGATGCTCCACATTCCCCAAACCTCCAAATCTGGAACCTCACCATCAGATAGAGTTTAACGTCATTCCCAGGACATGTAGACCTGCAGCCACCGCCTTCTAGCACCCATATGATAAAAAGGGATTGGGACTTGCCATAAAGGCAATAGGGTTGGGAAAATCATATAGGTGCTAGGGCTTGACGTGACCAGCCGATTGATCGGAGGGGTCCTCTCCGACCGCCTGTCTAGGCCAAGATAGGGCCAAAGTGGAGTATTGCATGTCATGAACTGCTTATCCACCTTGGCTCTATCCTTAAGCATCACGGGTTGCCACCCACGGCCAACATGTGGCCCCATTGGGGGAGTCTTACCCCTCTGCAGAGGTGCAGTCGGTGCATTCTAACGCCCCAGCCGACTGAGCGGTTTTAGGGATTTAAAAAAAATCCTTGTATGAATATATGTTTGCACCTACAGGAGCATACAGTATGATTATACATTGAAATTTTGAGAATTCCAGGTGAAATCATCTCTTACTACCAGTTATTTGGATTACCTTATATATATAATATATATATATATATATATATATATATATAATATATATATAAATCAATGGTAATATTATGGTTTTACACTCATAACTTGAAGTTTCATGGTAATCCAATCATCAGATGAGTTCAATGGTTGACATCTTAAAAACCAGTCGTGAAATGGTTGAGATTTTAGAAACCAGTCGTGAAATGGTTGAGATTTCAGAAATCAGATGATAAAATGTTATCCACCACCATATGTGTCTTAAGGCCAGAAGCTGACTTACACACTTTGTTACAGATTGCACAAGACACATTTTTTGTTCCTGAAATTAACATGAATCGTTCCTGGTGAAATTTCCTATGATTGACATATCCAGCCTTAGAAAGCAAAAGACTGGTTTCTAAAATCTCAACCATTTCACGACTGGTTTTTAAGATCTCAACCATTGGACTCATCTGATGATTGGATTACCATGAAACTTCAAGTTATGAGTGTAAAACCATAATATTACCATTGATTATAAAACTGCTCTGCTTTATTAGCATTGAGCACCTTTTCATGCCGATAATTTTCTCATTTTTTCATTCACTATTCCTTATATATTAAATATTATATATACTAGCAAATATATGCACCCTACGGGTGCAAGTATTTTAGTTAAATTTTATAATAAAATATATTAAATTAGGAAGGCTAATGAAACTGAATAAGAATGTAGATAAAAAGATTTTGAACAGAGGGGGTATGATTGAAAAATAGAACAACTTTGAAACTAACTCTTCCATCATTTTCCGTTACTCCCGTCTTTCATTGGTAACTTTTCCTAATGTAAGTAAGGTAAAACAATTTTATTAATAATTGAGGTTTAAATAAAAATAAAATCATGATGTAAATAATAAAAGGAATTGTGACTTGTATAGTAATATAGTTTCGGTTACAGACAGACAAACCCACAATCTCCATTATAATTATATATATATATATATAAATGGTATTGGGTATTGTATATATTCTGCAGCAAGCTTTAAGTTTACTTTGCGCCTATAAGAAATGGAGTACGCGTGCCGAATTTACGTATTTTTGGAGAAATACCTTCCTTTCATTTCTTGTCGAGTTTTAATTGTTGCTTTCACGAGGTTTAAGAGATGTGTATTTGAAAGCAGAGATCTGTTTCTATCGTGCCGCATCTCGTTCGAAAAGCACAACAACTGAGAGATGAAAAAAAAAAGAAGAAAGAATTGACTGATCCTTCTCTGCAACAATAAAATGTATGCAGCATGGTGGATGTCAAGCAGGGTGGATGAACCCAAGAGCGGGTTACCGACACGCTTCAGCAAATACTGGCCGTACGAAACTCATAAGTCAACGGCGTGGATCAAACAGTTCAGTCAGGAAACTACTGTGTCCCATCTGTAAGGGTGATGTTTATTGATTAGGAAACAAAAACAGCAACCTAAAGATTAGCATGATATATATATATATATATTATATATGTGTGTGTGTGTGTGTGTGTGTGTGTGCGGAGAAAGGTAGACAAACACGGATGTTATATGAAAGGAATGTTTATTGTGTGTTCAGTACCCAAGTACCGTGACCTCTGTGTCCACGCTACTCCAATTTAGATATAAATGCTCTATCTACAATATTGAGTAGTACTAACTTATACAATATACATTATATATATTATATATATATATATATATATTATATAATATATATATATATATATATATATATATATATATATATATATATACATATATATATATATATATATATATACCACTATATATATATATATAATATATATACCATATATATATATATATATATATATATATATATATATATATATATATATATGCCACTATATATATATATTATATATATATACTATATATATATATATATAGTTTTTTTCGTAGTTAGGGTCTTTCCATGTGTGGTTTAACCAAGCTGATGCAGGTAGACCATAAGGAGAGCTCAATGTACCTAATACCAGTGAGTAGAAGGACAGAGCAAGATATTTAGTAAATGAAGAAAAACTCTAAACTTGCTTCATTACAATAATTATTTCAACCGTATTAATACGGCATCTTCAGGTAATCACAAGAAGATGACTCTTACTGTAAGAGTCATGTTCTTGTGATTACCTGAAGATGCCGTATTAATACGGTTGAATACGGTTGAAATAAATTATTGTAATGAAGCAAGTTTAGAGTTTTTCTTCATTTTATATATATATATATATATATATATATATATATA
>JALAJA010000081.1:259167-266714 GCA_023376005.1 Doryteuthis pealeii
TATTTTTATGGTTCTTTTTAAGTCTGTAAAAGGTATTTTAAAGTGTGTATCAAGTGGGTTGTTTTTAGCTGTTTTTTTTGCTGCTGAGTCTGCTATTTCGTTTCCTTGGATTCCGATGTCACTTGGTATCCAGCAAAGTATAATTTCTTTTTGGTTGCTATTATTGAATTTGGTGAGTAGTTTAGCTATTAATGGGTTATTTATTTTTTTGTTCATGATTGCTACTATAGCAGATTGGGAGACAGAAAATACTATGTGTTTTGAGTTCTTGATTTTGGTAATTAAGTCAAGTGCCAGGTCTATTGCATAAATCTCTGCGCTAACGCTCAATTAGAGTTTCTGACACCGCTTTAGCTGGTGGTTCACTGGAGTCTTAGTGACAGCAAGTCTCGTCAGGTCTCTAACTAACGTGATCTGCAGTAGCTGGAATCTTGAACTTTTTGATACTTTCTTTTACATTTTTATACATATTTACATCAAACTCTTTTGAGTTTTCTTTGTGGATTATAATGCTTCTGATTTAATAAAATAAAATAAAATTTATTTTATTTTATTTTCAAAACAGAATATGCATTTTCAAAATTAAATTTTTTTTCTTTTAAATTCCGGCTCCGAACTTGAACGTTTCGTTTGTACCACTTTTGTCTTATAACGGTTTAATCACACAGTCTTTCAATCCTACACATCTCGCTCTTGATGAAAACCACTTCAATAAAGGGTCGAAACAGATTTCGGTCAGCGAATTATAACATCATATGTTTGTTTTTTTTTAAATATTTATTTCATATATATATATATATATATATATATATATATATACAAATACATATATGCATATGTACATACACATGTTCATATATGCATACATATATGCACACACACACACACACACGCACACACACACACACACACAAATATATATATATATATATATATATATATATATATGATATACCTTTAGAAAATATATACTCCGTATATGTAAAAAGATATACACACGTGTTGATATGTACGTTTGAGTTCTCAATTTTGGTTGAATCCTATCAAAGTAATGATATCATCCACTTGATGCAATATATAGATATTTACTAAGCTTAGCTTAGTTGTGGCACAAGGCCAGATAATGCAATATATATGTTATCGGCATTGCCATCTATTATCTTTGGATCTACCCGGTAAATCTCCCCGTTTCGAGATACACAACAGTGTAATAATTGGTGACAGTGATACTATTCTCTTGATAATACCATATCAATTGTTATTCAAAGGTTGAAGAACATTTTTTTTTTAATTTAAAAAAAAAAGAAAAAAAAGCAGAAATTTGACAGATGGACCCTTGTAAGAATTCATTTAAATTCATCACATTATCACTATAATATTTATTTTTATTTATTTCAAAAATCTTTTTTATTTTTCTTTGCTTCTTTTTCTTTATTTTCCTTTTTTTAAAAACTTTTTAAAAAATTCATTTATTTATTTACTTTTATTTATTTATCTATTCAATTAATACAAAAGCCAAAGCCCAAAACATGAAATACTTTAATTGATAAGTTAGGAAACTTAAAATAATAATACAATCAAGCTTGGTTGGCTGGTTGGTTGGTTGGTTTTTAAGGCATGTCAACCCTTTTTTAATAATATTACCCATAGATTGGACACCTGTAAGAATTCATTTAAATTCATTGCATTATCAATATATTATTTTTTGTCCACAAGAAAAGACAAAAACAAGGAATACTCAAATTGATAAGTGGTTCGGTTTGGTTTTATGACATATCAACCTCTGTGGGTCATTTAATGCCGATAAAGTTTTGAAATAAAATCATTTCTTAATGGATAATACAATTTTTTTATAAATACATTTTTCTATTTAACCCATAGATGGGACCTTAACACGTACTACCACTCCGGGTCAGAGTGGACCAGGGAGCAATGGTGATGAAGGGGTGCTCCATATTCCCCAAACCTCCAGAACTGGAACCTCACCATCAGATAGAGTTTAACGTAATTCCTAGGACATGTAGACCCTCAGTCACCGCCTTCTAGCACCCATATGATAAAAAGGGTTGGGGCCTGCCATAAGGGCAATAGGATTGGGAAAATCATATAGGTGCTAGGGCTTGAACAAATCGGGATCTCCCTTCGACAAATCTCCCCCCTTCAGCAATTAATATAGCAATAGCATAATCTGTACAGATCACTGCCGTCCCTCACAAACCTTTCCTCTCATGAGACCACAAATGACTCATTAATCCCGCTGAAGATCCACAAAGTTTGATGCAAATATGACATAGGAAGTACGTCCTTTTCGATTGTATCAGATGATAAAATTTGATGCTTATGCACCACCATATGTCTCTTAAGGCCAGAAGCAATTAATATAACTCAATATATACGGCCAGTATACGTATGGCCGCACAGGTACGAATCTAACTTGGAAAATCTAATTTGCTGACCAGTAATCGAGAAACGATTAACTGTAACCAATGGTTGTCCACTAAGTAAACCCGTCCACTTGTTAAATCGCAAGGAAGAGCGGGTCCTGATTAGTGTCCATCAGGATTGGCCGTACAAGAACGGAAGGATAATCGTAGATAGGATATATATATATATATATATATATATATATATATATATATATATATATATATATGTGTGGAGAAATATATATATATATATATATATATATATATATATATATATATATATCATCACACAATGCTGTTAAAGAGAAAACAATTTATAATATAATCATAGCTGATACTGATCAATATTTCGATTTTACAAAAATCATCATCAGAGCTCATTCACTCCGTAGTTGTTTGGGTCGGAGAAGAATGTCAAATCAGTTCACAAACAAAAAACCTTAATACTGCAACTGATTTGACATTCTTCTCCGACCCAAACAACTACGGAGTGAATGAGCTCTGATGATGATTTTTGTAAAATCGAAATATTGATCAGTATCAGCTATGATTATATTATAAATTGTTTTCTCTTTAACAGCATTGTGTGATGTTTTCATTCCACCTTTTAATACTCATATTGTCGGATTCATTTCCTTTCTTTTAACTTATATATATATATATATATATATATATACATATATGAAGTAGTCAAACAATGTGTTTGAAAATGGCGAAGGTCGACAATTTGTGGGAGATTATGTGCTTAATTAAAGCCATACCTAATTTTGTTGATTAATTAATCATAACTAAATGAATTAGGCGTGCATATCGGTTTAAATGTAAAGCGTAAACAAATCGAGAAAAAGTCGATCTCTGTATGTACATTTCAGCCCACCAGACCTCATCAGCAGAGCTATAGACAGGGCAGTGCTTTAGTGCGTGATTCGAACCCTACCTGTCAGGCTGACAGGCGGACATTCTAACCACTACACTAGCTGGCTTCCCCAGAATTTCTCGTTCATTTGAAACTGGTATGTATATCGCACTTTTTGGGTGACTTATTGCACGACAGTATATATATATATATATATATATATATATATATAATATATATATATATATATATATTTGATGAGAGGTATCCAAAATTTGGTAGTAAGGGATGATTCTATATGTGATTTCTAAGACACACTGTATTATTATTGTATGATCTAGTATGTATAAATACAGTGAATCTTTAAATCACTACTGAGAGCTCAATGTATAATAAACTTTTTAGATTATATACAGAGCAATATTTATCATAGAAAGGAAGGAAAAACTCAACACCGTAATTCCATAGTAAATTTATTTCGACCAAAATTGGGGCCTATATAAATCTAAGTTGATTTAATATAGCTTCCCTAAATCCAGTCTCATCAGATGGAAGATCAGATTATTTGAATTGCATAACTGAACAATTTTACTTCTCACTAAAGCGTGGCGAATCGATTTTTGTCTCCTAAAGGCTTTTTTACTGTTTATTTTAATTACACGAAAGTCATACTAAAATATTCCATAGTTTTAGGATTGAGTTATGTTTGAAAAAAGTTCAATTTTGATTGGTTCTGATTAGTCGTTTAAAATGGATTTTTTGTTAAACATATCTCAATCCTAGAACTAAGGAATATTCTAGTATTTTGAGTCCTCAAACTAAACAGGAAAAAAATCTTTTAGCAAACAGTAATTGGTTCATTCAGCTTTAGTATACTAATAGATATAAAGATTAAAGGAGTCAGAAACTACATACCTAGGTTTCACCTAAAGGCTCATCAGGATAATTTTGACCCTTAAGGAGCCGTTTGGTGAAATATAGGGAGATAGTTTCTGACTTCTTAGGTCTTGAAAGAAAAAGAAAAAAACTGGGAATCAATAAGGATTCTACCAAATTTATTTGAATATATATATATATATATATATATATATTATATATATATATATATATATATATAGAGAGAGAGAGAGAGAGAGAGAGAGAGAGAGAGAGAGAGAAAATTTGAAAAATTCAAGTGTTCCGAAAATAGGATGAATTTAATTATCGATGTTTAAACATTTCGGTTTCATTAAACCTTCATCAGGATATATCTTGGGGGTGAAGAAAATGATGGATGTTTTTATAGATGACAGGAGATGAAAATCTTTTTTTAGTTGTGTAACTGTATTTGTTCAGCGTTATATTTTTGAAAGGCAAATGTTCTCATAAAAAATCAGTCCATAGATACTTTTTCTCGTCTTTTGCATTTCTTCGAGTTGCGTCACGCGTCATGACATCTTCGCGTGCGTGGATCGCGACTTGCCTTTCAAAAATATAACTCTGATCAAATACATTTACATAACTAAAAAGATTTTCATCTCCTGTCATCTATAAAAACATCCATCATTTTCTTCACCCCAAGATACATCCTGATGAAGGTTTAATGAAACCGAAATTTTTAAACATCGATAATTAAATTCATCCTATTTTCGGAACACTTGTTTTTTCAAATTTTTCTTTATATTGTCGGATTTATTTTCCATATTTACTCCCATATATATATATATATAATATATATATATATATATATATATATATATATATTATATATAAGTAAAGAAATAACAAAAGACTTAGAGATTTAGCATTATAGTCTATTTCAGGGAGCTATATAAATAGACTATAATACTAAATCTCTAAGTCTTTTGTTATTTCTTTACTTATATATTTGCTCTGTGGCTCTAACATTAAGAGCACACATTGAGCTCTCAAACTGCGACAGGTTTTTTTAAATAAAACTCTTGTGTCGTAAGGAAGATTTCTTCTCTGGACTTTTGGATTATATATATATATATATGTGTGGAGAAAAGTAGACAAACACGGGATGTTGTGGAAACTTGATGTTTATTGTCGACGGAGTGCCGAAATGGTGAATGGTGGTACTCCCCATTCCAGAGAGAAGAAGAATCCACTAACCACCCCCAACTACACTTCCCCCTACTGACGACCTTCCGTTTTCAGCATTTTGAGAATTTCCATCATTGGAGTAAGAACTATATTCAAGTCCTGAACATGGTCTAATAAGAGACCGAAACGTTGCACCGTCGACAATAAACATCAAGTTTCCACAACATCCCGTGTTTGTCTACTTTTCTCCACATACTGTCGGATTAACCTCCTCACATTTCTACCATATATATATATATATATATATATATATATATATATATATATATATGTGTGTGTGTGTGTGTGTGTGTGTGTGTGTGTTGAAAAGAGAAATAAAGGAGAGAAAGTACCATTCTATACTTCCTTTTTTTATTTTCCTTTTCAACAAACCGTCGGATTTACTTCCATTTTTATTAATATATATATATATATATATATATATATATATATATATATATTGGAGAATATGTGCTTAATTGAAGTCGTACCTAATTTTGAAAGTTAATTGATTAATAATTAATTAATTAGGCGGGAATACCTATTAAATGTAAGGCTAAACAAATCGAGAAAAATCAACCTCTGTATGTACATTTCGGCCTATTAGGCCTCATCAGCAGAGCTATAGATAGAAAGACCGCCTGCCGATGAGGCCTAATAGGCCAAAATGTACATACAGAGGTTGATTTTTCTCGATTTATTTAGCCTTACATTTAATAGGTATGCCCGCCTAATTAATTAATTATTAATTAATTAATTTTCATAATTAGGTACGACTTCAATTAAGCACATATTCTCCCAAAAATTGTCGGCTAAATAAAGCCATATCATAAACACACCGCGTGTGTATTTACTTTCTCATATATATATATATATATATATATATATATATAGAGAGAGAGAGAGAGAGGGGAGAGAGAGAGAGAGAGAGAGAGAGAGAGGAGAGAGAGAGAGATAGATAGATAGACAGGTAGGTAGGTAGATAGATTTGAACAGTCTAATAGACACTATCTGTCTATTAGACTGTTTAAACCTATCTATCTATCTATCTATCTATCTATCTATGTGGAGATAGGTAGACAAACACGGCATGTTATGGGGAGGGGGTGGTTGGGGGTGGTTAGCCCTCTCCACTGGCGACCTTCTGTTTCAGCATTTTGAGAATGTCCACCATTGAAGCGAGTACTGTATCCAGGTCCTGAAGATGGTCCAATAAGAGACCGAAACGTTGCATTGTCGACAATAAACATCCAGTTTCCATAACATCCCGTGTTTGTCTACCTTTCTCCACACACACACACACACACACACACACACACACACATATATATATATATATATATATATATATATATATATAGATAGATAGATTAGATAGATAGATAGATAGATAGATTTGAACAGTTTAATAGACAGATAGGACTGAATGAATAATGATATGTAAATATTCAATTAACAAAGTTAAAGCTAAGTGAAACGATTAATAGTAGCCAATGGTTGTCCGATACGTAAACCGGTCCGCTTGTTAAATGGCAAGGAAGAGCGAGCACTGATTAGTGTCAATCAGGATTGGCCGAACAGAAAGGGAAGGAGAATCGGCGGTTGGGGATGGGTTGATCAAGGTATAGAAAATTAGGGCAAGATATTTCGTTATTTTCAAATTTGGGTTCTTCGGTACTAGGACGCTTCGAGGGAGGAAATACTTCTTTTGGTACAGATGCAGAATAATGCGCAAGAGATAAAATCATTAGAATCGCATTTTACGTATAAATAGCATTAAATTACGGGGTACAAATGCAGAATAGCGCGCAAGAGATAATATCATTTGAATCACGTTTTACGTATGAATAGCATTAAATTACGGGGTACAAATGCAGAATAGCGCGCAAGAGATAATATCATTAGAATCAATTTTACGTTTGAATAGCATTAAATTACGGGGTACAAATTCAGAATAGCATGCAATAGATAATATCATTAGAATCGCATTTTACGTATGAATAGCATTAAATTACGGGGTACAAATGCAGAATAGCGCGCAAGAGATAAATCATTAGATTCGCGTTTTACGTATAATAGCATTAAATTACGGGGTACAAATGCAGAATAGCGCGCAAGAGATAAAATCATTAGAATGCATTTTACGTATAAATAGCATTAAATTACGGGGTGCAAAATTC
>JALAJA010000082.1:0-7500 GCA_023376005.1 Doryteuthis pealeii
ATGTGATAAATACAAGAAAATGTTTATGACTATTTAAGACCAAAGAAAAAAATTAAACAGCATAAAATAAAAATTAAAAGAAAGAAAGAAAAATGGAAAGATAGGGAATAGAAAGAAAAAAAAAAAAACTTCAAGCGAAGATTGAACTAGAAACAAAGAAAAAATGTAATGAGTAAAAAGAAAGAAAGAAAGAAAATGAAAGTAAAGAAAAGAAGACGAAAGTGAAAGAAAGAAGTAAAAGAGAGAAAGAAAGAAAAAAAAGAAAGAAAGAAAGAAAGAAAAAGAAAGAAATGAAAGAAAAGAAGAAAGTGAAAAGAGTGAAAGAAAGAAAGAAAGAAAGAACTGCAATAAAATTGTTGTGATGTAGTCTCCAACGTAAAAAGAAGTCAATATCGAGATAGGGATAATAAGACAAGTGTATTACAATCAATGTACATGTACGACGACTAGCTTGTCGTTAGGGAACAGTGCTCCCTTTCCACTCGGTGTCTCACTATTTATAGTGAGAACCGTTTGCATGTTCTCCATGTAGGAACCGGCCGGTACACCAAAAATCCAAAATGCAGAGATGGAATTCATTTTAAAAAATGAAGAAAGTCAAATAAATTTTCCCACTGAATTTGTTGTGAATATTGAAATTATAAATTATATCAAAAAGATATCAGATATCTTATCATCTCTGAAAAACCTGTTGATAGGGCGGTAAAAATTATTACAACTGAAATTCAGTTGTAATAGAATAGATAAAGTTTTTAAAAAAAGAAATGGGACTCTAACCAGTACAACCAATCCGGGTCTAAAAAAGACCTGGGAGTAATGGCGATGAAGGGGTACTCCACATTGCCCTGAACTCCAGAATTGGAACTTCACCATCGGATAGAGTTTAACGACATACCCAGAACACTAAGACTCGCAACCACCGCCTTCTAGCACATACAGATAAAAAAGAGGCTATGGGTGGCCATAAAGACAATGGGACTAGGACTATCATATATGTGCTAGGGCTTGACATGGCCAGTCGATTGATTGGAGAGGGTCTCTCCGACCGACCGTCTAGCCAAATTAAGGACCAAAGTGGAGTATTGCATGTAAGACTGGCTCACCCACCTGGGTTTCACCTTTAAGCATCATGGAATGCCACCTAGTCCAACAGGAAGCCCCATTAATGGGGTCTTACCTATTTGCAGAGGTTTAGTTTGGTTTGATTTGTTTTACGGCATATCAACCTCAGTGGATCATTTAATGCCGATTAACTTTTGAAATAAATCAATTCTTAATGGATACTCAATTTTTTATAAACACAGTTTTCTATTTAACCCATAGATGGGACCCTAACAGGTACTACCAGTCCGGGTCAGAGTGGACGTAGGAGCAATGGTGATAAAATGGGTACTCCACATTCCCCAAACCTCCAGAACTGGAACCTCACCATCAGATAGAGTTTAATGTCATTCTCAAGACATGTAGACCTCAGCACCGCCTTCTAGCATCCATTTGATAAAAAGGCTATAGGGTCGGGACAATCATATAGGTGCTAGGGCTTGACGTAACCAGCCGATTGTCCGGAGGGAGCCTGTCCGACCACCCGTCTAGCCCAAGATAGGGTCAAAAGTGAAGTATTGTAAGTCATGGACTGCTTAGCCATGTGGGTTCTGTTCTTAAGAATCACGGGTCGCCATCCCCGGCCAACAGGTGGCCCCATTGGGGGAGTCTTACCTCTTTGCAGAGGTGCAGTCGGTGCATTTTAAAGCCGCAGTCGAAAATGACGGATCAGGATATTAAAAGAAAAACCGATTATAAGAAGAGACTTGGGGAGGGAGAACGAGTGAGAGGTCGATAAACTGTTGGGGGGGGGGTAGAGACAGAAATTAAAAAGGGGTGAAAAGGGGGAACGGGAAAAATTTCCGCTATTGAGATCATAGCAATAAGATAGGATTTGGTTGGTTGGTTGGTGGTTGGTTGGTTATTTTGTTTAATAGCGTAATAAGCATATTATAAAGTTTAATAATAACTTCTAGCACATATGATAAAAAGGGGCTGTGGGTTGCCATAAAGACAATGGGACTGGTACTATCATATATGTGCTAGGGCTTGACATGGTCAGCCGATTGATTGGAGGGTGTTTCTCCGACCGACCGTCTAGCCAAATTAAGGACCAAAGTGGAGTATTGCATGTAAGACTGCATCAACCACTTGGGTTTCACTCTTAAACAATCATGGAATGCCACCTACGTCCAACAGGAAGCCCCGTTAATGGGGTCTTGCCTATTTCCAGATGTTTAGTTTGGTTTGATTTGTTTTACGGCATATCAACCTCAGTTGGTCATTCAATGCCGATTAAGTTTTGAAATGAATTCATTCTTAATGGATACTCAATTTTTTTATAAACACATTTTTCTATTTAACCCATAGATGGGACCCTAACAGGTACTACCACTCCGTATCAGAGTGGACCAGGAAGCAATGGTGATAAAGGGGTGCTCCTCATTTCCCAAACCTCCAGAACTGGAACCTCACCTTCAGATAGAGTTTAACGTCATTCCCAGGACATGTAGACCCTCAGCCACCGCCTTCTAGTACCCATATGATAAAAAAAAGGATTGGGAATTGCCATAAGGCCAATAGGTTCTAACCAAAAAAAGGGCCAAAGTAGAGTATTGCAAGTCATGGTCTGCTCAGCCACCTGGGTTCTGTCCTTAAGCATCATGGGTCGTCACCCGTGGCCAACACGTGGCCCAATTGGGGAATCTTACCCCCCCCCTGCAGTCGGTGTGTTCTAAAGCCCCAATCGACAATGACGGATCAGGATATTAAAAAGAAAAACCGATCATAAGTAGAGACTTGGGGAGTAGTATTATCTGCGTTATTCGGACTATTGTCCTCGTCTTTATTGTTATCTGTACAACGTTTCGGCTGATATGCCCTCCGACCTTCTTCAGGTATTTCTTGTCGGACTCGGGAACATTCTCGGACTCGGGAACCTTCTTTTCGGACTCGGGAACTTTCTTGTCGTAATCGGGAGCCATCACGGAACTTTGAACCTAATCCTTTATTCAATCCACGGGGGTATCCTGTTCTCATTCCGCTAAGCATAGCTGGGGTAGGAGTTGTGTTAATTATAATTAACACAACTCCTACCCCAGCTATGTTTAGCGTAATGAGAACAGGATAACCCCTGTGGGTTTCTCAACCACCACCTCATCCATTTACATATGTCGGCTGCGGCGTTAGAATGCACCGACTATATCTCTGCAGAGGGGTAAGACTCCCCCAATGGGGCCACCTGTTGGCCGTGGGTGGCGACCCGTGATGCTTAAGGATAGAACCCAGGTGCCTGAGCTGTCCATGACTTACAATATTCCACTTTAGGCTTTTCTTTGGCTAGACAGGCGGTCGGAGAGGCCCCCTCCGATTAATCGGCTGGCAACGTCAAGCCCTAGCACCTATATGATTGCCCCAACCCTATTGCCATTATGGCAACCCCCAATCCTTCTTATCATATGGGTGCTAGAAGGCGGTGGCTGCGGATCTACATGTCCTGGGAATGACGTTAAACTATCTGATGGTAGGGTTCCAGTTTTGGAGGTTTGGGGAATGTGGAGCACCCCTTCATCACCATTGCTCTCTGGTTCACTCAGACCCTGAGTGGTAGTACCTGTTAGGGTCCCATCTATGGGTTGAATAGAAAAACATGTTTATAAACAAAATTGTATTATGCATTAAGAATGAATTTATTTCACAACTTTGTCGGCATTGAATGACCCACTGAGGTTGATATGCCGTAAAACAAAACAAACGAAAGATAAAAAATTGTAAGAAATCTTGAAAGAAAAAAGAAAAAAATTTGAAAAACAATAATCATTCTATTAATTTTAACCAAATTCGTTTGAATGAAAAGATGCTACCCAAGGTGGAATGTTGGGGAATGTGGAGCACCCCTTCATCATCATTGTTCCCTGGTCAACTCTGACCCGGAGTGGTAGTACCTGTTAGGGTCCTATCTATGGATTGAATAGAAAAACACGAGTTAATATACAAAATTGTATTATGCATTAAGAATGAATTTATTTCACAACTTTGTCGGCATTAAATGACCCACTGAGGTTGATATGCCGTAAAACAAAACAAACAAACAAACAAACAAACATCTATGATAAAAAGGGTTAGGAGTTTACTATGAAGACAATAGTATCGGAGCTAAAACATAGCTGCTTAGGGATGACATGACCAGTCGATTAATCGGAGGGAGCTTTCCCCCCGTCTAGTTTAAGTAAAGGTCAAAGTCAAATGTTGCAACCAGGATTCCGTCATTAAGCATCATAGGTAGCAACCCACGGTCAACAGGTGGCTCCATTAGCTTTGGGGACTGTGGAGACCCATGAAGGGAACCCCACAGAATGCTCCAGAATTGGAACTTTACCATTAGATGTCGTTTAATGTCATACACAGACACGGCAGTGTGGATCGAACTCATAACCCATGTCCTGATAATATCTGGGTACGTCTTCATCTCTCTGTATCTGGGTCCTAGTATTAGCAATGAAGGTGTACTCAACACTCCCCAAAGCTCCCAAATTGGAACTTCACCATTAGATGCAGTTTAACGTCATACCCAGGAAGCGGCACTCAGTATGGACCGAACCAAACCCAGCACTTAATAACATATGGGTACATTTCTCTCTCTATCTCTCTATCTCTCACTCTCTCTTTCCCCTCTCTCTCTTCCCCCTCTCTCTCTCTCTGTCTGTCTGTCTGTCTTTGTCTGTCTGTCTCTTCCTAGTAATGGCGATGAAAGGGTTACTCCCCAAGCCTCCAAAATTGGAACTCCACTATTAGATGCAGTTTAACGTCATACTAAGAACACGCCACTCAGTGAGGATCGATCTCATAACCCATGGGTACATCCCCCCTCTCTCTCTCTCTGTGTCTGTGTCTGTGTCTATCTCTGTCTGTCTGTCTGTCTCTGTCTCTGTCTGTCTGTCGGGCTGGCTGTCTCTCACGCAGGAGAACAGTTTAACGTCATACTCAGGACGCGGCACTCAGTGTGGGTCGAAACTCAAACCCATGGGTACATCCCCCTCTATCTCTGTCTGTCTATCTCTCTCTCTCTCTGTCTCTGAGTCTGTGTCTGTGTCTGTGTCTATCCCTGTCTCTCTCTTTTTCTGTCTGTCTGTCTGTCAATCTGTCTGTCTCTCACACAGGAGAATAGTTTAACGTCATACTCAGAACACGCCACTCAGTGAGGATAGAACTCATAACCCATGGGTACATCCCCCCTCTCTCTCTGTGTCTGTGTCTATCTCTGTCTCTCCCTTTCTCTGTCTGTCTGTCTGTCTGGCTGGCTGTCTCTCGCACAGGAGAACAGTTTAACGTCATACTCAGGACGCGGCCTTCAGTGTGGGTCGAACTCAAAACCAATGGGTACATCCCTCTGTCTGTCTGTCTGTCTGTCTCTCTCTGTGTCTCTCTCTGTCTCTGTCTCTGTCTCTCTCTCTACCTGTCTCTCTCTCTCTCTCTGTCTTTCTCTCTCTGTCTCTCTCTCTCGCATGCGTGTAATTTCCCTATCGCTGACTAATTTGACTCTTTATGTTTACGGAAACAAATTCCATCTATGTCTGTCTGTCTGACTGTCTGTCTGTCCGTGCATCTGTCTGTAATTGGGCTGATGAAGATGATGAATAAGGAAGCTGCGGGGTTGAGAGGGGTGGTTGTGGCTGGTAAAGAGGGTGGCGATGACGTTGGTGATAATGATTACAATGAACCATTACTGTGATTAATAGTAATGCTATTGCTACTCATACAAACAACAACATTATAGCCGCAATTGATATTGATAATAATGATGAGAAGAAGAAGAAGAGAAGAAGAAGAAGAAGAAGAAGAAGAAGAAGAAGAATTAAACATTAAAGAAAGAAAGAAATGAACGAATGAGGAATGTTTAGAAAAAAAAAAAGAAAAAGAAAAGAAAGAAAAAAGAAGAAAGAAAAACAAAGAATAAGAAAAAAAGAAGGGAAAAAAAGAAAAAATGTTTATAAAAAAGAAAAAGAAAGAAAAGTGAAACAGACAGAGAAAAAGAAAAGAAAGATAGAAGAAACGTTTAGAAAGAAAAAGAGATAGGAAAAAAGAAAGAAAAAATGAAAGAAAAAAAGAAAAAGAAAAGAAAGAGAAAAAAAAAAGAAAAAGGAAAAAAAAAGAAAGGTTTATAAAAAGAAAAAGAAAAGAGAAGAAAGGGAAAGAAAAAAGAAAATGGAAAAGAAGAAAATGAAAGAAAGCAAAAAGAAATGCTTATGAAAAAAAGAAGAAAAAAAAGAAAGAAAAAGAAAGAAAAAAGTAAGAAAATAAAGAAAAAAAAAAGAAAAAAAAGAAAGATTCCGATCAAGGGTCGGGAAAGGATTGTGTATTTGGCTTAAAAGAGAACACAACAGAATGAAAAAAGAAGAAAAAAAGGAAAAAGAAAAGAAAGAGAAGAAAAAGAAAAGGTTTATAAAAAAAAGAAAAGAAAGAAAAAAATGAGAAAAAAAAAAGAAAAAGAAGAAAATGAAAGAAAACAAAAATAAAAGCTCAGAAAAAAAAAAGAAAAAGAAAAGAAAAGAAAAAGAAGAAAAAAGAAAGAAAAGAAAGAAAAGTTTGAAAAGAAAAAAGAAAAAAGAAGAAATGAAAGAGCAAAAAAAAAAAAAAAAGAAAAAGAAAAAAGAAAAAAAGAAAAAGAAAAAGAAAAGAAAAAGAAAAAAAAGAAAGAAAAAAGAAAGAAAAAAGAAAGAAAAGAAAAGTTTATAAAAAAAGAAAAAGAAGAAGAAAGAAAAAATGAGAGCAAAATGAAAAAGAGAAAGAAGAAAATTAAAGAAAGCAAAAAGAAATACTTAGGAAAAAAAGAAAGAAAAAAGAAAGAAAAAAGAAAAAAGAAAAGAAAGAAAAAAAGAAAAAAGAAAAAAAAAAATAAAGAAAAAAGAAAAAAAAGGAAAAAAGACAATAAAGAAAAAGAAATAAAGAAAGAAAAAGAAAGAAAAAAAGAAAGAAAAAAAATGAAGAAAAAAAAAAAAGATTCCGATCAAGGGTCGGAATGGATCGTATATTTGACCTGAAAGAGAAACAACACAACAACCAGACAAATACTTTAAAGACCTCTTTCTAAATCGGTACATTTTCTCCGTAAGTCATGGAAGTTGTCGATCAGAGGTCCGAGCCCGGACATCAAGTAAGTGGAACTAATCAGGAGACCATTAATAGTCAGAGATGCAATTATTCTTCATCATATGAATGGGTGTGTGCGTTGGGTGGCTGGGGTTTCAACTTAAGAAGGGAGGCTGTAGGGTGGAGGGAGTAGAGTGGTGTTTTAGAGAAGCAAGCTGAAATTACTCTATAATGACCGGAATAAAAATGAAAACTATGAGAACTATCTGACACAAGGCCTTTTTTTCTGGAGCCCTCCTCCCGGAAAAAATGAGCTAGAGTTTGATAATAACTGTTTTTTTAAAGATTGTTAATATAGCAGTGTTAAGC
>JALAJA010000082.1:32500-47500 GCA_023376005.1 Doryteuthis pealeii
CATCGCAAATTGAGGCTCACAAACTTTTTGTTTACTTTAAAATCATTCCTTTTATATGAATTTATATCATTACTCCCTGTTGATTGTTTTGATTTAGCGTCGGCTTATATGTAAGTCAATCTTTGACATAATTTTGTTGTTTTTCTAAATTATATATTTTCATATCTTGCTCTTTTTCTAAATGAGTACCGTAGTACTCGTTCTCCGTCACACATGTATTCATATGACCTTCGTATTAATCCTAATATCTTGTTTGCTTTATTTATTTGTAAAAAAAGTCTGTGTAAAAAGAGAGTGAGAGTAAAGGAAGAAAGTATTGAGTGAGATGATGGCAGTATAGAAAGAAAGAGAGAGTTGAATATTTATTGAAAAAAGAAAGGAAAGTAATGAAAAAAAACAAAAAAAAAAACAACCCCGGAAGTATTGAAGAACAAAATGTTGCTGAAAAATCTGTGTAAGGAGAAAGTGAGACAGTGTAAAGAAAGAGAGTATAGATGGAGATGAAGAGGAAATTGAAAGGAAGAGAGAATCGCAGATTTGCTTCGAAAAGAAAAAGCAAATGACCCCCACCCCCAGAAGAATTGAAGTAAAAACAGTTGCTGAATTTAAAAAACAAACAAACATACAGTCTGTGTTGGTAAAGATAGTGTGAAGGAAGGGGGTATAGGGGGAGCCGAAGGGTATATTTTAAAGGAGGAGAGAGTCGTTGATTTACCTGGAAAATTTTAATTGTTTAATTATTAACCTAAGCGTATCTGAAGCTCGCTTGTACCTAAAATCTTAGCTTTCAAATGTTGTTAGCTGTCAACTCATGCCCGAGAAAGATCATTTCTTGTTCTTTTTTTTTCATAGTTGAATGCCAGTAGCATTGGACACTGTATCCTTTTGTTTTCTCAGATGACTCACCAGGCCAGCCCTGGAGAGACATACACTTCCACATAAATTACATGTTGGAACTTCTCCACTTTGAATGTTGCTGGGCTGAAAATTACCCTTTCTAATAACCCGCTTCAATTTTTGATGTTTAATTCGGTTGAACTCAAATTCTTTCACAGACAGGTAGATAGTGGTTCTCCAGCCAGGTTTACTACAAGCTAGCTTCTCCCAGTCCTTCACAGCAATAGCAGCATTCTTCAGATTATTTGAAGTGAGCACATACGTGCACTCACTCCAAATAAACTTTTTCTTTATTTGGAAATGAGATACACCGTATGTGCACACAACTCGGCATGTAGCCGGAAATTTGGTTTTGGGGGAGGGGTGATAAAACTGGTCATATCACTACACGGATCTATCTAGCTAGGCTCACTCGCCGACCGATTCATTCAAAAATAAAAATAAAATTCTTGCATTCTCTCCTTGCGCAGCTCCCTTTCACCAAAATACCTCATTCGCTGTATGCATGTATCCTACTTAAAAATTTCCCAATATTGACGATTGGCAATGGAGGGGGTGGGAAAAAATTTAAAATAAAAACCCCAAGAAACTGAAAAACACATGTAAACAAAACAAAAATTGTGGGTCATTCTTCAGAGTGTCCTTTGGGGAGTCCTTAAACCTCAATTTGGGTTTGCATTGATTACGTTTTCCAATCGAGATTTCCCCGTAAAATAGTTGTTTTGGGATTCGGCAATCATTCATATTCAAATACACGTGTCTTTGATTTATTTACACACGACATTATACGATTAAAATGGAATTTAAAAAAAAAGCTGAAAAAAAAGAAGAAATGTACGCGTCATCAAAAGATGCTATTTTTACACTGGATATTGTGACGTCATAGAACAACGTTATTTCAAACCGTCCAATGAGGTCGGCGTCACGTGACCTTCCATGAAAAGAGTTCCCCAAAAATAGCCAATGTGTAACAAAGATATTTAAAATATATACACGAAAGGTAAGTTTTTTCTTTTGCTTTTTTAAATTTTTTTTTTAAATATCGAATTGATTTTATTTTTTATTTTATTTTCTAATTGTTTTTTTTTACTTTTTGAGCAAGATTTTATTTTATTTCTCCACAACCCTTCCCCCGTCATCATCTGTAAATTATTCTTTTAGTAGAGTATGTATTTACCTAACCCCTCCAGGTAGTAATGCACAATAGCGCGCAAGAGTTAATATCATTAGATTACGTATAAAAAGCAAAACATTAATCAAACAATAAAATTATAGTTATTTCTTCTTGTTAATCGATTTTTTAAAAGATTTATCCCCGAGATTTTTGCTCATATTTATTAAGATAAAACCATACAATTAGAAATCAATAATACCAAGCATATATTTATTAAAACTAAATTTAAAAACTCAATATACAAATTAGTCTTCCTGTTAACTTTGTAAACTGCTATTTTGTTGAATATATAAATACAATTGCATGTTATTATTATGTAGACATGGTCAACAGTATTAATAGTATAAAACAATTTTAAGAATAATTGAGGTTTGAATTAAATAAAAGTAATAATTATGGAGAATGTGACGTAAATAATTGTGGCTTGAGTAGTGATATAGTTTCGGTTATAGAAAGACAAACACAATCTCCATTATAATAAGATTTATTTAAGATAACTTTTTGAAACGTTTCCCGTTTAAAATCAATTAATGGTCCGATTTTCACGAGAATATACATAATTACTTAGTTTTTGATGTAAATATGTCTGAAATAGATTTTTTCCTAAAATATATTAGGGGAAATATTTTACGAGGTCTAAGCCCCTATTTTATTTCATGAAATATGAAAAAATGAACCGACAAAAATGATTTTTACTTTTTTCTATAAAGATAAGAATTTGAATAATTATATCATAATATTTTTATAAGTTTCAATGCGAGAGCTTTTTAGTAAAAGAACCATGAATACATAATTCTGCTAAAAATATCAATAAAGAAACTGACCGTGTCGTATAAAAAACGGACAGTTTTACTTATTTTTCAAGATAACCGAGAGTAATATTCCCCAATCGGATAATTTGATCTTTGAATTAACTGTTTGTTTTTTTAACAACTCTTTATGTTCGTTATTTCTTTTTTTGTGAGATTTTTTAAAAAGTTCAAAAATATTTACGTTTCTTCCTTCAAAATGCCCGAAACTGGTCACGTGAACTATTTTGGTGGTACTTAGTGAGCATTAATGTTAAACTGAATCAATACAGGGTGCGGCATAAGTAACGCCCTTTGTTTACGTGAAACAAAATTAAAGCCTTTTTGATTATTCTTTATTTTTTCGAACATGAATGTATTGCCACAGGTTAATGGATTAATATAATATATTAACAAAATTGATATAATGCTTATTCGGTTTAATAATGTTCAATTCAAATGAATTCAAAACAAATTTAAGAAAAAAAAGTTACAAAAGATATAAAGTTTTAGAATTTATTAATTTATTTGAGATGTTCAAAATGTTTCCCTTCATGTTCCATACAATTCTGAATTCTACCAGCAACACTTTTACAAACTTTTGACACATTTCAATGGTAATTTCATGAAATTTATCTGAAATTGCATTCTTTAATTCTGGAATTGATTTCGGCTTAAGATTGTAAACCTGATCTTTCAACAAAACCCCACAAATAAAGTTCGGTGATGTTAGGTCTGGTGAACGTGATGGCCATTCAATTGGTCCTCTTGGTCCTATCCATCTACCTTAAAAAATCGTCATTTAACCATTCCCTAACTCTTATCTCATAAGATATGAAATTAAAAAGAGGCTATTTTTCTGCCTAGACTCGACTTCTCAGCTTTCATTTCAGATAATCTTTAAAAGAAAGAAAGAAAATAATCACAAAGTTTGAAAAACCCAATGATTTAATTTTAGTATTATCTGCGTTATTCGGACTATTGTCCTCATCTTCATTGTTACTTGTACAACGTTTCGGCCGATATACCCTCCGGCCTTCTTCAGGTATTTCTTGTCGGATTTGGGAACCATGGACACATGGCCGAGTGGATAAGGTAGTTAGGTTAAGACAGTTCTAAGTGACAGTTATCTCTAGAACCCGAGTTCAATCCTGAGTGAAAGCAGTTAGAAAAATAATTAATTAACACAACTCCTACCCCAGCTATAGTTATCGGAATGAGAACAGGATACCCCCGTGGACTGAATAAAGGGTTAGGTTCAAAGTTATGTGATGGCTCCCGATTACGACAAGAAAGTTCCCGGGTTCGAAAAGAAGGTTCCCGAGTCCGAGAAGGTTCCCGAGTCCGACAAGAAATACCTGAAGAAGGCCGGAGGGCATATCGGCCGAAACGTTGTACAAGTAACAAGGAAGATGGGGACAATAGTCCGAATAACGCAGATAATACTAATCTTCACGCCTCATCTCAATCATTCAGAGAAATAGATTTAATTTTACTGTCAAATTCTTTATTCCATTACATAGAAGAAAAGTTTTGCAAAGATCTTTCAGCTAAAAATAACAAAAAAAAAAAATCAATTTTTTCAAAAAGAAATTACACTAAATTTATTTTACCCAAATAAAAAAAAAAAAAGATCTAATAAAAAAGTTTATTTTAAAATTTTAGAATTTCCACATTAAAAAAGCTCAAAGTAAACATTTTTTCTTTCTTCTTTGCTTTCTCGTCATCAGCTTTTGCGGTCAACGTCACCCAATTTGCTTAATCTTTTTCGTAAGTCCCTTCCTCTAACTTCCGGCTTCAAGATGATGGTCTATTTGAATGGCAGCTGCGCCCGAAATTCCTACCAGAACGATCTCATGGTAGAGAAACTGCGCGAACAGAAAGTACTGAAGACACCTTGTATTTCCAACGTGATGAAAAGCATCAACCGGCGCTTTTTCTGCCCCGGGGTACCCCGCCAATTCGCCTTCGCCGACAGCTCGGTCTCCATCGGCTACGCGGCTCGGATGAGCGCGCCGTCCCACCACGCTTCCGCGCTCGAGCTGCTCAGGTGTTTTTTACCACAGGGCGGCCGTGCCTTGGACGTGGGCAGTGGAAGCGGCTACATGACCACCTGCCTTGCCATTTTGGCCGGCTCCGAGGGTACGGTGATCGGTGTCGATCACGTAAAGTATCTGACGCAACAGGCTACGAGGAACGTTTTCTTACTCGAGTATCCGCGGTATCTTTACGAGAATTTCAATCTACAGTTCATTACGGCGGATGGACGTCTAGGATGGCTACCGGAGGCACCATATGATGTAATATACGTGGGTAAGTTGATTTTTTTTAGCTAATGGTTTAAATCAATGGATCTCAACTTTTTTATTTTTTATTTTTTTACCTATGGACCCCTTTTAATCCTACTGCTTTTACCGTGGTGGACTCCCATAGCCATTCAATGTTTAAAAAACCCATTGTATTTTTATAGTTAAATACATTTTGCTTGCCTGGGTCCCATATGGACCCCGGTTGAGAACCACTGGTTTAAATGTTTGAATTTTTAAACAGCAACACTAAAAGAAAATCTTATTGTAATAGAGTTTCGGTGTTTGTCTGTATCTATATGTGGGTAAGATGTTGTTTTGTTGGTGCTCTTCCAATATGTGGTTCGTGATCTACTATTGATCTACTATTCATGGCATGTGATCTACTAGGGAAAAAGAAGTTAGGGTTAGGGTTAGGGTTTAGGATTAGTTTAATGGGAAAATAATGGGTACTTAATGGGGAGATCACATATTGGAATGTAAACAACTCGGTAGATCCCATATTGGATTAGAAACCATTCGGTAGATCACATAAGGGAAAAGCACCGTTTTGTTTATAATGGTTTAATTTTGAATTTATAAATAAGACAAAACGGATAAAATTATTGACACTAGTACAAAAAATGCCATCCGGGCGGTGTAAAAATTACTTTTTGAAAGATATTTTGCCTGAGTGGGTAGGAGTTAAACATTGCGTGTTAGAGAGTTTGTACCAGAAGTAAATAAAATCATCAAATTTAATAAAGGAGTATAAAAAAAGAAAAAAAAAAGGACACATTGCCTAGTGGATAAGGTAGTTAGGTTAAGGCAGTTCTAAGTGACTGTTATCTCTAGACTGCAGGTTCAATCCTGGTTAGGGGCAGCAGTAACATAGAATAATAATTAACACAGCTTAACGCCTGTACCCCAGCTATGGTTAGCGGAATGAGAACAGGATATCCCCGTGGACTGAATAAAGGGTTAGGTTCAAAGTTCCATGATGGCTCCCGATTACGACAAGAAGGTTCTCGAGTCCGAGAATGTTCCCGAGTTCAAGAAGGTTCCCGAGTCCGACGAGAAATACCCGAAGAAGACTGGAGGGCACATCGGTCGAAACTAAAGTTAAAGTTAGACAAACCCCCAAAATTTGAGCTTCCAATTCCAAAAATTGCCTGATTTATGTTGATTTTTCGGAATGTCTAACTTTAACACAGTCCTCACCTGTACAAAATTTCAGAAAAATTGAAGGTGATGGGTGACAATTTTACTTTTTTCCTGGGTGATTTGACATGGACTTACCCATCTATATATTTACCAACCCCTCTGCACGAGCAGGATGTGACACAAGGTCAATTTCTTAAGCTGAGTTTAACAGGTTTTGAATTCAAAGTTTTCCTTCTCCTAGACTGATTGCCTAACCAAGGTTAAAGAGCCCAGTCTGCCCTACTATTTACCAATAGCTGGAGGGAGAGTAGGATTCATGCCATTCCCAAGGGTATTAGCGCTAAGTGAAATGCAATTACCACATCCAGGATTTGAACTCGGGGCGACGAGTCCATTTCCCATGACTTTAACCATCGCACCACGCGCTTCCTATCTTACCCATATATAACAATTTAATATCGGGCATGTATTTATTAAAACTTGTTTAAAAAAATATGAGGATCGTTGAATTTTGAGTGTATTTATTGCCTATGATGTAATATATATGGGTAAGATGTTTTTTTTTTTTAATAATCTTTTAAATCTTGAATTTTTAATTAAGACAAGAAGGATAAAATTATTGATACTAGCACAAAAAACGCCGGGTATTATCACATAAATACGTTCTGGCCTCCCGCCCTAAAAACGCTAAGCGGTGACTGCTGAAAAACGACCCGCGCTAATATTTAACTCCCTAGCTGTTTGAAGGCGTTTTTCCCGAAAGGTTAACGCGGTATGAAAGCGATATCTACCTCCTTCCAAGTTTTTTTTTTATCGACAAGTAAATGTAAATATTTTATCCCCCACTCTTTAAAATATTTTTAGCAGTTCGAAGGCGTATTTATCGACAAATAACTTTTTTAGTGGTTTGAAGGCGTTAGAAAATTCTCTAATGAAAGAGAAATACTAAAAGATACAGAGTTAGAAAAAGACCTTGGTGTGAATGTGGACACCGAATTAAAATTTTCCAAACACATAGAAATACAAGTAAATAAAGCAAACAATATATTAGGATTAGTACGAAGGTCATATGAATACATGGATGAAGAAATGCTGAAGAATTTATTCATTGTATTGGTAAGACCTCATTTGGAATTTGTTAATGTGGTTTGGAGTCCAAGACTAATCAAGGACATAAAACTCATTGAGGGAGTTCAAAGGAGAGCTACTAAAGTAATGAATGATTTAAAAAACATGGTGTATGAAGAAAGACTTAGGAACATTGACTTACCAAGTTTGGTTTATCGACATACAAGAAGGGATATGATTGAAGTCTACAAATATACACATGGTTTTTATTCAACGAAATTTGACCTACTAAATATTGCTCAAAATATCAATACCCGGGCTCATAAATCAAAACTCTCAAAAACATTTTGTAAAGCATATGCTAGACAAATTTATTTTAGTAACAGAGTGGTGAATACATGGAATAAACGGTAATTATGAACTTTTGTTTAGTAATTTAAGGTGTCCCAGAAAAAACAGAACCCACAAATTTTGTAATAAAACTGTTAATTTTAACTATGGGGGTTTAGGGTTTGGGTTAGGGTTTAGGGTTAGGATTGGGGTTTAGGGTTAGTTTAATGGGAAAATAAATAAATAATTTGGGTTCTGTTTTTTCTGGGTCACCTTATACAGGGTGACCCAGAAAAAACGGAACCCAAACCCTAACCCTAACCCCAACCCTAATATCGACATATACTCAAAATAATCGGAATAATCGGAAATACGCGTGGTGTAATGGTTAAAATCATGGGAAATGGACTCGTCGCCCCGAGTTCAAATCCTGGACGTGGTAATTGCATTTCATTTAGCGCTAATATCCTTGGGAAAGGTATGAATCCTACTCTCCCTCCAGCTATGGATGAATAGTAGGGCAGATTGGGCTCTTTAACCTTCGTTAGGCAACCGTCTAGGAGAAGGAAAAACTCTGAATTCAAACCTGCTGAACTCCGCTTAAGAAATTGACCTTGTGTCGCATCCTGCTCGTGCGGAGGGGTTGGTAAATATATATATAGTGAAATAATCCAGCTGCTTCTTATCTTTTTACTTTTTTTATTTTCTTTCTTTTTAATTTCTAGTTTCTTTGTTTTTAATTTTTATTTCGTTTCTTTTTAATTTTAATTTTCTTTGTTTTTAATTTTTAATTTCTTTGTTTTTAATTTTTATTTTCTTTGTTTTTAATTTTTAATTTGTTTCTTTTTAATTTTATTTTCTTTGTTTTTAATTTTTATTTTCTTTCTTTTCAATTTTTATTTTCTTTCTTTTTAATTTTTATTTTGTTTCTTTCTAATTGTTATTTTGTTTCTTTTTAAATTTTATTCTGTTTCTTTTTAGTTTTTATTTTCTTTCTTTTTAATTTTTATTTTCTTTCTTGTTAATTTTTTCACAGGTGCAGCTTACGAGACGGTACCCAGCCCTTTACTGAGGCAACTGAAGTTAGGTGGGCGACTTGTCATCCCGCTGGGGACGCAGGGGAACCGGCAACAGCTTTACCATTTCGACAAACACATGAACGGCGCTATCACGTGTCACGCTGTGATGGACGTCTTTTTCGAACCGCTCACCGACCTCTGCCAACAGTGTCCGGTGATTGCACACACGTGATTCCAAAAAATCGGACACGTTTGTGTTTTGTGGTTTTTTTTTGGTTTTTTTTGTGTTTTTCAAAAACACATCTTTTCGGCCATTGATTATTTTTTTTTATCTAAAAAGTATTCTCACATTCAGATACCTGCTGAATGATTTTTCGAATATAGAATTTGCTGCCGCACAGGCGCTATTAGAGCGAGAGGTATGTCTTTGAGTGATAATGGATTTTCATTTACCATCATCGAACGAGGGTCATTTTGTCAGAGTCTGTATAGAACGAAAATTTTCGAGACGGACACAGAATTAAAGAAGCTATGAAATAAAAAAAAAAGTTTGCTTCTTATCTGTTATTAGTTAATTTGTTATATATGATTTTTAGCATGAAAATGCATTGGCAATGGTAAAAATAGTTTCCTATGCATTTTTATAGTAAACATCATTTCCAATGCATATTTATATTAAAAATCATTTCCAGTGCATATTTATAGTAAAAATCATTTCCAATGCATTTTTATGTTAAAAATCATTTACAATGCATTTTTATAATTAAAATCATTCCCAATGCATTTTTATATTAAAAATCATTTACAATGCATTTTTATATTAAAAATCATTTCCAATTCATTTTTATATTAAAAATCAGTTTCAATGCATTTTTATAGTAAAAATTAGTTTCAATGCATTTTTATATTAAAAATCATTGTCCAATGCATTTTTATATTAAAAATCATTTCCAATGTATTTTTATATTAAAAATCATTGTCCAATGCATTTTTATAGTAAACATTATTTCCAATGCATTTTATAGTAAAAATAATTTCCAATGCATTTTTATAGTAAAAATCATTTCCAATGCATTTTTATATTAAAAATAATTTTCAATGCATTTTTATAGTAAGACTAATTTCCAATGCATTTTTATAGTAAAAATCATTATCCATTGCATTTTTATAGTAAAAATCAGTTCCAATGCAATTCTATAGTAAATATAAGTTTCAATTCATTTTTATAGTAAAAATCATTTCCAATGCATTTTCATAGTAAAATTCAGTTCCAGTACATTTTTATATTAAAAATCATTTCCAATGCATTTTTATATTAAAAATCATTTCTAATGCATTTTTATAGTAAAAATCATTTGTAATGCATTTTTATAGCAAAAATCATTTCTAATGCATTTTTTATAGTAAAAATCATTTCCAATGCATTTTCATAGTAAAAATCATTTCTAATGCATTTTTATAGTAAAAATCAGTTCCAATGCATTTTATAGTAAAAATCATTTCCAATGCATTTTTATAGTAAAAATCATTATCCAATGCATTTTTATAGTAAAAATCATTGTCCAATGCATTTTTATAATAAAAATCATTTCCAATGCATTTTTATAGTAAAAATCATTTCCAATGCATTTTTATAGTAAAAATCATTTCCAATGCATATATTTACAAATCATAATAAATCAATCAGAATAAATTAATCCCAAGTAGGTTCCGCTTAACTTAGTGCCAGCCAAGTCATTCTACTCCACTGCTGATGCCTCTGGTATTACTATACTCACTGGGCGTTCCATATTACTTGCCCAATGCCTAACTATGCTCAGTTGTGTAAATGACCGAAAGATATGTTACTAAAATCAAAATAACTATCAAGAGATGACACTATCGAGTTATAAACATAAAATACACAAGTACCAATATATTTGGTCAAACATTTGATAATGTTGAAAATGGTCGACTTCATAGTACCTATTAACATCTCCCTTCCCCAACACCCTCGGTCTTCAAGGATCTCTCTGACTTACGACGATATTGAATAGGGTGACAATGGTAGCTTAACGGTTGCTATATATCATTTATAATCGTCCAATCAACAGACAGTGCGGATGGTGAGTGGTCATGTGATACGTCACATGGGATAGCCATTTAAGTCTTCGGTACCGGTCTTAGTATTGCAGTCACTCCGGTACGTTCATTGAGCCACGATATGTTAATTTGATAATGGGCTGTGCCAGAAGAACTATGAGAAATATTACGGGACCAATTCCTCTTCCTCCCCTTCCTCCTACTCCGACGTCCCCCTCTTTCTTCTTTGTCACATTACACTTAAAGTACTCCACTCACTACCCCTCCAGATCTTCGATGACTATTCTTATGTTCAATTCTCTTTCTCCCCTTCATCATTATTGTAATCACCATTGTCTATGTTATAATACGAACAAATTGTTTCATTTAAAGTTAACAAATTGTCAATGCATTTATAGAGTGAAATTATTTTTATGGATTATAATAGTTGTTTTATTTCCAATACAATTTTATAGTAAAAATCATTTCCAATGCATTTTTATAGTAAAAATCATTTCCAATGCATTTTATAGTAAAAATAATTTCCAATGCATTTTTATAGTAAAAATCATTTCCAATGCATTTTATAATAAAAATCATTTCCAATGCATTTTTATAGTAAAAATCATTCCCAATTCATTTTTATAGTAAAACTCATTCCCAATACATTTTTATAGTAAAACTCATTTCCAATGCATTTGTATAGTAAAAATCATTGTCCAATGCATTTTTATAGTAAAACTCATTTCCAATGCATTTTTATAGTAAAAATCATTTCTAATGTATTTTTATAATAAAAATCATTTCCAATGCATTTTTTGTAGTAAAAATCACTGTCCAATGCATCTTTATAGTAAAAACAATTCCCAATGCATTTTTATAGTAAAAATCATTGTCCAATGCATTTTTATAGTAAAAATCATTCCCAATGCATTTTTATAGTAAAAATCATTTCCAATGCATTTTATAGTAAAAATCATTTCCAATGCATTTTTATAGTAAAATGTCATTTCCAATGCATTTTTATAGTAAAAAACATTTCCATTCTTATGCATTCTTATATTAAAAAGGAATTGTTATAGTAAAAATCATTTCCTATGTATTTTAAAATATCATTTCTAATGCGCTCTCATAGTAAAAATCGTTTTCTTATGCATTTTTATAGTAAAAATCATTTCTAATGAATTTTTATATCAAAAATCATTTCCAATGCATTTTATAGTAAAATAATTTCCATTGCAGTTTTATAGTAAAAATCATTTCTAATGAATTTTCATAGTAAAAATCATTGTCCAATGCATTTTTATAGTAATAATTATTTCCAATACGTTTTTATTATAAACATCATTTCCAATGCATTTTTATAGTAAAATAATTCACAGTTTATTTTTTATACTAAAAATAATTTCCAATAGATCTTTTAAGTAAAGTCATTTCATATGTACTACAAGGCGAAAAGAATTATAATTTCTCTCCAAACTACAAAGGTATCCGTTGATTGAAAAGTGGGGAATATCATTTTGGCAAGATTTAATTACTGAGGTTACATATTGTGACGTGGGTTTTTCACAAAACCGGTAACGAGAATTCAAGGGACCCAAGTGCAAATTTTTCCTAGGTTGAATGCTTAGGGGGAAGTAACCTTTCTTTATGTTTAAAATAGTTCTACGGCCGAAGAAGGATATAGTAAGTAAATTTATATCTAAATATGTCACTTCAAAAAGGGCGGTTTTGTGTGATTCTAATTTCATATGAGTCTAAGTGGTACAGCCGTACCGTAGCACTTAAACGGCTACAGCTTGGAAGAATTATCGCCTTGTGTTATCAGAGAGATCAGTTTTCCATACGATCGATAATCTGTTTATAGCATGCCTTTTCTACGCGTATATTAACATTGCTTGCTATAGATGAGATATTACTACCTATGTATGTGAACTGGTCTACTAATTTCCGAGACTTACAATCCAGTGTGGAGATGTCTATTTAAAACATATGAGCTCCGTTTTATCTTATACCCCCTGTTGTCGTATCTAGAGTATGCAGCAGTGAATAGGTCTTGTGCAGGTGTATTTACCTGAAGCGCCAGATCATCTGCGTAGTCCGTATCTGTAATAGTCCATACTTTTCCTATGTGTATATTGACATCACTTTCTGAAGATGAGATATTACTACCTAGATGCGAGATCATATTGTGTGGTGGCGTGGGGTTTTGACAAGACCGGTAACGAGAATTCAAGGGGCCCAAGTGCAATTTTTTCCTAGGTTGAATGCTTAGGGGGAAGTAACCCTTCTCTATGTTTAAAATAGTTCTCCGACCGAAGAAGGAGATAGTAAGTAAATTTATATCTAATTTCTGTGTTTTTCTACTTAAAGTTCTACTTTTTGGGTGTGTGTATGTGTGTATCTATGTATATGTGTCTATGTTTAGTATACAGCATGAGCAGTTGAAAAGAGATATTTGCAAGAATAAAAAAGTAGACAATCAAGGGCTTCAAATCGGTCTAGTATGTGACCAGTGTGGAAGGCTATGTATGAGCAAAGCTGGCCTGATCAGTCACCAATCTGTGCATCGGCGGGATGGACTAATAAAATACCCCGTGCTCCCTGGAAATACCTGTAATTGTGGGAAGGTGTGCAAGACTTTGGCAGGACTAAAGAGCCACTTTCGTGCAGCTCATTGTTGAACTTTTTTGAAGCTCACCATTATATTCTTTGAACTATTGAGCTTTTTTTAAATTTTTTTTTATTTTATTGTTACTATATCAAGCAATGGCAATACTTGAACGCGAGTTTGCTGCCATCATCATATGTGTCTATGTTTACTGGAATTTCTTTGATGAGCATAGTCCACATCTCTTGGATCCATTAATGTATGATTTGTGCTGATCCAATATCTTCCACCCTAACTTATATGCGATACCTTGAGGAAGCGCGTGGTGTAATGGTTAAAGTCATGGGAAATGGACTCGTCGCCCCGAGTTCAAATCCTGGACGTGGTAATTGCATTTCACTTAGCGCTAATACCCTTGGGAAAGGTTTGAATCCTACTCTCCCTCCAGCTATGGATAAATAGTAGGGCAGACTGGGCTCTTTAACCTTGGTTAGGCAACCGGTCTAGGAGAAGGAAAACTCTGAATTCAAACCTGTTGAACTCCGCTTAAGAAATTGACCTTGTGTCGTATCCTGCTCGTGCGGAGGAGTTGGTAAATATATATATGCGATACCTTGGTCTTTGTATTCCCATACGCGGTTTTCAAGCGTTGTGTGTGTTCGTGTGTGTTCGTGTGTGTGTCTATGTACATGGTTGCATTTGGTGTGTATATGTAATATATATATATATATATATATATAATATATATATATATATTATCTAAGAGTTGAATTTTAAGATAAGAATTAAATCTAACTTTATTTAAAATAAGTTTGCTGTGTGTCTTTTACATTACTTAGTTTGTACACATATATACC
The DNA here is from genome assembly GCA_023376005.1 of Doryteuthis pealeii. Lineage (NCBI taxonomy): Eukaryota > Metazoa > Mollusca > Cephalopoda > Myopsida > Loliginidae > Doryteuthis > Doryteuthis pealeii. The sequence continues at coordinate 46,755 of JALAJA010000082.1, forward strand.
TATATATGGAAATACGGTAAGGAAATGAATCCGACAATATGAGAAGACAATATTTTAAAAATATAACAAACACAGGATGTTACGATCAGAGGAAACAATTTTATGTGTCAATACTTAAGCATTTCGGTATATTGTACCATCTTCAGGACACTGTTAAGTAATGTTTATGTGAGGGACAAAATGAAAGATTTTAAGTGTATAGTGAATGGGTGAATATGATGTTATTAACCGTTAATTTTTATATGCGCGTTTGTTTACGAAAAGCAAATGACGTGATCATTGCATGTGCAAAAATGGAAGGTGAAGATCATATAATGACGCATGCTTTAACGTGAATAAGCGGAGAACGAAAGGTTAATAAAGATATGCCGTATTTCATATGGAATATTAATGTTAGAAAAATAAGAAAATTAAAACAATATATAAATACATTTTTAAAATATTTTCTTCTCATACCTATATATGCATATCTATATGTTGCCTATTTATTTTGCATTTTTTTGTGTGTGTATGTATGTATACATGTGTGTGTTTGGTTAAGTTCAGTTTAGTTGTGTGTTCTGGTGTGTTTATATGTGTGTTTTAGTGTGTTCCTATGTGTGTGTGTGTGTGTTCGTGTTGGTGTCTATGTAAATGGTTGTATTTGGTGTTTATATGTATATATGCATAATAATTGAATTTGAAATAAGAATTAAATTTAAAGAATTAATGTCACTGCAAAAAGGGCGGTTTTGTATGATTCTAAT
>JALAJA010000082.1:52500-60000 GCA_023376005.1 Doryteuthis pealeii
ATTTGATTATTACAACCTTTGATATGTTTCCTTGAGAGCTATTGCAATATTTCAATATGTAAAAAGTATAATAATCTTGATCTCTCATTCTTTGTTTTTTTCTTTCCTTCTTTTCATCTTTTCATTTTGTTCGAGTGAAACAGATTAGCGTTACCGCTTCCGCGCACTTAATCCCTCTCTCTCTATCTTTCCCCTACTTTCTTTCTTTGTTTCTTATCATATTTTTTCTGTGAAGCATATCCTTTTTCTTCCTTTGTTTGTTTATAAGAGAAACGTTCATTATCTAGCTGAGGTGATGACACTCATAAGAAATAAGAATTCGGTGAAATAACCAACTCCAGATAATCAGGATTTACATTTCTACATTTCGTCTTTGGACGGACTCATTTTTAACCAGAGGGTGTTGCAAAAATGATCACGGTTGTACATTTATGGAACACGAGTATTGGTATATATATATTTACCAACTCCTCCGCACGAGCAGGATACGACACAAGGTCAATTTCTTAAGCGGAGTTCAACAGGTTTGAATTCAGAGTTTTCCTTCTCCTAGACTGGTTACCTAGCCATGGTTAAAGAACCCAGTCTGTCCTGCTACTTACCCATAGCTGGAGGGAGAATTAGATTCATATCTTTCCCAAGGGTATTAGCGCCATGTGAAATTCCAACAGCTTCGTTCAGGAATTGAACTCGCGTTGACGAGTCCATTTCCTACGACTCTAACCATTAGACCACGCGCCTCCAATTATATATATAGTATATAGAGTTAAAGAATAAAAACTTAACCAAATGTGGCGCGAAAAAATGTCTCTAAATTTCCGTTTATCATTTGGCGTTATGTTTGTTGAGGTATGGTCGGTGAGGCTACTTAAGGCAATATGGAATAGATGATAGGGGTTATTTTCTGGCTTTTGTTAATTTGCACACTGGTTTTAACATAACAGAGTTTAATAGATAATTACTTGGTGTTATTGATCTCTAATATTATTTCTTTTATTTCTCAGACGTATTAAAATCAATCCTATGAATGATTTTTATATAGAAACCAATTAAAATATAATTACGGCAAGTATAATCTTTTTATATACGTTCTTATTTAATTTTCTCCAAGCTCATGCGAATTCATAAATCTTTTTATTTAAATTTTTTTTTATATGACAAATTGTAGAAATTCCACGGTGTATTTATTTACAAACATCCTCCGCACGAGCAGGATGTGACACACGGTCAATTTTTAAGCGGAGTTTGCCAGGTGTGAATTCAGAGTTTTCCTTCTCCTAGACCAGTTGCCGTGCCAAGGTTGAAGAGCCTAGCCCGAGGCTACTTAACAAAGGCAATATGGAATAGATGGGAGTGATTATATTTCAGGCTTTTGTTAGGATATGAATGATATATATTATTTAGTTGAAAAGGAGGTCAGCTGGAAACAAGTGCAGAATAAGATGAGGCTGCTCGCCTCATCTTATCAGAAACGTCGTTAATTATTCATGAAACTATTGTATTGAAGCACTTCCGATACGTACGAAGAATTATGAAGACAATAAAAATCCACCATTCTGTAATCCCCATAACCCTGGCATTCTGTAAACTCATTCTACTGCGAATTCATAAATCTTTTGTTTAGACTAGCAAATATATGCACCCTTCGGGTGCAAGTATTTAAGTTTTAATGTAATAAAATATTGTATTAAATTAGAAAGACTAAAAGATACTAAATAAGAATGCAGATAAAAAGATTTGAAACAGAGGGAGTATAATCGAAAAGTAGAACAACTGAAACTTACTCTTCCATCACTCTCGTCTTTCATTGTTTTGTTTTTTTTCTAATGTAAGTATTTAGTTAAAATAGGAAGTAAAGAATAAAATGACAGTTATTTTTTCTTGTTAATGGATTTCATTTAAGATTCATTTAAGAGATTTTTGCTTATATTCATTAAAATAAAGCCAAACATTTAGAAATCAATAACACTGAGCACATATTTATTAAATTCGATTTTTTAATAACAATATGCAAATTAGCCTTCCCGTTCACACTGTAAGCCAATACTTTGTTGTATATATAAATACAATTGTATGTTGTTAGTAAGTAGATATGGCTAACAGTATTAATAATGTAAAACAATTTTATTAATAATTGACGTTAAAATAAAAATAAAATCATCGACTATGTGATGTTAATAACGAAGGGAATTGTGATTTGAGCAGTAATATAGTTTCGGTTACAGACAGAAAAACACACAATCTCCATTATAATAAGATATGACAAATTATACCTGTAGAAAGTCCCCACTGTATTTATTTACCGACTCCTCTGCACGAGCAGGATGTGACACATGGTCAATTTTTAAACGAAGTTTACCAGGTTTGAATTCAGAATTTTCTGTCTCCGAGACCAGTTGCCGTATCAAAGTTGAAGAGCCCAGTCTGCCCTGCTATTTTTCCATAGCTAGAGGGAGAATTGGATTCATGCCTTTCCAAAGAATATAAGCACCATGTGAAGTGCAAAAAGCTTCGTCCAGGAATTGAACTCGGGTCGACGAGTCCCTTTCCTACGATTCTAACCATTAGACCACGCGCCTCCAACGCGCATCTTAATTCCCCATAAAGTTGATTCCCCATAAAGCAATTTTCAAACGCATCTTCGCACGCCCCTCCTCCCCGTCTATCTTGTAGACCAATTCTCAGTGAATTGGGGTACACACCACATTCTACGAGAGAGAGAGAGAGAGAGAGAGAGAGAGAGAGAGAGAGAGAGAGAGAGAGAGGAGAGAGAGAGAGAGAGAGAGTAAAAAAATTATCAGCACTATCTTACTAGTCAGCCCTACTGTTTATCCATATATGGAGGGAGAATAACTGAATTCATACCTTTACCAATGGTATTAATGCCCTAGGAAATGCATGCAGCCTCGTGTCGTTGTATTCATTTCCTTCGGTGACAACCATGGCACCTCCCTTGGTGTAAGTAAGGGATTCGGCGTGGCCCATTGTCAGTATCAGCCGGACTGTGAAGAAGTCTATCCCGTTTTCGCTAGCACTAGACCAGGGAGATGTCATGGGACCGAAAAGAGGTAAACATTATTCCAGTGACGAGGAAGTGAAATCTGTAGTCATGAAGTGGCTCAAAGAACAGTCAACAGAATTTTACGGGACAGGGATACATACTGTCATTTGAAGGTGGAACATTGCTATTGAAAGTAACGCTGACAGTGGAGAAGTAGGGATGTGATACACAGAGAACCAGCTTCATTTTGATGTATGATACATGTTCCTGCATTGGTAACTATACCTGTCCTAAACAAAATGGCATTGCTTTTTGACTCATCTATGTGGAGAAGTAGGGATGTGATCCACAAAGGACCAGCTTCCTTTTGATGTACGATACATGTTCCTGTGTTGGTAATTATACTTGTCGTAAACAAAATGGCATTACTCTTTGACTCATCTATGTGGAGAAGTAGGGATGTGATCCTCAGAGGACCAGCTTCATTTTGATATATGATACATGTTCCCGTGTTGGTAATTATACCAGTCCTAAACAAAACGGCATTACTTTTTGACTCACCTATGTGGAGAAGTAGGCATGTGATCCACAAAGGACCAGCTTCATTTTGATGTACGATACATGTTCCTGTGTTGGTAATTATACCTGTCCTAAACAAAATGGCAATACTATTTGACTCACATATTTGGAGAAGTAGGGATGTGATCCACAGAGGACCAGCTTCATTTGGATGTATGATACATGTTCCTCTGTTGGTAATTATACCTGTCCTAAACAAAATAGCATTACCTTTTTACTCACCTCGTAGATAGATAGATAAATAGACTGAGATATATTGAAAGATAGATGGATAGATATGCGTATGAATAGAGTTGCTAGATAAACTAATGTATGCAGTCAAAAACAATATTATAACATTATACTAGGGACTGGCAAACTGAGCCTAAAATGCATTTTTGACAAAATGACTTTAGACCCTCCCCCCTACAGAAAATAATTTACCAAAAATCAGGGAATTATCGGATTTTAATGAAATTTTCAGTGTTTATGTATCAATGAATGATATTTATAATGCATTATTTATTTTATTTCAAGACTTTCTCATTTTTTTCAGGTCACTTAATTTTGACCCCCCTTATGTTGGGGGCGTAAATGTTTTGCAAGTTGATCATTTTCGATACTAATTACAGTATAAATAATGAGACCGAAGTTATGAATAGAAACAAAAAAATTTTTTTTACGGTTGCTGTTTTATGAGAAAATAAGTACCGAAAATCAAAAAATAAAATGTAAAAAAGTAATAAATAATTAATTTTTTGGAGATTTCTTTTTTACTCATTTCGATAATTATTTAATTGGCTATTATTTTATAAAAGAAAAAATTATACATCGATGTTTTTTCTACTTAAAAAAGGGAGGGATACATTTTCAATCGAGTTTTTCTTCAAAACTTATTACTTTCGTCAACAAAAATAAGGTTTGCATTAAGTAGATATTTATTTTTAGAATCTAAAAATATAACATTTTAAACTTAACATCAGGCTTTTCATATTTTAAATGAATTTTATATATTAATTTTTCATAGCAAAAATACTAAATTAAAGTTTTGAAATAAAATAACTGATGCATTATAAGATTCATTAATTGTTAAATCAATACTGAAAATTTCATTAAAATCGGATAATTACCTGATTTTTGGTAAATTGTTTTGCAAACGCGAATGTTACAGTAAAATTGTAAACAAGCACTTAAAAACATCGACAACGAGGCTGAATGGAGGATATAATCGAAATTGACCAAAACAAATACTTTTAAATCTATTAAAAATAAACTGCATATGTAATGATATTTTTCTTTTTTTTAATGATGGTTATTATGTTACTACTTATCGATGTAGACAAAGTTTGACCTCAAATAATAGATTTAATTATCATTAATTTGCTTTTTAAATTCCGAGCATCCGACAATAATGCTAGTCTCTAATATATATATATATATATATATATATATATATATATATATATATATATATATTCAACAGGTTTGAATTCAGAATTTTCCTTCTCCTAGACCGGTTGCCTAACCAAGGTTTAAGAGGCCAGTCTGCTTTACTATTTATCCATAGCTGGAGGGAGAGTAGGATTTATATCTTTCCGAAGGGTATTAACGCAAATTGAAATGCAATTATCACGTCGAGGAATTGAACTCGGGTCGACGAGTCCATTTCCTACAACTTTTACCATTAAACCACACACCTGCATTTAAGACGTATACTCCCACAAATTTACATTAGCTAGGTGGAGCTACCGTTACCACTTGCCTAAGTTGACAGTTTAAAGTGTAGGAAGTATTTTTGTCACCTCTTGTGACACACAAAGGGACGATTACTCATCATATTTTGAATGCAATTAGTTTTTTATTTATTTTAAAGAGCTCTACTTAGAAAGGTTATATCCGGGATCAAACTTTGACAGATTAATCAAGTGAATCTATGAGTCCAAAAACGTGAATACTGATTATCTGGTGTCGCTCTACCACCAACAAAGTTGGTCATCATCAATATTCGAGATGTTGTTTTCTAATTTGAAATTCTGCGCAACTTTCGTTTTTAATTAATGAGATGTTTCTGTTGCGAGTCTAAAGAAAAATTTAATTATTTGTTGGCTTTTCAAACATCACAATTATATATACAAAGAATTGGAGAAAGTACTCGATAGAAATTTGGATAATTGTTAATATAAAATTGAACCAAAATTATAAAATTTTGTATAAAAAATTTAAAAAAAGTTAAAGAAACATGTACGATTTTTTTAATTCAAAAATATCAGTATATAATATATATATATATATATATATATATTATATATATATATATATGTATGTATATAATATTATATATATATATATATATATATATATATATCATGGGATTGTCACTGTTTCAGCTTTTACTGGAACGGTGTGCCAAAATTCAGTATTATTAGTAGAGTGCTCAATATAAAAAATAGAGCTATTATATAATATAATAAAATAGATATAAAAAAGTTTTACATATATTTTTATTTGATGACAAAGGAACGGTCACAACCATTTGGTTTCATGCATAAACCAAATGGTTGTGACCGTTCCTTCGTCATCAAATAGATATGTAAAACCTTTATATATTTATTTTATCATAATATTATATTATATTATATTATATATATATATATATATATATATATATATATATTATAAATAATAAAATTCGAAGGCAATACAATGCGTAAAAAATAAAGACAAAAAGATGTTTTATATGTCTAATCGATTTCAAAGCTAGAGCTTCATCCTCAGAGTTTTTTTCAGAAATGTGCTTATGTTTTTTATTTGTGTGGTTATAATTTCTCTTCTTATTTCCTTTCCTCTCCTTTTTTCTCCTTTTTCTTCTCCTCCTTTATGAATGGGCGAATAACTGTAATTTCTTATTTCTCTCTTTTTTTTTTCTTTTTTAAAAGTTTGTTGAGAACAAGGCTGACATTCGGTAAGATGTTGCAATGTGTTGCGACCGTGTGTAGATGTCAAAATTATTTTGAGAACAAAAATGAACAAATAAATAAAAACCGTTAATAGAAAAAAATTTTTTTTACATACTTAGCTTCGAATTTTATTATTTTATAACATACTTAACAATGCTTCACGCAAATTACCAATTACTTTTTATATATATATATATATATATATATATATATATATATATATATATATATATATATATATATATATATATATATATAAAGTCCGCGTGCATTTAAAAATAATTTTAAATTTTAAACTTAACACAGATTTTGTGAATATACTATATATATATATATATATATATATATATTATAATATATATATATATAGTGTGTGTGTGTGTGTGTGTGAACAAAAATCAAAATAAACATGGTGTTGGAAAGGTCACATCCGGGGTCAAACTACCACGCAACGGTGAATTCCTCTAAATCTTATTTCGCTCAACATTAGATATGAATTGGTTGATTTTTATGTAAATACCAAAGTTTGCAAATTCCGAGTTAAATTGAAGGAAAAAAAAAACATGGATGAATACCTGGATCTTGCTAGAGAACTGAAATCAAAATATGAAACATGGAGGTGATAGTAGTACCAATAATAGTCCCAAACAATTTGTAAAACCGACTGGGCAATACCGGCTCTCGGTGAATCTACCATTACCACTTGCCTAAGTTGACAGTTTAAAGTGTAGGAAGTATTTCTGTCACCTCTTGTTGTACACAAAGGGACGATTACTAATCATATTTTGAATGCAATTAGTTTTTTTTATTTTATTTTAAGCAAGGACTCTTTTAATTGGCATTGAAAAAAATACATTTCTCTAATTAAATAAAAAACTTTTTTAGTATAAAAACGAGTCTTTCTCTTTTGTTTTCATTTACCGTAAATAAAAAAAATACATTTCTCTTATTAAATATTCTTCAATTCCAAGAGAGCTTGAAGGA
>JALAJA010000082.1:62500-95000 GCA_023376005.1 Doryteuthis pealeii
AGACTTTCTTTTTTGTTTTCATTTACCGTAAATAAAAAATGCATTTCTCTTATTAAATAAAAAAAAGAACTATTTTTATTATGAAAACGAGTTTTTCTTTTTTTTTTTCATTTATCGTAAGTAAAAAAATGCATTTCTCTTATTAAATAAAAAAAAATATTTTTAATATGAAAACGAGTTTTTCTTTTTCGTTTTCATTTACCGTAAATAAAAAAATAAATTTCTCTTATTGAATAAAAAAAACAAACTTTTTTTAGTATAAAATCGAGTATTTCTCTTTTGTTTTCATTTACCGTAAAAAAAAATGCATTTCTCTTATTAAATAAATAAAAAAACTATTTTATATTGATATCAAAAATTTGATTTTCATAAATATGTGCTTAATATTATTGATTTCTAATTGTTTGGTTTTATTTTAATAAAGAACAAAAATTTTAATAAAGAACAAAAATCTCGGGGATAAATCTTTAAAGAAATCGATTAACTATATAACGATAACCGTAATTTTATTTTTTACCTTCTATTTTAACTGAATAGTTGAATTAGGAAAATTTAGCAATGAAAGACGGGAGTGATGGAAGAGTAAATTTCAGTTGTTCTATCTTTCGATTATACCCACCTCTGTTTCAAATCATTTTTAGTTTGGTTTGTTTTGGTTTGGTTTGGTTTGTTTTACGGCATATCGACCTCGGTGGGTCATTTAATGCCGATAAAGTTTTGAAATAAAGTCATTCTTAATGTATACTCAATGATTTTTATAAACACATTTTTCTATTTAAGCCATAGAGGGGACCCTAACAGGTACTACCACTCCGGGTCGGAGTGGACCAGGGAGCAATGGTGATGAATGGGTGCTCCACATTCCCCAAACCTCCAAAACTGGAACCTCACCATCAGATAGAGTTTAACGTCATTCCCAGGACATATAGACCCTCAGCCACCGTCTTCTAGCACCCATATGATAAAAAGGGGTTGGGGCTTGCCATAAGGGCAATAGGTTTTGGAAAACCGTATAGATTCTAGGGCTTGACGTAACCAGCCGTTTGATTGGAGGGGCCTTCTCCGCCCACCCGTCTAGCCCAAGATAGGGTCAAAGTGGAGTATAGCAAGTCATGGACTGCTCATCCACCTGGGTTCTATCATTAAGCATCATGGGTCGCCACCCATGGCCAACAGGTGGTCCCATTGGGGTGGAGGTGGGGGTCTTACCCGTATGCAGAGGTGCAGTCGGTGCATTCTAACGCCCCAGCCGACAGGACGGAAATCTTTTTTATCTGCATTCTTATTTAGTTTTATTTGCCTTTTATTATTATATTTTTAACTCTTTTTTTTTGTTCATTGACCAGCCACCCCTGTGGAATGAAAATAATTTTAATGGCGAGAAACTGACGCCACGAAGTCTTCAATCAGCAATTCTGAAATTTCAAAAGACTTATTTTCTTCTCCCTGATGGAAAACCCTCTGAAGACATTCTACGTGCATTGAAAACTCCTCGATGTGGTTTGGACCGAGTGACTCCTGTATCAAACGGTAATTACTAATTACATTTGAAATTACTTTATTATAAAAAACTAGTACAGAATAAAAAACGCCCTACAGGCGATGTAAAATTAGATTTTTGAAACTGAGGGGTGGGAGTACAAAATTCAATGTCAGCGAGTATGTACCCTAAGTAAGTAAAATCATCAAATTCATTAAAGGATTAAAAATAAAACAATTTGAAATGTAAACTTTAAATATGTATTAAAATAAAACAAACTATATATAGATATATAATACCATTATATATCTATAAATTTATTAAAACTTGTTTAAAAAAAAAACAATGAGGACTGTCTAATGTTGCATGTTCAAATTTTGAGTGTATTTATTCTATGTTATGAGGATTTTGAGTAATGTGACGTAAGCAGTGAAGTAGTTTTTGTTACAGACAAAAACCGGAAGCGAATCTCCATTATTAATAGATGTTATAATTACTTACAGTGGTAAAAACTCTGAAAAAAATGATAGCATTTCCTGATGCGTACAGTTTTCAGCGCGTCTGATCTCAGGAAATAATCCGCCCACACTAATTACTTTACGTTGCTTACTTTAAGCCACTTACAGCATCTCTCCTTTTTTACATCTTACTTTAAATCTCAAAGACAAAGTCTGTTTTAAGAGTCTTTTTAATCCTAATAATAGTTGAATAATGTTTCTTATATTCAACACTTTGGCTACTTTAAGCCACTCACAACAGCTCTCTGTTTCTGCATCTAAATTTTATTGTTCAAATGAAGAATAATTAAAGTTCCAATTACCGTCGAACTGGGAAGACAAGGCAACAAACGGTTGTAACTCAAATACAAACCCGAATGCTACAAAGTCCACTGCAAAATGACAAAGTATATATAAGACTCCACAATGTCATTCAAATCAAGCAGTCAAGCAGCCAATTAGAACTCAAGGAATGGAATGACCCAAATCACCCTGATTCATGAATGGGTCATTCTTGATTCCTATTTATACCAGCTGTCTTGGACACTTCTTGATTTGAATGACAGTGTGGAGTCTTATATATACTTTGTCATTTTGCAGTGGACTTTGTAGCATTCGGGTTTGTATTTGAGTTACAATCGTTTGTTGCCTTGTCTTCCCAGTTCGACGGTAATTGGAACTTTAATTATTCTTCAGTTCAAAGACAAAGTCTGTTTGCTACTGTCTGTTTTAAGAGTCCTTTTATCGTAATAATGTTTGTCATCGTTGCCTACTTTAAACCACTCATAGCGGCTCTCCGTTTCTACATCTTACTTTATAGTTCCAATCTATCTATCAATCTGAATTTGTTCATATCTATCTATCTCAATTTGTTCATATCTATCTGTTTATCATCTCAGTTTGTTCACATCCATCTTTCTTAATTTGTTCATATATATATATATATCTGTCTCAATTTGTTCATATCTATCTATATAAGTAAATAAAGTCGCCGGGGCGGCCTAATGTCGGTATCAACCTAACAGCGAGGGAGTCTATCCCCTTTTCACTAGCGCTAGACCAAGGAGATAGTTTTTGCGTCTGAGGTGGAACGCCACACCTACCATCAGCTCCTTACTTTACCGCACAGATCCCTGTGCTACTCATACGCTGAGTTGGCGAGGGCCGGTATCGAACCAGGAACCTTGTGCTTCCTAGTCGAACGCTCTACCGACTGAGCTAACGCGGCCTTGAAAAAACGAATTCATAAAAACGAGTGGTGTTTATTTCGCTAACGCTGCAGTGTTTCGATCTGTTTCAATAGATCTTCATCAGGGCTTTTGTTAATTTGAGGAAAAATAGATCTATCACAGAGAGTAAGAAGATTGGGAGAGTCTTTTGCTTTGTCGGTCAATCGATTTATAAAAAAATGTTGAATGAAAAACGATTTTTTTAAAAATCAACAAAGCAACAAAAATACTCACCAGAAATATTAGTGCTATCACCTTTCCTAATATTTACCCAATGCTGAAAGGAGAGTAGTTGGATTCATAACTTTCTCAAGGGTATCAGCCTCGTCCAGGATTTGAATTCGGGCCGACGAGTCTATTTACTACGACTCTATTATTATTATTATTATTATTATTATTATTATTATTATTATTATTATTCCTTTTGTGTTTTTCACACCAGCGTTAGCTGATGGCCTTTCACTGGAGTCAGAGTGACAACAAGTCTCCTCAATTCTCCTGGACTCATCTGAGTATTCTGGCAGATTGCAGCAATGCAGTATTCTGGATGGTCTCAATTCTCCATCTGATTCAAAGATTTTCCAAATTTTTTCCCAATCTTTTTGGGACCGTTCCAAGTGCACCAACTACAATTGGTATCACTTTCACTTCAGCGTTTTCTTCCTATCTTTGTTTTCTAGTTTTATCATTATTACAATATGCCAACAGGGTCGAGGGGGTGTCCATTGTCCAAGCCAACCCTCTCGCTCTGCGGGCACTTGGGCTTGTTGCATTTTATTGTAGGCAGCCCTATCACTTGTGCTTGACATACCTGGAAGGCCCCAACAAGCCATTATAAGACTACGTATTTTGATGAAAATGTACGTTATCGATTTTATTGTTTTTTCTCATGGATTCTTTGAATTTACTGATGGTGAAAAAACTGGTGAATTAGGAGTTTTAGGTGATTTTCGAGGCTCGATAACCCCCCTGAGAGAGGGCAAAAATGGCAAATTGGGTGTGCAAATAAAGTGCCAAACTAATATGATTTTCTGATAGAGTTCGATGAGGAGTATCTTTGAGGTGGTGACGACGACATAGTCAACAAGGTTAAAAGGAAAAAATAATGAAAAAAAAAAAAAAACAATGAGAAAAGTTTTCTTTAGAATAAATTTTTTTAAATTTAAATAAATTCAACAGACACACACACACACACACACATACACACACACACACACACACACACACACACACACATATATATATATATATATATATATATATATATATATATATATATATATATATACACAAACTTAATATGTAAAAGAATATAAAAAATACAACACACAAGTTTAACAGACACACACACACACATATATATATGATCATGTCTCCGGATATTTGATCTCCCAGTGACCGTAAAATACATATATTCCTCTGTACTTAATAGTTTAAAAAAAACACCAATCTCCGCATCAGCTGTCAGTGGGCGATGGGGATAATATATCGGACTACCATGCGGTCAGTCTGAGTTCGACCCTACCCAAGGATAGTTGTGTCTAGCCACACTGAAGAGGCATGAAATGCCGAAACACGTGTCTTTAGATGACTTATTATATATATATATATATATATATATATATATATATATATATATATTCTTCAGACCGTCTGATTTGCCTTGAGAAAGGGCAAAGTTCACCCTAAATATCGGAAAAGATTAAATCAGGAACAGAGCAACGGTTGAATATATAAAAATTCTGATTTTTGTTCTGTAATTCTTGTTTTTGTTCTTTTTTTGGATGTTAGCGTTCTTTTCATTCAACTTTTTAAAAAATAGATTGAACGACAAAGCAAAAGTCTCTCACAGGCTTCTTATTCTCTGTGATAAATCTATTTTTCCTCAAATTAACAAAAGCCCTGATGAAGATCTATTGAAACATATTAAAACACTGCACGATTGGATTGCACGATTTAACATTCAAACTCCATTGTCAAATTTGGTGATTATATCTTCCTTCAATTCTATCGTTGTGACAATTATTATGGGACAGTGACAGTGTTTTCGAAACATGGCTTAGATTTGCTCACATTATCTTATTCATAGACTTTCCAGTGATTACAAAAAGTATTCGAAACGTAGCAAGAAAATCTTTAAATTTCTTCTTCTTCTTCTTCTTCTTCTTCTTCTTCTTCTTCTTCTTCTTATTATTATTATTATTATTATTATTATTATTATTATTATCCTCATCTTCTTCTTCTTCTTCTTCTTCTTCTTCTTCTTCTTCTTCTTCTTCTTCTTCTTCTTATTATTATTATTATTATCTCTCTTCTTCTTCTTCTTCTTTTTATTATTATATCATTTATTATTATCTCTCTTTCTTCTTCTTTCTTCTTCTTCTTCTTCTTCTTCTTCTTCTTCTTCTTCTTCTTATTATTATTATTATTATTATTATATCCTCTTCTTCTTCTTCTTCTCCTTCTTCTTCTTCTTCTTCTTCTTCTTCTTCTTCTTCTTATTATTATTATCATTATTATTATTATTATCCTCTTCTTTTCTTCTTCTTCTTCTTATTTATTATATTATTATTATTATTATTATTATCCTCTTCTTCTTCTTCTTCTTATTATTATTATTATTATTATTCTCTTCTTCTTCTTCTTCTTCTTCTTTTTCTTCTTCTTCTTCTTCTTATTATTATTATTCTCTTCTCCTCCTCCTCCTCCTCCTCCTCTTCTTCTTCTTCTATACACCGAGAAATTCTTCCTCCACTACTCCCACCCACAAACCCCCAGTTTCTGGCTGGCATGACAGGTCGAAATTCATACCAAGTAGGTAGTTTGAATTTTTATCTGAATGACGCATTTACTGTCAGACTACATACAAGCTGTCCAGAAATCAGCGAACCGTTTAATATTAACGAAAGAATACCCGACCTAGGTCAACTGCGCCTTGGTCTCCTTTAAATTACTCCTCTTGGGATAGCAAACACTATACTGTTTCACTACACAAAATAGTTATTTAAAATTTCTCTTATTTAATAATTTTGTACTAAATTGGTATAAATATTAAATATTCTCAACTTTGTTTGCTAACAACACTTGTCATCCCCTTCGCAACATCAGGTAAATGATTATAAAAATAAATAAATTGTGAACTTAACAGTAAATCTAATTAGAAACAGAGAATTGTTGCACTTAAAATAAAGATATAGATTTTAATGAAGATTTCTAAGCAAATGATAACTTGTCCTATGGATGTAAAAAGCACCCCGTCAACAGTTGAGATAGTGCTTTCAACTGGCGTCACAAATCGGACCTTATTGATTTAAAATCACAATTTCTCGCATATTTATAGTTCAAACTTTAAAAAATATTTATATGGTTGTAAAGAAAAGAAAATTATCTTCCTAAATATGTAATTTGTATATGTTTTTATTCATTGAATTATTTTTTACAGCGAATATGAATTTATCCGATTTTAAAAACAAACAACTTGCGTAAAAGCCAGCTTGTTGTAGTTTTTCCTTACTTTCTCTTTTCCACATTCATTGCATAAACATTAGGTAAATGATTATAAAAAAAAAGATAAATTTTGAACTTAACAGTATGTAGCAAGATTCATTTGGCAAGGACTACTAATGGAAGGAGGAGGAAGAAATAAGAGATGATAAAGGTTTAAAAAATAGTGATGAGCGAAAACAGGATGAACGTAGCGTGACTCTGAATGGAGAATTGCGTGTCAACCGGAAGTCGGGTGTTGACCGCAGCCGGAATTCGGGTGTTGACCGGAACCGGATGTCACGTGGTGACGTGGAACAACGAAGAAAGGTATCGGTCTCTTTTTGCCTTCCGCCGTCGTAGGGTACGGATCGGGCCTCTAGTGGCTAGTATGGGGCCACAGTAATCAAGTAGTGTTCTCTCTCTCTTTCTCTCTGCCTTTCCTCCTCTCCGATACAGCACACGAGACGAACCTACCCTGGAAATAAAGGCTAGCAGTTGTGACGACATATTTCTCGTGTTATACTTTCTATCAACACCATTTTAGCACTGTGAATTTGGAGGCACGTGGACGAGACCCGCTATACAATATACGCCGCCGCCGCGTTACTGTGACCAGATATACGACAACGTTACTTATATCATTTTGGTACCGTGAAAATATACCACAACGGTACAAGTAAATCTAATTAGAAACAGTAAGTTGTTGCACTTGAAATAAAGATATACATAACCCCATTTTTACTCAAGGAAAATAATAAAAACATTTCTTAATTTTAAAACAATTACCAAATATCAGTGAATTGTGAAACTCCTATTAAATTTTCATTAATAACTCAATAGTTGATTTTATTATTTTTTAAATTGAAAAATAAAATAGAGGTTATCAATCAAAACGTAAAAAAATGTTTATCAATTAAGATCATATCCAAAAGTCCACATTAGAAAATTCAAAAAATAAAAAAATTTCAATAAGTTATTAGAAAATGTAAAACTCATTTTCTTAAAATTCAAAAATTATTTTTCTAGCATGTTTTCTGTTTTTGTAGTTTTAAAAACAATATTTTTCTATATCATTCCTTTATCGCATCTTTATTTTTTTCAGAAAAGTCGAAATCGTTGATTTTTTTGTCATGTCATATTGGATTGCACGACCAGATAATCAAACAGCTGTAACGTTATGGCGTTTTCACCGGCACTAAATCGTATACGTAACCTTGTGGTGTCTTTCTCAAATTATGTGTTTATCTCTTTCGTCAATTCTATCGTTGCTTTCACACTTCTTGTCTTGTACTTCCAGGAAAATGGAAAAAGTTTCATTTGAATTGGTGTTTGAAGATTCCTTCTAAAAAAATGCCAGTCTGTGAGCAAAGGTAAGTTTGGTTTGTTTTGTTTTACGGTATATCAACCTCAGTGGGTCATTTAATGCCGACAAAGTTTTGAAAAAAATTAATTCTTAATGGTTACCCAAATCGGTGCTCTTCAGTGATCAACAGAAGGTTTGTGATCTACTATTGATCTACTAGGAAAAAAGAAGACAGGGTTAGGGTTAGCGTTAGGGTTTAGGGTTAGTTTAATGGGAAAATAATGGGTAGTTCATGGGTAGATCACATATTGGAATGTAAACAACTCGGAAGATCACTTGATTGGATTTGAAACCATTCGGTAGGTCACATATTCGAAGAGTGCACTTAATTCTTTTTTATAAACACATTTTACAATTTAACCCAAAGATGGGACCATAACAGACATTGGGTCAGAGTGGACCAGGGAGCAATGGTGATGAAGGGATGTTCCACATTCTTCAGACCACCAGAACTGGAACCTCACCATCAGATAGAGTTTACCATCATTCCAAGGACATACAGACCCTCAACCACCGTCTTCTAGCACCCATAGGATAAAAAAAGGGTTGGGCTTTGCCATAAGGGCAATAGGATTGGGACAATCATATAGGGACTAGGGCTTGATGTGACCAGCTCATTGTTCGGAGGAGCCTCTCCGAGCGCTCGTCTAGCCTTTGTAAGGGCCTGTGGAATGTTGCGGGTCATGGACGGCTCATCCACCAGGGTTCCGTCCTTAAGCATAACGGGTCGCCAACCACGACCAAAAAAGCCGAATGCGATTGTATATTGGTTATTTTGGGGTTTTGTAATTTTTTAAAAACGAATTTGAACGAGAATACCATGTCTTGATAGATAGATAGTTATGAATTGACAGAGAGATAAGGTTGACTTTGATTCATTCTCTTTTACTCTCTCTCTCGTTTTTACTCACTCGCTCTCTGTTGTTCTCTTTCACTCACTCATTCACTCACTCTCTCTTTCTTCTACTTCTCATTTTCTTTCACTCTCTCTCTCTCTCTCATTCTTTACTCTCTCTCACTCTCTCTCATTCTTACTCTTTACTCTCTCTCTCTCTCATTCTTACTCTTTTTCACTCTCTCTCATTCTTACTCTTTCACTCTCTCTCTCTCATTCTTACTCTTTCACTCTCTCTCATTCTTACTCTTTCACTCTCTCTCTCTCTCTCTCATTCTCTCTTTCACTCTCTCTCTCTCTCTCTCATTCTTACTCTTTCACTCTCTATTAAACAAGGAAACCTAAAACCAAAAGCAGAGGACTAGAGAGCAAGAAACATGGACATAATTTTCTTTTATTCAATTGTTTTTAAACAGTACACATATGAATTCAATCTAATCTAAAAGATGATTATCTAAAAAGTTGTTTGGTATATTTAATGCTAAACTATTATTACATACTGAAGTTTTCACAGTACCAAATCGATATAATATTTTATACCCTTTCTTACTTCTTTACTTCTTACTTGCTTCTATATCTTGGACATCTATTCTTCTGGCCGGCTTTGCTATTCTGATCGTTTATCATCTTGGTCTGGTCTAGCGTCTGGTGTTGACTTGGGGATTCCGGTCTGGTCTTCTATGGGGATTTCTCTTTATCAGAAGCCCTGTGTCATTGTTAGTTTTTAGGTAATAAACACAAGACTTCGATTTACTTTTGATCTTATTTTATTGTTAAATCCCCAAACCAGACGTCTGCGCAGTGAGACTCACATCTTACGAGCTCGGCTTCTAACTTCTAACTGCTTGAGTTAGTTAGTATCCTTAAACCGGAAGACATGGTCTTCTATGCCTTCCGGTTCTCACGATTTATCCCTGGAAGGTAAGGCGAGGGTGAGATCAAGCGCCGTCACTCACTCTCAAGGCCATCAGCTGCACTAATCGCCATTATGTTTCTACACTATTGCCATAATTATTAGGTATCTAATAATTATGTAACACTATATTGGGTTGTTGCAGTCTGATAAGAGCATTGTTCTAAAACCATCCAGCCTTATACCAGTGTTGTTATGGTCCTTAACTTTTGGGGAATTTTAAAATAAACCGATTATTCAAACATCTGAAGAAGACTAGACAGTACAACAGTCAACACATTTTAACTATGATAACAACCAAGATATGGAGTATATCAGTGTGTTGTATACCCTTATTTACTTCTATTATTCTTCTGCTCGTCTTTGGCATCTTACGTTCTTCTTCTAGCGACTATACTTCGTCTTGCTGGTTGGTCGTCCTTGATTCATTTCTTCTTCTAGGTCAGTCCTGTTGCCAAGACATTCATCAACCACAAAACCATATTACTTATTTAAATCTTTATTTACTTAACTAAACATATTTCTCTAACTAACACAGCGCGCATGTGCAGTGAGCTCCAGCTAAGGCCTTATCTGCCTGAGGTCCAAGCTGAAACTGAAGACCAACCAGGTCCCACGTGACTTCACGTATTCCGCGGGCTTTCTATAATATTCCATGGAAAGTCCCGCCCGTGATATGAAAAGGGGCCATCCCTTCAGAAATACAGGTGTTATATACTGGTCTTTTCACGATACCAAATCATATAACGTTATATACCTTTCTTACTTCTTACTCTGTCGTCTATTCTTCTGGTCGGCTTTGCTTCTGATCGTCTATCATCTATCTTGGTCTGGTATATCTTCTAAGGTCTCGTCTGGTCTTCTATTGAGGATTCCGGGTCTGGTTTCTGTTGAGGATCATTCCTTATCAGAAGCCCTGTGTCATTGTTAGTTTTTAGTAATAAACACAAGACTTCGATTTATGTTGATGTTACTTTATTCCAAATCCCCACCCAGACAATCTGCGCAGATGAGGCTTACATGTTGCTAGCTCGGCTTCTAAGTTCTAACTGAGTTGCTTACTCCTTAAACCGGAAGGGCCTTCTATCGGGGTTCCAGTTCTCACGGTTTATCCACGCAAGGCAAGGTCAGAGTGGGGTCAAACGCTGTCACTCACTCTCAAGGCCATCCGCTATACTAATCGCCATTATGATTTCTACAATACCTTATAAAAGCATTAGGGATCCAATAATTATGTAACACAGGGGGTTGACAATAATCTATGCATAGATTATGTAACAAGTGAATAATAATAATATATAAGAAATAATCCGACAAATCTATTTCACTAATTTAAAAAAAAAAATGTTTTATTCTTTCTTTCTTTCCAGAAAAATGTTAAAGTTTGCTTTCCGAATTTGGTCTGAAGATTCCAAGTTTAGATTCTCCGAAGTTTCCTGCAAAGATGCAGACATACGTCTTTCATTCACATGGAACCACCCCTACAAGAAAGACAATTTTGACGGACAAGGTACGCTCATTGGTCATATTTTAGGGATTGTCTAACGTTAACACAGTCCACACGTGGAAAAAATTTCAGAACAACTGAAGGGGGTGGGTGAGAATTTTACTTTTTTTCTGGATAATTTGACATGGAATTACCGATATATATATTTACCAACCCCTCCGCACGAGCAGGATGCGACACAAGGTCAATTTTTAAGCGGAGTTTAACAGGTTTGAATTCAGAGTTTTCCATCTCTACTCTCTCATCGATTTCAACGCATGAGGGTTTATCCAATAAACAGTCTATACAATGTTTTGTTTATAGTGGTGAAGGCTTGTGTTGGACCATCCGCACTTTTTGGCAAAGTCAATTGGAAATAATTGATGCACAATGAATTCCACAAGCCTAATCAACGACTGACCTCAGGTCTTTCAAATTCAGAGTTTTCCTTCTCCTAGACTGGTTACCTAACCATAGTTAAAAAAAACCCAGTCTGGCCTGCTATTTATTTATAGCTGGAGGGAGAATTGGATTCATACCTTTCCCAAGTGTATTAGCGCCATGTGAAATGCAAACAGCTTCGTCCAGGAATTGAACTCGTCTCGACTTGTCCATTTCCAAGGACTCTAACCATTGGACCACGCGCCTCCCAATTACCCATATAGATGTCTATCAGTGAGTTATTTCCCCTTGGTCTTTCTTTATATTTTACAGGTTCTCGCCAGGTGTACGTTCACGTGAATGGGAGAAATGAAGCCGGCTTTAAAAATGTCGACATCTATTTCGACGAAGCGGAGAATTGGCAAACGCATGACACCCAAGAGGCGAGTCTTTTCTTTGCAGCTGCGCATGCCATAGGCCATTCGCTCGGCCTGGGACACTCCACTGACCCGCGGTCAGTCATGGTGTTCAGATTTGACTATCCGGTTGGTCGGCTAAGTTCGTCGGACAAGAAAGCACTGCAACATCTTTATGGTTAGTAACAATCTTTTTTCATATATATATATATATATATATATATATATATATATATATATATATATATATAATGGCCGGGTTAGCTCAGTCGGTAGAGCGTTCGGCTAGAAACCACAAGGTTCCTAGTTGGATACCGGTCCTCGCCATCTCAGCGTATGAGTAGCACAGGGATCTGTGCGGTAAAGTAAGGAGCTGATGGTAGGTGTGGCGCTCCACCTCAGATGCTAATCAATCTCCTTGGTCTAGCGCTATTGAAAAGGGGATAGACTCCCTCGCTGACTGGCTGATACCGACTTTAGGCCGCCCCGACGACTTTACTATATATATATATATATATATATATATATATATATAATAAATAAGTAATCCACAGTCACGTGTTTCGAGTTTCGAGGTATCACCTCTCATCAGTGCGGCTATACCTTAACAGCTACCCCTGGCCGGGTTTGAGACCCGAATGAACTTTCGTTCGCCAAGCCTCTTACCCGTGCGGCCAGAGGCAGCTGTGAAATATAGGAGAATATCTAATTGCTACATTTCTAAGCGGAAATGAATTCACTAGAGTCCTCAAACTTTTTTTGTAAACAAAGTGAGGGTTAGCTAAACGCCAGAACGATTCTTATATCACCCTTTCTCCCTTTCTTTCTTTCTTTTCCACTTTCCATTACGTTCATGTGAAGCAGAATAGCATCATCGCTATAATAGCATTATCTATCTATACATATGATTCACTTTCTCTCTCTCTCTCGTTTATAAAAAAAATTGAGTATCCATTAAGAATAAATTTATTTCAAAACTTAGTCGGCATTAAATGACCCACTGAGGTTGATATGCCGTAAAACAAACCAAACCAAACTATCTATCTATACATATGATTCACTTTCTCTCTCTCTCTCGTTTATAAAAAAAATTGAGTATCCATTAAGAATAAATTTATTTCAAAACTTAGTCGGCATTAAATGACCCACTGAGGTTGATATGCCGTAAAACAAACCAAACCAAACTATCTATCTATACATATGATTCACTTTCTCTCTCTCTCTCGTTTATAAAAAAAATTGAGTATCCATTAAGAATAAATTTATTTCAAAACTTAGTCGGCATTAAATGACCCACTGAGGTTGATATGCCGTAAAACAACCCAAACCAAACTATCTATCTATACATATGATTCACTTTCTCTCTCTCTCTCTCGTTTATAAAAAAATTGAGTATCCATTAAGAATAAATTTATTTCAAAACTTAGTCGGCATTAAATGACCCACTGAGGTTGATATGCCGTAAAAACAAACCAAACCAAACTATCTATCTATACATATGATTCACTTTCTCTCTCTCTCTCGTTTATAAAAAAAATTGAGTATCCATTAAGAATAAATTTATTTCAAAACTTAGTCGGCATTAAATGACCCACTGAGGTTGATATGCCGTAAAACAAACCAAACCAAACTATCTATCTATACATATGATTCACTTTCTCTCTCTCTCTCTCGTTTATAAAAAAAATTGAGTATCCATTAAGAATAAATTTATTTCAAAACTTAGTCGGCATTAAATGACCCACTGAGGTTGATATGCCGTAAAACAAACCAAACCAAACTATCTATCTATACATATGATTCACTTTCTCTCTCTCTCTCGTTTATAAAAAAATTTGAGTATCCATTAAGAATAAATTTATTTCAAAACTTAGTCGGCATTAAATGACCCACTGAGGTTGATATGCCGTAAAACAAACCAAACCAAACTATCTATCTATACATATGATTCACTTTCTCTCTCTCTCTCTCGTTTATAAAAAAATTGAGTATCCATTAAGAATAAATTTATTTCAAAACTTAGTCGGCATAAATGACCCACTGAGGTTGATATGCCGTAAAACAAACCAAACCAAACTATCTATCTATACATATGATTCACTTTCTCTCTCTCTCTCGTTTATAAAAAAAATTGAGTATCCATTAAGAATAAATTTATTTCAAAACTTAGTCGGCATTAAATGACCCACTGAGGTTGATATGCCGTAAAACAAACCAAACCAAACTATCTATCTATACATATGATTCACTTTCTCTCTCTCTCTCTCGTTTATAAAAAAAGAGTATCCATTAAGAATAAATTTATTTCAAAACTTAGTCGGCATTAAATGACCCACTGAGTTGATATGCCGTAAAACAAACAAACCAAACTATCTATATACATATGATTCACTTTCTCTCTCTCTCTCGTTTATAAAAAAAATTGAGTATCCATTAAGAATAAATTTATTTTCAAAACTTAGTCGCATTAAATGACCCACTGAGGTTGATATGCCGTAAAACAAACCAAACCAAACTATCTATCTATACATATGATTCACTTTCTCTCTCTCTCTCTCGTTTATAAAAAAAATTGAGTATCCATTAAGAATAAATTTATTTCAAAACTTAGTCGGCATTAAATGACCCACTGAGGTTGAATATGCCGTAAAACAAACCAAACCAAACTATCTATCTATACATATGATTCACTTTCTTCTCTCTCTCTCTCGTTTATAAAAAAATTGAGTATCCATTAAGAATAAATTTATTTCAAAACCTTGTTGGCATTAAATAACCCACTGAGGTTGATATACCATAAAACAAACCAAATCAAACCAAACGAGAAGGATGCGACACAAGGTCACTTTCACAGATTTGAATCCTTCCTATCGATAATCATTCATGGAATGTCCTACTCACGGCATCCAGTATCCGTTTATATCTAAGTTTAATATAGTTTTAAGGAAACTCAATAGAAGCAAAAGAAAAACCAAACACCAGTTACAATTTTGACTGTTGGAAAAAGAAAAATATTGAATGAGTTACGATAAGGAATATAAGAAAGTACTTGATATGTACTTGTAGAGCCAGGTTAGGGAACCAAATCAGTGACAAATTAACTACTCAGTTTTCACCGAAAGGATCTTCAGGATAATACTGAGAGGTATACTATATATACATATATAATTCTGACAGGAATTGGTTGGAACAAACACATTTATACAAAAACAAGGGGAGAAATCTGTATAATTGAGAAGGTAGAAACTGGACCATATATAGACTCACTTTCTCTTTGTATATATATATATATATATATATATATATATATATATATATAAACGTTCGTTTTTGTAAACAGTCTTAACGGATATCTTTCTTCCCGTCTATGTCGCTCTTTGATGAATACCAACTTATCGATTTGGTCGAAACAGATCTGTCAGCAATTACATAACAAACCTCATATGTTTTTTCAAAATGTTAAATTTCATACTGTCGGATTAATTTCCATTTATTTTTCATATTTGTCAAATAAAAAAACATGATATCTGGAATTTTACACTTTGAAGACTTTCATCTATAACTCTACGAACTTATCAACACCACAAGTAAATTTTGGAACTCTAACATCTTTCTTCAAATTACACTGTGGACTTGTATATTTTTAATAGCAGAAATATATACTATACTATTTTGATACCCACTTTACATTTTTTATATAATTTTTACAACAAACTCTTTTAAGTTTTACTATAAACTATAATGCTTCTGATTTTTAAAAATTAAAAATAAAATTAATTTTATTTTTAAAACAGAACATGCATTTTTCAAAATTTCAGCGGTTGAATTCAGCGTTCGTTTTTGTAAACAGTCTTTTAACGGATATCTTTCTTCCCGTCTATGTCGCTCTTTGATGAAGACCAACTTATCGATTTGGTCGAAACAGATCTGTCAGCAATTACATAACAAACATCATATGTTTTTTCAAAATGTTAAATTTCATACTGTCGGATTAATTTCCATCTATTTTTCATATATATATATATATATTTACATCATTGTATCAGTGTTTTAGATAAATAAATATTGGTTTATTATTAATCGTTTATATTCCTTAACCCTTCTGATTGTATATCTGCTTTCGACATGTGATTAAATGTTAAACTTTATCTTTTAGGTGAATCTGTGGTTGCTAAGATACCGGGCCCATCGCTGACCGAAAAAGAATTAGAAGAAAGAAATGAAAAGAATAATAAAGTTTCGTTCTTAAAGCCAGAACCGGAACCGGAACCAAAAATGATAATCCCAGAAGAACAATACAAAGAATTTCATCCAACATTGGCTGCTACAACGTCCTCAAAAAATCTAGAAGTCGATACAATATCTACGATATTACCAACTACAAAAATTCTAATGGAACCAAAAATGGTAATGGTATCAGAAAAATCCAAAGATTTTACAAGAATGCTTCCCAGATCTAAAAACTCAGTCTTAGAAAAATTCAACACAGCCTCAACAAAATCTGGAACCAAAACTGAAGAATTTCACCAGGAATTTGTAATGAAACTAAGATCGAAAATATTTTCGGTTAGATATTCTTCAAGAAATCCGGAGACAACGACATCGACAAAGGAATTACCAAAATCCACAGACAATGAAACTGTAGATAATAATTCTACCACTACTAAAAACAGCGACACTGGAACTTGGTTAACTTCGACACAAAGGAATAGATCGAGATTGAACAAAGTGTCGATCGAATCAACAAATTCTTTAACATATTCTAATTTGTCATCAACATTTGAAATAATATCAAAGACAACCTCACCAAAATATGAAACCAATACCGAAAAACTTCTCCAAGAACTGGAAATGGAAGAAAAATCGAAAAACTATTCCGATGAAAATTCTTCCATAAACCCGCAGACAACGACACCAGAATTGAAAATACCAAGATCAACAGACAATGGAACAAAGATATCAACTGTAGATTACGATTCCATTCCAACTACAAATGGTGTCACAAAAAATTGGTTAACCTCGACCCAAAGGTCGATATTGGATAAAGTGCCGATCGAATCAACAAATTCTTTAACATCTTCCAACATTTTAAACCCCAAGTCGCCAGAATATGAAAACAATACCGAAGAATTTCTCCAAGAACTGGAAAAAGAAGAAAAATCGAAAAACTATTCCGATGAAAATTCTTCCATAAACCCGGAGACAACAACACCAGAATTGAAAATACCAAGATCAACAGACAATGGAACAAAGATATCAACTGTAGATTACGATTCCATTCCAACTACAAATGGTGTCACAGAAAATTGGTTAACCTCGACCGAAAGGAATTGGTCGATATTGGACAAAGTGCCGTTTGAATCGGCAAATTCTTCAACACATTCCAAAATTTTAAACTCCCTGTTGCCATCAACCTTTGAAATACTATCAAAGACAACCACCCCGAAATATGGAACCGATACCGAAGAATTTCTCAGGGAATTGGAAACGAAAAAACAATCGAAAAACTATTCGGATGGAAATTCCTCAGCAAACCTGGAAACAATGACACCAGCATTGCAAATACCAAAACCAACAGACAATGAAATGGAATTTACACCTTTAGATAACGATTCCATTATAACTAAAAACGGTGTCACAGAAACATGGTTAACTTCGATCCAAAGGAACTGGTCGAAATTGGACAAAGTGCCAATTGAAATAACAAATTCTTTAACATCTTCCAAAATCCTAAACCCCCAGACGTCATCATTCTTTGAAATACTATCAAAGACAACCTCACCAAAATATGAAACCGATACCGAAGAATTTTCCCGCAAATTGGAAATGGAAGAAAAATCGAAAAACTATTCGGATGCAAATTCTTCAGCAACACCAATAATAGAAATACCAAAGTCAACAGACAATGGAACAAATTCCATTACGACTAAAAACGGTGCCACAGGAACTTGGTTATCTTCGACTCAAAGGAATAGATCAATATTGGAAAAAGTACCGATCGAATCAACAAATTCCTCAAAATATCCCAAAACTTTAAACCCTCAGTTGTTAACAACATTTGAAAAAAGATCTGAGCGAAATTCCTCGAAAAATTCGTCAGGAATATTCCAGGAGGAAATAAAGGTAAAAATGCCCGAGTTAATCGCAGACAACTTAACCTTTTCCCAAAACAATGAAACCATTTTCCTATCGAGTAATCTAACAGAGGAATCGATAATTACGACCGATTTAATTCCTAAAGATGATTCGGACACAGATTTGGACAAAAATGGTAAAATCTCTGCGAATGGAACCTGTAAATGTACAAAAAAATCGTCAACTGTGAGTCGATATTTTGCCAATTCCTAGTTAAAGTTTGGGAAATTGTTTGCTGTTTCTACGCTAAGATTTGCCTTTTTGTGATGATCAATATTCATGTTTAATATCTCTTCAGACATTGTTAATAAGGTGAACAATATATATGCACCATCCAAGTGCAAGTATTTAAGCTTTAATATAATAAAAAATAATATTAGATTTAGAAAGGCTAATGAAACTAAATATGAATGCAGATAAAAAGATTTGAAACAGAGAGGGGTATAATCGAAAAATATTTAATTTCTAAATTTTCCTAATTTAACTATTTAGTTAGATTAGGAAGCAAATAATAAAATTACGTTTTGTTAATAGAATTCTTGTAATATTTATCCCCAAGATTCTTGATCATATTTATTAAAATAAAACCAAACAATTAGAAATCAATAATACTAAGCACATATTTATTAAAACCAAATTTTTAAGACCAATATGCAAATTCGTCTTCCCGTTAATACTGTAAACCGCAATTCTGTTCTATATATAAATACAAATGTTATTAGTATGCAGCCCCGCCCAACGCGTGGGGATTGCTATAATTAACGGCGTCGATCCCAGGGGGCCATCCCCTCAGGCAACACCTGCCCCCTTGATTTAAAGGGAGAGGGCTGAGTTTATTGCCCAGCGCCTGAGGTGCCCCCCTTCAGGGGGAATGCCGACGGGATCGACGCAATTTTTCACCCGCCACCCATGAGCTTCAGTTTGTGGGTGGTCCCACGTTAATAGGGCCTTGTGCCTAACCCGTACAAGTGGGGTACGAGGTAAATACAATGTAGACCCGCCCAACGGGGTGGGGGTCCAGTTGTTTCGACCCTGGATCTTTACAAGTTAATAGCGTCGATCCCAGGGGGCTATCCCCCAGGCAATATCTGCCCCATTGATTTAAAAGGACAGGGCTGGGTTCATTGCCCAGCGCCTGAGGCACCCCCTTGAGGGGAAATACCGACGGGATCGACGCAATTTTTCCACCTACTACCCATGAGCTTCGGGTTGTGAGTGGGCCCACATAAAAATGTCCTTGTGTCACGCCTTCATAAGTGGGATGAGAGGCAAATACCTGTAGACCCGCCCAACGTGGTGGGGTCCAGTGGCTTCGGCCCTGGATCTTAACAAGTTAATAGCGTCGATCCCAGGGAGCTATCCCCCCAGGCAATACCAACGCCTGAGGTGCCCCCTTGAAGGGGAATGCCGAAGGGATAGATGCAATTTTTCTACCTGCCACCCATGAGTATCTGCTTGGGGGTGGTCACACATAAAAAAACGAGACCTTGTGTCCAACCCATACAAGTGGGGTATGAGGTAAATAAATGTAGTTATGTTTTCAATTAAGCACATATCTCCCAATACATATATATATTTTGGGGGGAGGGGAGAATATGTGCTTAATTGAAGTCGGACCTAATTTTGAAAATTAATTAATAATTAATGAATTAGGCGGGCATACCTATTCAAATGTAAGGCTAAACAAATCGAGAAAAATCAATCTCTGTATGTACATTTCGGCCTATTAGGCCTCATCAGCAGAGCTATAGACAGGAAGACCGCTTTTTGTGTGAATAGAACCCTGTCAAGCTGACAGGCGGGGACTAACCATTACACCAGCTGATGAGGCCTAATAGGCCGAAATGTACATAGATTGATTTTTTCGATTTGTTTAGCCTTACATTTGAATAGGTATGCCCGCCTAGTTAATTATTAATTAATTAATTTTCAAAATTAGGTACGACTTCAATTAAGCAGATATTCTCCCAAAAATTGTCGGCTAAAAAAAGCCATATCAAAACACATTGTTTATTTCTCATATATATTTTGAGCTTTTTTAATGATAAAAATGCTCATAATAAAACTTTAAAGATATTTTTTATACAGACTTTGCGTTGATCTTTCATTTAACAACATTAAACGATGGGTAATTGAACCGGCGAGTAGAGTTCAAATCCTGGACGGAGCTGTTTGTTTCACTTCGGGTTGTTTTCCTCGGAAAAAGCATGATGTTGTTTAACGGCATCTCAACCGTTGTTGGATTATTTTATGCCAAAGACTTTATTCTTGGTTACTGAACATTTTTTAAAAACTGTCTTTTTAAATATATTTTTGTTAACTCATTTTCTGTTATTTACCCAATAGTTGGGACCCTAACAGCTTGGTTTGGTTTGTTTTACGGCATATCAACCTCGGTGGGTCATTTAATGCCGACAAAGTTTTGAAAAATTAATTCTTATTGGATACTCGATTTTTTTAAACACATTTATTGTTATCTGTACAACGTTTCAGCCGATGAGTCGTCCGGCCTTCTTCAGGTACTGAGACAAGTTCGAAGTGGGCACAGGGGTTAGGTGTTACTGTAAAGATTCAGTTGAAACTGGGGTGTGCGGTTTCAATCTGAACACTTTCCTGGTATATGAGAATTAACATCACTCGACTGTCTAAGTGTATAGATAAAGATGAGGAGAATAGTCCGAATAATCTAAATACTAATTATCAACCCTCATCTAAAAAAAAAAAACAAAAAAACTGTAGATAATAAAGAGGACAATAGTACGAATAATCCAAATAATACTAATCATCAAGCCTCATCTAAAAAAATTCAGAGAAACACATTTTACTATTTAACCCATAGATGGGACCCTAACAGGTACTACCACTTCAGGCCAGAGTGGACGAGGAAACAATGGTGATGATAGGGTGCGGGACAAAATAGAATGTATTGAATTATGTGCTGTAATATATTTCGTATTTATCTTCATGAATATTTTTGGCATAAAGTCGTCGTCGGGGCGGCCTGATGTCGGTATCAGCCAATCAGCGAGGGAGCCTATCCCCTTTTCACTAGCGCTAGACCAAGGAAATTGTTTTTGCATATGAGGTGGAGCGCCACACCTACCATCAGCTCCTTACCTTACAGCACAGATCCCTGTGCTACTCATAACGCTGAGTTGGCGAGGACCGGTATCGAACTAGGAATCTTGTGGTTTCTAGCCGAACGCTCTACCGATAATAATTATGGAAACTTAAGTGTTTTGAGCGAATTTAACATAAGCGTATCTGAAGCTTGCTCGTATATCAAATTTTATTTTCAGAACAATGAAAAAATTTAAGAGATCGAGTGACAGCTCGTAACTCGGAAAACCCATTAAGATTGGGCACTCGTAAGTCAATGTATCTATAAAGTTTATTTTTTTTTTTTTTTTTTTTTTTTTTTAATCATGTTTGTCGACAGTTAAAAATTGAGAAAAAGAAACATGCCAGCAAAAAGAAATGAAAAGAAACAAAAAGATACGAAAA
Source organism: Doryteuthis pealeii (assembly GCA_023376005.1). Classification (NCBI taxonomy): domain Eukaryota; kingdom Metazoa; phylum Mollusca; class Cephalopoda; order Myopsida; family Loliginidae; genus Doryteuthis; species Doryteuthis pealeii. Next base: position 84,286 of record JALAJA010000082.1, read on the forward strand.
ATATTGTATGTCATAAACAGACAATAGATATGAAAACATTCCCCCTAGAAAAAAAAAAAAAATATCGATAGAAAAACGAAAAAAGTTAAATCTTTATTTTAATTAGTTAAAAAAATGGATGACAAAAAAAAAAAAAAAAGAAAAAAAAAAAAATTAAAAAAAAAGACCCCCCCGAGAAAAAGGAACTTGAAAAAAAATAATAAGTGTCAGTTAATTTTATTCTAATAGTTAACAAAACCGAAAAAATTACTATATATCATGGACTCCCGGTCCCAGTCCCAGTCCAATACAGTTTTAGCAAGAAAGAAAAACAAGTTCATGACAACAGCCAGTACTCGAGATTTATCTAACTATTTTTACTGGATTAACAATACTAACGAAGCTTACACAAAAAAAAAAACAAAAAAACTGTATGTCACCAACGACGCCCGTCCAGGACAATATGCATAATTAAAAAAAAAAAAAAAAAGGAAAAGTAAATAAACTTGATAGAAAACTAAAAAGTTTCAGTTAAATCTTTTAGTAGTAAAGAAAGAAAGAAAAAAAAACCCAACACAACTGAATGACAAAAAAAAAATGAAAAACTAAGGGGAAAAAATACCCCCCCAAAAAAAAAAAACCTCGATAAATATAATTCAGTTAAAACTTTATTTTAATAGTTAACAAATGCGAAGAAAAAAAAATACTATAGGTCATGAACGACGCCCGGTCCCAGGACAAAATAGATAATTTTGTAAAAAAAAAAAAAAATAAAATAAAATAAAAAAAATAAAAAAAAAGTTAAGGTTTATGACAACCGGTATTTGATATTTGTCTTGCTACTTTTACTGGTTTAATAAACATATCTGAAACTTCTTCGTACACAAATAAATTAATGAATACTCCACCAGAAAGAATAGTCATAAACCCGATTCCTGAACAATATACATAATCTAGTCAAAAACCAGAAAAACAAAACCCTCTAAAGTTCATGACAATAACCGGTACTTGATATTCTTGCTACTTTTACTCGTTTAATAAACCTTGCTCGTACACAAAATATTAAATGCCCCCCCCCCAAAAAAAAAATACTGTATGTCACGAACGACGTCCTCTCCCAGGACAAAATACATAAATTTGTCAAAAAAAATATCTGAAACTTGCTTGTGCACAATAAATAAATAAATAAATAAATAATAAATAAGCCCCTCTCCCCCAAAAAGAAAATACTGTCATGAACTACGCTCGATCCCAGAACAATATAATTTTAATCAAAAACCAGAAAATAAAGTAAAAAACAAAAAATTCTGAAGTTCATGACTTTTACTGTTTTAACAAACCTTGCTCGTACACACACACGAAAAAAAAAAAAGATAAAATACCCCCCCCCAAAAAAAAAAAAATACTGTATGTAATGAACGACACCCAGTTCCAAGACAAAATACATAATTTTGTCAAAAAAAAAAAAAAAAAAAAAAAAAAAACTAAATTTCAGGACAATAATTTGTATTTTGACATTTATCTTACTATTTTTACTAGATTCGGAAATCATGTATTCAAATATTTCATTTTGTCTTTGTCAAAAGAAGAATCCGGATTTGTTCCTGTAGGTGACCCGGGTCCGTCCGGTTGGGATTCGCAGTTTTCAGCGGGGCCTCGTTGACCGCAATCTTCTCTACCGGAGGCATGAGGATGATGAGGAGGGGTTGTTTCATCCATGATCCAATTGATGCTGCTGTTGGACTGTTGAAAACCACTGGTACAAATTCCGACAAGAAAACTTTCAAAGATTTCGCTGCTTTTGCGATTGGACAAAAGTCTTCGAGGAGAGAAGCTAGAATCGCCTTTCTTGCGTTGTTTACTCTTTGCGGATCCCATGACAAAACGAACGACTGTAGAGTTTGGATTTTACAGCTCCAATAGATACTGAAATAGATAAAAGAAATAGATAATCAAACAAAGTTTGGTTTGTTTTACGGCATATCAACCTCAGCGGGTCATTTAATGCCAACAAATCTTTGAAATAAAATTCTTAATGGATACTCTTTTTTTATAAACATATTTTTCTATTTAACCCATAGATGGGAACCTAACATGTACTACCACTCCGGGTCAGAGTGGACCAGGGAGCAATGGTGATGAAGAGGTGCTCCACATTCTCCAAACCTCCAGAACTGGAACCTCACCATCAGATAGAGTTTAACGTCATTCCCAGGACATGTAGACCCTCAGCCACCACCTTCTAGCACCCATATAAGGATTGGGGGATTGCCATAAAAGCAATAGGGTTGGGACAATCATATAGGTGCTAGGGCTTGATGTGGCCAGCCGATTGATTGGGGGGGCCTCTCCGACCGCCCATCTAGCCAAAGAAATTCTTAAAGTGGAATATTGCAAGTCATGGACTGCTCGGCTGGGCAGTCCAGGACTTGCAATAGAACTGGGTTCTATCCGTAAGCATCACGGGTCACACGGCCAACAGGTGGTCCTATTGGAGGAGTCTTACCCCTCTGCAGAGGTGCAGTCGATGCACTCTAACAGCTCAGCCGACAGGGCGGCAAGGGTATTGGTTCGAAAGTGAATGTAATAACGTGACTTGGAGTTGGCCCAATATTATTGTACGACAAAGGCGGAATTCCCAGGACCCTAGCTAGTCCTTTCCAAGGCTAAGGGATGTGTCCCTTAGTCCTTTCCAAGGGCTAAGGGATGTGTCCGTATTTCCAGCGAAATTGATTTCCGGTCATTTAATGGAGGTGGGGAGGGATAATTGAAATAAAAAGTAATATTGACTAAAAAGCTACAATAAAACCAATAGACATAGATACTCCAGCTGAATTAGGCCACCTTAAAAAAAAAAATTTAAAATTTTTTTAAATTTTTTAAATTTTTATTTTATTTTTTTTTTAAAGGTGGCCTAATTCATCTGGAGTATTTGAATATAAACACTTAACGTCAATTTAATAGTTTTATAATTAATTGTAAATAAGGTTTGGTTTCTTTATTTAATGTCGTATGAAGGAGAACAGTAGTGGTACTACTTCACCCATAGCTGAGGAGATTTCTTACCTTTCCAAGGGTATTGGTTTGGTTTACGGCATATCAACCTCGGTGGGCCATTTAATGCCGACAAAGTTCTGAAATAAATTCATTCTTAATGCATAATACAATTTTGTTTATAAACTCATGTTTTTCTATTCAACCCATAGATGGGACCCTAAATACAAAAAATTATAAAAAGATTGTGTACGAATAATTGTTTTACGGCATATCAACCTCAGTGGGTCATTTAATGACGACAAAATTTTCAAATAAATGCATTCTTAATGGATACTCATTTTTTACTCATTTTTAGAAAAACAAAAACAAACAAAAAACAACTAGCAAGATAAATATCCCGATGTGGCACTGCTTCTATGACAAAAACTTTTTTCTATTATTTCACATATATTGAACATTATTTGTACCAAAAAGATAGTTTGATTTTTGTTCAGAACCGAAGCTACAACGAGAGTTAAAATTTTTTCAAATAAAAAACCAATAACTTAAAATTGATTTACTTTAAGACTTATTTTATAGCATTTTCGGAAAGGCCAAGAGAAGTGTCCGTATTTCCGGTGAAGTTGACTTCCGGTTATCTAATAGGGGGTAGGGGGAGGAAGGGATAATTAAGATAAAAAGTTATATTGACTAAAAAATGCTACAATAAAACCAATACGCATAGATACTCAAGGTTAACTTCATCCTGTGGCAGTGCGGATATCCATGACAATCTCTCGCCATCCTTCCCTATCATTCATTGCCCCCGGAAGGTCCTCTGCGCAGCACCCAGTATCCGCGCAGAGCTGATCTATGTACGGCTTTGCTGGGCGACCCACTTTGGCGCACCCATGTGTTGGCTTCCACAGAAGAACGTCACTTCGGAGTTCATCCCTGCTTCTCCAGCCGTGCCCAGCGTGTCTTGTTCGCCTCACACGGATGGTTTGTGTGATAAGGGGCAGGTGGCCATACAACTGTTTTCTTGTGGGGTGTTGTTTCCACGTCTTGTTTAATAGTGCACGCATCATTTTCGTGCAAGTCCCATTAGCTTATTCTCCAAGTGCTTCGTTAGAGTCCAGGTAGTGCAGCCGTACAGTAACACTGATACAACCACGGCTTGGAAGAATTTTCGCTTTAATTTGTCAGCAAGATCAAGCTAAACTTAGACCCACTTTTTGTTTTTTCAATAATAAAAGACAGACTTAAAAACAACTTTTACCTCCGTCGGTTAGGCCCTCATAAGTTTTTAAATCTGCGGAAAATTTAACCCATTCGCTTCAAATATTTATGTTCGAAAATTCCTGTGAAGAAACCAAAAAAGAAAAAAAAACGTGACTAAGAACTGTTCCATTTATCGTTTAGCGTGGGTATTTGTATTGGCCGGTTCAGCTCAGTCGCATAGGAATCACAATATTCTGGGTTCGAACCCAGTTCTCGTCAAGTCAGTTCATGCGGAGCATAGCTTGGGTTATCTGATTTGTGCAAGGATGTTCTTCCAAGCAGATTAGATTACCTAACCTATGATCGGAAGGTGTGACGCTTCATCACAGCAAAAAGAAGAAAAAAAAATCTCACTGGTCTAGCGCTAGTGTAAAAGATAAAAGGCTCTCTCGCCGAGCGGCTGATACAAACTATAGGCCACTCAGCAGACTTTATATATATATATATATATATATATATATATATATATATATATATATATATATATATATATTATTTATTTATTTTTTGGAGAATATGTGCTTAATTGAAGCTGTACCTAATTTTGAAAATTAATTAATTAATAATTAATGAATTACGCGGGCATACCTATTCACATGTAAGGCTAACTCTAACCATTACACCAGCTGGCCTTTTTCCAGATTCTACCTATTCAAATGTAAGGTTAAACAAATCGAGAAAAATCAATCTCTGTATGTACATTTCGGCCTATTAGGCCTCGTCAGCAGAGCAATAGACAGGAAGACCGCTTTGTGCGTGATTTGAAATAAATCAATTTTCAAAATTAGGTACGACTTCAATTAAGCACATATTTTCCCAAAAATTTTCGGCTAAAAAAGTCATATCAAAACACATTGTTTGTTTGTTTACTTGTCATACTGTCGTGTAGTAAAGTCACCATATATATATATTATATATATATATATATATATATATATATATATATAAAGCTAGGGTCCTGGGAATTCCGGCTTTGTTGTACAATACTATTGTACCAATTCCAGTCACGCTATTACATTGACTTTTGGACCAATACCCTTGGGAAAGGTATGAAACCCCTCATTTCTTCAGCTATGGGTAAAGTAGTACCACTACTGTTCTCCTTCAAGGATGATACGCCATTGAATAAAGAAACCAAACCTTATTTACAATTATTATATATGTATATATAAATATATATCTATATCTGTGTGTGTGTGTATGTGTGTGTGTTTGTCTCTGTGTGTATTTGGTAAAGAAAAAGGCTAATATATATAAATGTATATAATTCTAGAATTATTGTACATTGAGCTCACAACTTGATCCATACCAACTTTAACTTTACTTTGTTAAAAATGGCCCAGCTTAGAATCATTCCTAACACCACCTAACCTGTTGATTTACTTATATATATATATATATATATATATATATATATATATATATATCGCACATGACGAAAACATAGGGGGGGGGGGCTGGTCTTCACTATCTCATTTTTAACTAAACTAATACCATTATCGGTAACATAATTATCACAAATAGGATTGTTAAAAAAAGCTAAATAATGGACCATTTCTTTTTCATTATAAAGAAGGAAAGGGAAGAAAAATTACATGCTACACAGAAACAAATATGATAAGAAAGAAGAAAAGAAAGAAAGAAAGAAAGAAAGAAAGAAAAAGAGTAGGGAAAAGAGAGTGAAAAGGGATGAGAGAGAGAGAGAGAGAGAGAGAGAGAGAGAGAGAGAGAGAGAGAGTTAAATCATGATTATTAAACTTTTTACATATTGAACTACATTACAATAGCTCTTAAGTAAACATATGAAACGCTGTAAAAATTTGATTATTATATTTTGATATATCCATAGGTCCTGCTTTCATTTAGTTTCATAGGTATTTCAGTCTCGGAAGACTATAATAAAGTTTTTGTGCCCCTGAAGTTACAGCGCCTCCTGTGACTGTAAAGTCCGATGTTTGAAAAGCATTCTCGACTACAGATTTCGCATTTAAAGGCTGCCCCTGAAGATGTTGATGTGCCGGTGCTATGTTGCGCTGCTTTCTTCTAGACCTCCTAGCTTCATGGTGTTGCATCAGGGTGACTTCTGACATGTACAGTCCGAAGTTACCCTGACGCAACACTTATTTTAACAACATCTCTTAAGTAAACATATCAAACGTTGTAATTGTAGGGGATTATCTTCCCTTTGCCGTAAGAGTTATCTTCTCGCTGCGTTGCTGTTTGTTCCCACTAGGGGGACCTCTGGTATTCAAGCGCGTTCATTGGAACTTGTCGTCCTCTTTTAGCTGGATCTTCTCAAGAACTGCTATGGGCTAGAGTCTATCTACCCCCTTCTCGGTGGGGCTTTTGCCTCCCCCCTTACATTACTGTAAGTCCTTTATACAGCATGGACTATCCTTTAGTTCCATGTCTGTAACATTTATATTTTACGTACATTTGGGTATTTTGTTTATACCTAAATATTGTATATTAGGGACTAGCAAAAAAAAAAAAAAAAATCGGATACTACGAGTTTTAAAAGCGAATTAAGAATAATTAAAACTTTTATTTAAGGTTAAACTTTGTCTAAATCGATAAGTAGTAGCATAATAACCAACATTAAAAAAAGAAAAATATAATTACATATGCAGTTTATTTTAAAAAGATTTAAAACTATTTGTTTTGGTCAATTTCGACGATATCCGCCATTTAGCCTCTTTTTCGATGGTTTTAAGTGCTTGTTTATAATTTTACTGTAACATTCGCGATTGCAAAAAAATTTACCAAAAATCAGGTAATTATCTGATTTTAATGAAAATTTCAGTATTGATTTAACAATTAATGAATTTTATAATGCATTAGGTATTTTATTTCAAAACTTTAATTTAATATTTTTGCTATAAAAAATTAATATATAAAATTCATTTAAAATACAAAAATCCCGATGTTAAGTTTAAAATGTTATATTTTTAGATTCTAAAAATAAATATCTACTTAATGCAAACCTTATTTTAGGCGCCAAAAGTAATAAGTTTTGAAGAAAAACTCGATTGAAAATGTACCCCCTCCCCCTTTTAAGCAGAAAACACATCGATGTATAATTTTTTCTTTTATAAAATAATAGCCAATTAAATAATTATCGAAATGAGTAAAAAATAAATCTCCAAAAAATTAATTATTTATTATTTTTTTGCATTTTATTTTTCGATTTTCGGTACTTATTTTCTCATAAAAGCGCAACCGTAAAAAAATTTGTTTTGTTTTTATTCATAAGTTCAGTCTTTTATCTCATTATTTATACTGTAATTAGTATCGAAAATGATCAACTTGCAAAACATTTTATGCCCCCAACATAAGGGGGGTCAAAATTAAGTGACCTGAAAAAAATGAGAAAGTTTTTAAATAAAATAAATAATGCATTATAAAGATCATTCATTGATACATAAACACTGAAATTTCATTAAAATCCGATAATTTTCTGATTTTTGGTAAATTATTTTCCGTAGGGGGGCTAAAGTCATTTTGACAAAAACGAATTTTAGACTCCGTTTGCTAGTCCCTATTGTATATGTATTTACATGTTCTATTCTCCTGTACATTATGTATCTTATCGTTTCCATGTGCTGTTATATATATTAAATGTTTTGTCTCACAACGTGTCGGAATTGTATGTTCATTAATTAACTTTGAATCTTACATAATAATTAGATTATTATATTGTGGTATATCCACAGGTCCTGCTCTAATTCAGTTACACTATTTGAAATTGATTTCGTTTGTAAATTACGTCATTCAGTTGAAGTGACGTCAAAAAATCTATTTGCATATTTGAATAATGAATATTAATGAGAACATCATTCTATTTTTCTTGTTACTTAGATAAAACGAATTCTCAGAATTAGATGGTAAAACTTGCAAATCATACTTAAAATCCCATGACCCAGAAAAAACAGAACCCACACATTTTGTAATAAAACTGTTAATTTTAACTAGGAGGTTTAGGGTTAGGGTTTAGGGTTTAGGGTTAGGGTTAGGGTTGGGGTTGGGGTTAGGGTTAGTTTAATGGGAAAATAAATAAATAATTTGGGTTCTATTTTTTCAGGGTCACCCTGTAATATCATGGGATTTTGAGCATGATTTGCAAGTTTTATATCTTTTAAAACGCCACACTTGATTTTCAGGTGTTGCAAACAATTTAACCGCCCTGTCGGTGGGGCGTTAGAATGCACCGACTGCACCTCTGCAGAGTGGTAAGACTCCCCCAATGGGGCCACCGGTTAGTCGTGGGTGGCGACCTGTGATGCTTAAGGATAGAACCCAGGTGGATGAGCAGTCCATGACTTACAATATTCCACTTTGGCCCTATCTTGGTCTAGACGGGCGGTCGGAGAGGCACCCTTCGATCAATCGGCTGGTCACATCAAGCCCTAGCACCTATATGATTTTCCCAACCCTATTGCCCTTATGGCAAGCCCCAACCCCTTTTTATCATATGGGTGCTAGAAGGCGGTGACTGAGGGTCTACATGTCCTGGGAATGACGTTAAACTCTATCTGATGGTGAGGTTCCAGTTCTGGAGGTTTGGGGAATGTGGAGCACCCCTTCATCGCCATTGCTCCCTGGTCCACTTTAATGATAAAAATGCTTATAATTTCTAAAAATAACATTTATTTTATTTTTACATAAAATACGCATTTTTTAAAATTATTTGAAAATTCCGGTACTGATCGAGAGCGTTGTGTGCCTCGTGATTAATGATATATTTATTTCGTTTTTCCGTTTACAATGTTGCTTTGATAAAGACCTCTTCATATGGTCGAAACAGATTTCTGTCAGCAAAACTTTAAACATCTTGTTTTTTTCTACACAACTTTCTACACATATTGTCGGATTCAATATTCATTTTACCTTTCATACTGTCCACAGAAAAAACAAAATTGGAATTATTTAAATTATATCAACGGAGGCTCAAATTTCGAATATAATACGGATCCCGACACTACGAACTTGTCATATATATATATATATATATATATATATATATATATATATATATATATATTGTATTGTTTTGAATTGTTTCGCAAGATCATAAGTGGGCACCTGCAGGCCATCGATAGATAATACTGTGAGGGTAGAGTACTTGAGAGTCCGTAGTATGGGTGGAGGCTGATCGTGTGAGTCCACTGTGAAAAATCACCCCCACCTGTTTAGAGATAATGTCCTACTTGGCTTGATAATTCAAAACACTTTGGTAACACATGTTTATCCAATGATAGACTGACCGTCATTGAATAGGGACACCATATACTTAGGTGATTCTTAAATTGTGATTTTTGTAGATTAAAATGCTGTCCGTGTATTTAACGGCCCCTACGGGAGGTTTCATTTTCTTCGTGCTATTCCCAGAATTGCGTCCCGATCTCCTGCCCTAATAAAAACGCTAGGCGGTGTTAGCTGAAAAAACAACCCGCTCTACGAAGGAAGTCCCTAGATCTAGGAAGTCGCAGAATTGCGTCCCGACCTCCTGCCCTAATAAAAACGCTAGGCGGTGTTAGCTGAAAAAACAACCCGCTCTACGAAGGAAGTCCCTAGATCTAGGAAGTCGCAGAATTGCGTCCGACCTCCTGCCTTAAAAAACGCTAGACGGTGTTAGCTGAAAAAACAACCCGCTCTACGAAGGAAGTCCCTAGATCTAGTAAGTCGCAGAATTGCGTCCCGACCTCCTGCCTTAAAAAATGCTAGACGGTGTTAGCTGAAAAAACAACCCGCTCTACGAAGGAAGTCCCTAGACCTAGTAAGTCGCAGAATTGCGTCCCGACCTCCTGCCTTAAAAAAACGCTAGGCGGTGTAAGCTGAAAAATTAACCCGCTCTACGAAGGAATTCCTTAGATCTAGGAAGTCGCAGAATTGCGTCCCCACCTCCTGCCTTAAAAAACGCTAGGCGGTGTTAGCTGAAAAAACAACCCGCTCTACGAAGGAAGTCCCTAGATCTAGGAAGTCGCAGAATTGCGTCCCCACCTCCCGCCTTAAAAACCGCTAGGCGGTGTTAGCTGTAAAACAACAACCCGCTCTACGAAGGAAGTCCCTACCTGAATTAAAAGAATATCTAAATATTTCGATTTAGATTCATAAGCGACGTTCTCCTGTGGAAGCCAACACATGGACATGTGGGTCGCCAAGCATGGACCTACATTGACCAACTATGTGAGGATGCTAATTGCTGCACAGAAGACCTCACAGGGGCAATGAATGATAGGGAAGTTTGGTGAGAGATTGTCATGGATATCCGTGCTATTTGCGTGACATGATGATGATGATGTTGATGATGATGATGATGATGATTACAAAAAAAGCCGCACCCATTCCATCAGCTGGTCACATCAAGCCCTAGTACCTATATATATTTACCAACCCCTCCGCACGAACAGGATGTGACACAAAGTTAATTTCTTAAGTGGAGTTCAACAGGTTTGAATTCAGAGTTTTCTTTTATTCTT
>JALAJA010000082.1:100000-107500 GCA_023376005.1 Doryteuthis pealeii
GACCACGCCTGCGCTTTAAAGATGTCTGTAAGAGGGACATGAAGACATGCCACATCAACACCAACACATGGGAGGCTTGTACAGAAGACCTGCCGCCCCCTCGTCAAACAAGGAACGAAAAGGAATGAAAAAGATAGGAAAGAAGCCGCCGCAGAAAAGAGAGCCAAAAGGAAGGAGAGACAACAGCAACTCCAGAAAGTATCACTGTTTGTTTGCAGTCACTGCACCAGAGATTGCCATTCAAAAACTGGTTTGTTCAACCACTCACGCAGTTGCAGATAAAAAAGTGGACACTACGCCATCGCCTTTAGTAGACGGAAGGATGCCAACAGATTTAAAAATTAACAAAAAATGAATACCCATCAAGAATGAATAATAAAGCAAAGCGTTTTCGGCATGAATTAACCCAAACGGTTGACATGCCGTAAAATCCAACAACCAACCAACCAACCACCAACCAACCAGCCAGTCAGCCATACAGTAGTTTATCCCCATTTTGTTTATTCTAGATTTTGCTGCTGTCACTGTTTGGTGTAATTTCTTTTTTTGTGTGTGTATTTATCAAGTCCTTAAACTGTTTCATTTACGCCATTGCCATTAAGGCGAATCCCGAGTGGCTTGAGAGGCTGGAGGCGAACGCCGCTGCCCATATAGAATTCTAAATAAAACTTTATGTTATGTATGTACTTCTCATATTCATGCCTTGAAAAATAATGATTCAGAAATCTTATTATAATGGAGATTGTGTGTTTTTCTGTCTGTAACCGAAACTATATTACTACTCAAGTCACAATTTCCTTAGTTATTAACGACACATTCTCCATGATTCTATTTCTATTTAAACCGCAATTAATAATAAAACTGTTTGACATTATTAATACTGTTGGCCTTACCTAAATACTAATAACATGCAATTGTATTTATATATACAACAAAATACCAGTTTTCAGTGTAAACGTAAAGCTAATTTGCATATTGATATTAAAAAAAACTGATTTTAATAAAAATGTGCTTGGTATTATTAATTTCTAATTGTTTGGTTTTATCTTAATGAATATGAGTAAAAATCTCTTCAATAAATCCTAAAAGAAATTCATTAACAAGAAGAAATAACTGTAATTTTATTCTTTACTTCCTATTTTAACTAAATAGTTAAATTAGGAAAATTTAGCATTGAAAAACGGAAGTGATGAAAGAGTAAGTTTCAGTTGTTCTATTTTTCGATTATACCCCCTCCGTTTCAAATCTTTTTATCTGAATTCTTATTTAGTTTCATTAACCTTTCTAATTTAATACGATATTTTATTACATTTAAACTTAAATATTTGCACCCGGAGGGTGCATATATATTTGCTAGTATATATAAAGATTTAAAAAATAGGGTGTTACTTTACAATCAACCTATATATATTATATATATATATATATATATATTATATATATATATATATATATATATATATAATCCAAAAGTCCAGAGAAAGAAATCTTCCTTACGACACAAGAGTTTTATTTAAAAAACCTGTCGCAGTTTGAGAGCTCAATGTGTGCTCTTAATGTTAGAGTCACAGAGCAAATATATAAGTAAAAAATAACAAAGACTTAGAGATTTAGCATTATAGTCTATTTCAGGGAGCTTAGACAAAGTGTCTAACTCTCCGACTCATCATAATGCTAACTTCTGTTATTTCTTTACTTAATATATATATATTATATATATATTATTTATATATATATGAAAAAACTTGTTCCAAAAAATATGAATGTATTCTATCTATGCCGACTTTTAAACATTTTGGTTCATATAAAACTTTCTTCGGGACAATATGATAAAAAAAGACAGAAGGAATGTTTGTTGTTCAAAAGTTGATGGATGTTTTTCAATGACTTGAGAATGAATTAAACCAAGCGTTTTCGGCATAAAGTAACCCAACAACGGTTGACATGCCATAAAATCCAACCAGCAACTAACCAACCAACCAGCCACTTTTTTTACAAATTTAAGCAGCAAAAATTAACCCCAACCCCTTTTTATCATATGGGTGCTAGAAGGCGGTGGCTGCGGGTCTACATGTCCTGGGAATGATGTTAAACTCTATCTGATGGTGAGGTTCCAGTTTTGGATGTTTGGGGAATGTGGAGCACCCATTCATCACCATTGCTCCCTGGTCCACTCTGACCCGGAGTGGTAGTACCTGTTAGGGTCCCATCTATGGGTTAAATAGAAAAATGTATTTATAAAAAAATCGTATTATCCATTAAGAATTGATTTATTTCAAAACTTTATCGGCATTAAATGACCCACTGAGGTTGATATGCCGTAAAACAAAAAAAAGAAGAAAGAAAGCAAAAATTAAAGGAAATAAACGATGACATTCAAGTGTGGGGGTTCGAATCATGCCCCACCGGCACATTTTTGCTCCCTTACCCACCCACATACCTTTCAGCCTGTCTTAACAGGTGCCTCTGTGACGTAGGGTTGTGCCTCTTACAACTGTAAGTAGTGCAGATCAAAAGCTTAAGCAACTGCTTGTCGGTGTCGGGGGTAAACGCTACCACACAGGTGTTGCTGCTCCTGGGTAAAGCCGTTGCCTTTGGTGAGGCAGGTCAGAGTTCGAACCCATTTAGAACTCATTTACTTACTAACAGAAGAAATGCATTGAAGATAATAATTTTTCTCTTCTTTTCTCATATATATACGAGGATATGCCCAAAAGCAAGGTCTTCAAAATATTTAGAAATCACAGAAACGTTTATTATTTATTATTAATGCGGTTTACATCATTTAAAACTTAGGACATTTACGAGGGTGAGTAAAAAAGTAATGCCATTTTGTTTAGGACAGGAACATGTATCATACATCAAAATGAAGCTGGTACTCTCTGGATCACATCCCTACATCTCCACATAGGTGAGTCAAAAAGTAATGCCATTTTATTTAGGACAGGAACATGTATCATACATCAAAATGAAGCTGGTCCTCTGTGGATCACATCCCTACATCTCCACATCGGTGTGTCAAAAAGTAATGCCATTTTGTTTAGGACAGGTATAATTACCAACACAGGAACATGTATCATACATCAAAATGAAGCTGGTCCTCCGTGGATCACATCCCTACTTCTCCACATAGTCACCGTTTCTCTCAATAGCAACGTTCCACCTCCGAATGAGAGCATGTGTCCCTGCGGGTTTTGGCCAGGCCAAAACATCACATCAATTGAATTATCGACAAGCCATTTCTTAGTGACTTTAGCGGTGTGTGCAGGTGCATTATCTTGTTGAAAAATAATGTTATGGGATACTCCCAGCTTCTGGATACTTGGAAACAGTCCTGTTTCTAATATTCGAATGTATTCCTTTACATTGATTGACGCCTCATATCTAATAAGTTCCCCAACTCCTGCGGCATTAAAAGTTCCCCATACCATTATCCCTCCATTCCCGTGTTTCACTGTCGTTTTTATGCAACTTGGCGATAATCTTTCTCCGGAACTTCGAATGCAGCATTCGGGAGCATCACTAAAAAGACAAAATCTTGATTCATCGTACCAGAAAACATTCCTAAACCATTCTGTATCTTTCTTGCCATAACACGAGACAAATGTCTTTCTATCATTGATGTTCTTCTTAGATAATAATGGCGTCTTTGCGCACCTTTTTGAAGAAAATCCCATTTCCTTCAATCGTCTAGATATTGTCATTCTAGAAATGGAATTTCCATCCGCTGTTTTGAATTGTTTGCTATGGTCAACATAAGTTTTCTTTCGGTCCTTCAAAACAGTCATTTTAAGCCTGTGGTCGTCCTTCACAGTGGATGCTCTAGGGCGACCAGATCCAGATTTCCACTTTACTGAACCTTCGATTTCGAACCTTTGACCAATTCGCTTCACAGCAGAGAGAGATGTTGTCACATTTTCTTTTTTCAAAATATCGAAAATCTGCTTGTAAGTCATATTAGACTGCCTTAATCCTGCAATTCGGTTTTTCATATCCTCGCCCAGATGCGGTCTTACCTTTTTAGGACTCATTTCTACCACTAAATTATTATATACTATAATATTAATGATCTGAAAAATAGGAATTTGCAGTTAAATTTCAGTAAATTCCTGAAAAATATCGAAAAATCTATTTTCTTCCTTCTTTCAATCTTGGCCCATTTTTTCTGTTCACGAGTGTAGATCCTCAGTCACCGCCTTCTAGCATCCATATGATAAAAATTGGGCTTGCCATAAGGGCAATAGGGTTGGGGCAATCATATAGGTGCTAGGGCTAGACATGACCAGCCGATTGATCGGAGGGGCCTCTCCGACCGCCCGTCTAGCCCAAGAAAGGGCCAAAGCGGAGTATTGCATGTCATGGACTGCTCATCCACTTGGGTTCTATCCTTAAGCATCACAGGTCGCCACTCACGGCCAACAGGTGGCCTCATAGGGGGAGTCTTACCCCTCTGCAGAGGTGCATTCTAACGCCCCAGCCAACAGGGCGGCATACATAACGAGGAGGTAATGAAGATACACATAGGGTGAAATTGGCAGGCAAATGTGAAGTAAGAGACGGGTCAGTTTCGGACTTCATTTCAAATTACGACTAATTAGAACCAATTAAAATAGAATTTTTCCAAACATAACTCAATCCTAAAAGTAAGGAATATTTTCGAATAACTTCTATTTGCAGCACTGTGAGTAAAACCTTAACTAATATTGGCCTAACTGGAAATTCAAAGGAAATGCCACACGCACAATAAAATAAAAAGCAGAAACAGCTGCAAAGTGGTTGTGTTCCAAAAGAAACAGCGTATGGAAAAAAACAAAATTAAAACTAAATGACGCTAAAACCATCCGTTACGGGACATGGATGTTTTGAATTATCTTTTTAACAACAAAAATCTTCTTTCCTTTACTTGATTCATGTTGACCTGAAGAAGGTCTTTATATAAACCGAACTGTTCGAACATCGACACTACCACTAATAAATTTCAATCCAGTAAAACATCCCATGTTTTTCTACATTTCTAAACATACTGTCGGATTAATTTCCACATTTTACTCCCATATATATATATATATATATATATATATATAGTGTATAAAAAATAACCTACTCGAGTTTCACCATAAGTATCTTCAGGGTTTAATCCACCGAATTAATCAATATATTGATTAATTACAGCTAACTCCCGTAGTTAACTGTAATTAATCAATATCTTGATTAATCTAGTTGATTTAACCCTGAAGATCCTTATGGTGAAACTCGAGTAGGTTATTACCATGTACCTTTATGATAATATATATATATATATATATATAAAGATAAAGAGTCGGATCTTAGCCCTGAAGAGCATTAAGCGAATCTTTTAGTAGGTTTATCTGACTCATTAGATTTATCTTTATTATTTGCTCTACTTAGGTATTGAGCACTTTTACTTATTAGCTTTAGTCCCCTGGCGGGTTTATATGAATATATATATATCTTATATGTATATATACATATAAATCGTTTTTTCTTTTGTCCAAATATTGTACCAATAGATTATTTTTGGTTGGTACGATTATCTTGGGTTTTTTTTCAAAATTTTTTTTTTCTCCCCGGGTGATGTTTGGTAGTATATTTTTACGATCAAACTATTGGCTGTTTTTTTTTTCTCGCCGCGAGGATTTACCAACAAGTTTGCTATATATATATATATATATATATATATATATATATATATATATTGGTTGGGAGGTTGATTTAGAAGGCTATCACAATGCAGGTGTAAAGAAATAATAATAATACGGTAACAATGATGTTGTGTGTTAACCTGTATTTAATTCTTGAATTTTCGAGATAAATCTCTCTTTCAAAAGATCACTGGAACTGAAGCAGTCTAGTTATGGCATTTCTTTTTAAATTAATTTTTTTTTTTTGAAAATGATGGTATTTTTATATAACTGTATTCTCGTGTTGTATGTTTACGTGAATGCGGGTTTTTTTGTACTTGTGCGTATGTTGTCATGTGCGTGTCCATGAAATGCGTGTTGGTTGTGACGTTATGACTGTATCCTAGCGCGGGATTGCACGTGTGTATGTGCGTATTAAAGAGCGTATTTGTGTTTGGTGGCCATGGTGATGTATATTTCGTGTTGGATGTAATATAAACCAATTTGATCATTTATTATTATTATTTATTATTATTAATAATATTAATATATTATCAATTTATATATTATATTAAATATATATATATATATATATATATATATATATATATATCTTATTTTAATGGAGATTGTGTGTTTTTCTGTCTGTAACCGAAACTATATTCCTACTCAAGTCACAATTCTCTTAGTTATTGACATCATATTCTCCATGATTTTATTTTTATCTAAACCTCAATTATTAATAAAATTGTCTTACATTATTAATACTGTTAACTATGTCTACATACTGACAACATGCAATTATATTTATACACACAACAAAATAGCGGTTTACAGTGTGAACGGGAAGGCTAATTTGCATATTAATATTAAAAAATCGAATTTAATAAATATGTGTTTAGTATTATTGATTTCTAATTGTTTGGTTTTATTTTAATGAATATAAGCAAACATCTCTTCGATGAATCTTAAATGAAATCCATTAACAAGATAAAATAACTGTCATTTTATTCTTTACTTCCTCTTATAACTAAATACTTAAATTAGAAAAAATAACAATAAAAGACGAGAGTGATGGAAGAGTAAGTTTCAGTTGTTCCATTTTTTATTATACTCCCTCTGTTTCAAATCTTTTATTATACTCCCTCTGTTTCAAATCTTTTTATCTGTATTCTTATTTAGTTTCATTAGCCTTTCTAATTTAATACAATATTTTATTACATTAAAACTTAAACACTTGCACCCGGAGGGTGCATATATTTGCTAGTATATATATATATATATATATATATATATATATATATTTGTCTAAGGATTGTTCAGTTCGGGGGTTTATTGTAGGTGGGGTTGATATGTTTAGTGCGCCAGCTATTAGATATTTAGTATTTAATATATTAGTTCCGGCGTTAAATGATATTTAATTTATAATAGGTTTTATTTTTATGTAAATCGCCTCGAGGTTGTGTAGATGTTTTTTAAATGTTATTTGTATAGAGGATATTTGTAGTTTCGATGGGGATCTTCCGTATATCGGAAAAAAAACTTGCTTATATATATATATATATATATATATATATATATATATATATATATACAAAAAGCAGCGTCATCTTATATAAAATCTGAATGATGGTGCTTGTACTGATCTTATCTACATATAAGTAGTCTCACCTGCACAAGTGAGGTGCGTGGGTGGTAATTGTGATTTGCTTATATTGCATACTTATCAATGTTTTTTTGACCCCACAAGTTTTCAAGTCATTTTATATAATAATCAGCCTATCTATCTATCTATCTACGTACACACACACACACACACACACACACACACACACACACATGTATATATATATATATA
>JALAJA010000082.1:115000-119906 GCA_023376005.1 Doryteuthis pealeii
ATATATATATACTAGACAAAACGTGACCCATTGGGTCCCCCATTCAGCTCTTGGTAGATAATTGAGATTAGGGAAAAGGGAGTTAGTAAAGCTAATAGTTTGATAAAGAAAAAGAAAAACACGGCCGGAGGAAACCTTAAAATCATTTTGTAAGCTTTCTAAGAAAGGAAATGTTTGACCTCATTTAAGCTACGGGTTGCTGGTTGTGGAATTTTCCATAGAAATACATTTCAATTTCTTCCGCCTCTCTCTATCTCTAGGGAAACAAACATTATATAACGAGGAGGTAGTCAAGAGATACATAGAGGGGAAGAAAGAGATAGACATGTATGTGTGTCTGTGTGTGTATGAGTGTGTATGTCTGAAAAATAGAAATCTAAAACGATCACATTGCTCTTAGGGCAACGTCTCAACCCTATGTATGTACTAGAAGGCGATAACTGAGGGAATGCCGAACAAAAATCTATCAAACAAAAACGTTTTCAACACAAAATAACCCATCAAGGGTTTACATGCCGTAAATCCAACCCACCAATCATAGTATAGTTTTTTTTGGCTGCTGAGTTGAGCACTAGATAGCGTAGCAAGCAGCATTATAAAAGTAGAAGTGTTACATATTAATTGGATCCCTATTACTTTTTAAGGTAGTATAGAAATCCTTATGGCGATCAGTACAGCTGATGGCCTTGAGAGTGAGTGACAATGTTTGACCTCACTCTCACCTTGCTTTCTGGGGATAGAATCGTGAGAACGGAACCCCGATAGAAAGCCCCCCTTCCGGTTTAAGGAGTAAGAGTTGCAGTTAGTCAGTTGCAGAGTTAGAAGCTAGCAAGATGTGACTCTCAGAGCGCAGTTGTCTGGTCCTGGGGTTCCGAAATAAAATAACATCCAAAGTAAATCGAAGTCTTGTTGTTATTACTAAAAGCTAACAATGACACAAGGCTTCTGATAAGAAATGGTCCCCAGCAGAACCAGACACGGAATCCCCAGATAAGAAAGACCAGACGAGACCTGTAGAAGATATACAAGACCATTGGAAGATAGAAGAAGCAGATCCGACCAGAAGAATAAGAAAGTACGCAACAGAAGCGGCATAACCAAAACCTCTCTAGCTTTCTTGCTTCAACAGAATTAACAGTGCCTCTCCTGTCTACAGGACAGGGGGACTTTCTGCCCCGAGCAACAACTCGTCGCATGATATATAACTATATGCTTAGTTGATTAGGATCTAGTTCTGGACCTTCGAGGAGTGTAAAGTTACACCTTCATTGTCATTGATTCCAAGCCTATTCTAATTCAAAGTGGTAGTATCTATTAGGGTCCCATATATAGGTCAAATCTATCTGCTTGAGAATTATTGGTATTAGATAGGAATATCTGAAACTATATCTGTTTGTAGTAAAAATAGTTATTAGAAATTATAATTACTAGCAAATATATGCACCCTCCGGGTGCAAGTATTTAAGTTTTAATATAATAAAATATCATATTAAATTAGAAAGGCCAATGAAACTGAATAAAAATGCAGATAACATGACCTGGAACAGAGGGGGTATGATTGAAAAATAGAACAACTTTGAAACTAACTCTTCCATCATTTTCAATTACTCCTATTCCTAATTTAACTATTTAGTTAAAATAGGAAGTAAAGAATAATATTACAGTTATTTCTTTTTGTTAAGGGATTTCTTTTAAGATTTATTGAAGAGAATTTTGCTCATATTCAATAAGATAAAACTTAACAATTAGAAATTAATAATATTAAGCACATATTTATTAAAATCAATTTTTTAAAGATCAATATGCAAATTAGCCTTCCCATTCACACTGTAAACCGCTATTTTGTTGTATATATAAATACAATTGCATGTTGTTAGTATGTAGATATGGTTAACAGTCTTAATGATGTACAACAATTTTATTAATAATTGAGGTTTAAATAAAAATAAAATCATGGAGAATGGGATGCAGATAATAAAGGGAATTGTGACTTGTATAGTAATATAGTTTCGGTTACAGACAAAAAAACATACAATCTCCATTATAATAAGATTTACAGGTTATCAAATAAAAAAGTATAAAAACCTGAATTCAACAATCGAACTTATAACTTTAAAATATGGGCACTTCACTTAGTGTAATGTTTAGCAAACTAGATTCGCAAACCATTGTAAGAGAGTTCGATTCTCACTGGACGCTCCATATATCTGTACTTGAGCCACATCTAAACTAAGCTCAGTAAATACCTATAACTTTAAAATATTTACAAACTAAATTTCCACTTTATAAATACTATCAAAATTAAATTTAAATCTGGGAATAAAATAACAGATAAATGATTAAAGAGACAATCACGAAGTGATCAATTTCTTTTTCATTTTTCGAACCAAAACTAGCCTATTCATACCGAGCATATACCGTCAGATTCAGTTCCATTCTTTTCACACACACACACACACACACACACACACACACACACACACACATATATATATATATATTATATATATATATATACGAGTTCAAATCCTGGTCGTGCTAATTGTATTTCACTTAGAGCTAATATCCTTGGGAAAGGTATGAATCCTACTCTTCCTCCAGCTATGGATAAATAGTAGGGCAGACTGGGCTCTTTAACCTTGGTTAGGCAACCGGTCTAGGATAAGGAAAACTCTGAATTCCAACCTGTTGAACTCCGCTTAAGAAATTGACCTTGTGTGACATCCTGCTCGTGTGGAGGGCTTGGTAAATATATATATATATATGTATATATATATCTATATATCTGTGTGTGTGTGTGTTTGTATATATATGTATATGAATATCAACCTATGTTGATACCTATCTACCCATCTATCTACCTCTCTCTCTCTCTCTCTCGCTCTCTCTCTCTCTCTCTCTCTCTCTCTCTCTCTCTCTCTCTCTCTATATATATATAATATATATATATATATATATGTGTGTGTGTGTGTGTGTGTGTGAAGAAAGGAAGTGAATCCGACGGTATGTATTATATTAGGAAAAATGAAAAAAACACAGGTTTAAATGGTTTAAGTGGTGAGTTTATTGGCCGACGCTCCAGTGTTTCGATCTATTAATTAGATCATCTTCAGGGCATTTGTTGGTATATGGAAGGTGATAATAAATTATTTATCACAGAATAACGAGAAAAGCGAGTGGTAGTTATGTGTTATTCAGTTTTAAAAAAATTTGAAGTTTGAAAGAAGAACGGTTTTGAAATATGACGTCGGCCAATAAACTTGCCACTTAAACCTTTGTTTTTTCATAATATACTACATATATATATATATATATCTTATTATAATGGAGATTGTGTGTTTTTCTGTCTGTAACCGAAACTATATTACTATACATATCACAATTCCCTTCATTATTTACATCACATTCTCCATGATTTTATTTTTATTTAAACCTCAATTATTAATAAAATTGTCTTACATTATTAATACTGTTAACCATATCTACATACTAACGACGTGCAAATATATTTATATATACATCAAAATAGCAGTTTACAGTGTGAATGGGAAGGCTAATTTGCATATTGATCTTTAAAAAATTGATTTTAATAAATATGTGCTTAATATTATTGATTTCCAATTGTTTAGTTTTATCTTATTGAATATGAGCAACATTCTCTTCAATAAATCTTAAAAGAAATCCCTTAACAAAAAGAAATAACTGTAATATTATTCTTTACTTCCTATTTTAACTAAATAGTTAAATTAGGAATAGGAGTAATGGAAAATGATGGAAGAGTTAGTTTCAAAGTTGTTCTATTTTTCAATCATACCCCCTCTGTTCCAAATCATGTTATCTGCATTTTTATTCAGTTTCATTAGCCTTTCTAATTTAATATGATATTTTATTATATTAAAACTTAAATACTTGCACCTGGAGGGTGCATATAATTGCTAGTATATATAATATATATATATATATATATATATATATATATATATATATATATGATAGTTATATTTATCAGTAAACCTTACTCAATATCACTGGCAGAGCATTTATATCTAAGTTATGGTATTGTGGGCATTGATTCAAAGGCGCCTGGTAACTTGGTCTGTGGATTACATAGGCGTGAAACTGCTAGTAACGAAGTAATGATCTTTCTCTTTCGGGCACTGCAGATAACAAGTCCACTGAGTTATCACCGTTGCTTAAACTGATGTCCACTTAGTTTTGCAGCAATTATAGAAATTTCCCCAAATTTTTACAACGTACACAAGGTGTACGGGCACGGTCCCTAACTAGAAACAACAGTTGGAATGTTAATTTCATAGTTCTAAGGGGTCCGCCAGGTTTTTTAAAGTTTTTTTACATGCGTCAAAACAAACTGAAGAATGGCCTGTTTGGACGTATTTTTCAAGTGTTTTTGAGGCTCGATTTTCAGTATATGAATTTAAGCAAATTTTTTAAAGTTAACCAAAATTTTCAAACTTGCAAACTATCAGGCATCATTAGACCCGTTAGAGGCTTGCTAAAAATACCAAATTCAATGTTATTTTATTAATTTTCGATAGTGTTACAGTTTTTTTGTTTTTTTTTAATAGCGTGTTTGGAAGTAAAAAAAAGCCCTTCAAACCCCGATTTGGAAAATTTCCCCAATTTTTTCCAACGTACAAACTAACAGGCAAGGTGTACGGGCACGGCCCCTAACTAGAAACAACAGTTGGAATGTTAAGACGGAACATAAACATTTAACCAGTTTCAAATGAGTTCAATCCTCACTGGGTGCCCCACACTGGATTTAGTGCGTAACTGTTTTGCGATCTTCGACGTCTTTACGATATGAGCATTTAATAAGTACCCACTCGTCTAACGTAGGTAATTTGCTGTTGGTACGTGTAGTCTACCCATGCTCTCTGCTTGT
>JALAJA010000082.1:120006-127506 GCA_023376005.1 Doryteuthis pealeii
GCATTTCTCAGAAAAAATTAATTCTGCACTTTAATCTAATAATCCAAGTGTTGCGAATTAGGCGCCTTAAGCCATTATGATTAATTGCTAAACTGAATTTCTAAATGACTAAGTGTTCCTGTGTCTCCAGTGCTTTGACTCAGAGACACCTCCATATATATAATGCATCTTTTTCTCCTAGGCATCTAATACATATACTTGTATAATTAATGATTATAATATATTTTTAAATTTATTATTCATATTATTAGTTTATCTGTTTCATATCTGTATTATTTATACCTAAGTATCAATGCAAACATATAAGCTGGATCAAATTCCTACAATTTGAGGAATCCAAACTGAATTGTTGGGTGGTGTTTCATGAGAATACACTAGAATACCTGTTAGCCACTGGGAGAGCTGTAACGCCTTCTTGATGGCCTCTCACCAAATCCTGGTGGCTGAGCAGCCCATGAAATGCTACACTCACCACATTTGGGCCTCTTCTATCTAGAACTCTCAGAAGGAAGGGTGGCTCAGTAAAGGAGATATGGTCGCCTCACGATTTTTAGTCCACACCTCGAAAATGAGCTTCTAATGCGGACATGGCAATTCAGACTATGTTTAAGTGCTTAGCACTTGTGTCTCATATTAATGATATGATCTTTTGGGTTATCTCATGGCTCTTAATTGTCCGGGTTATCTTTAGGCAAGCAGCCTAATTTTTTACTCTCATCATATATAAGGCTTCTGCCTTCGTAAGCGGGGTTATATGAATATATATTATAAAGGGGTGGCTAATGGATTTACTATTATGTCCTGGGTTTGGATGTAAACTTCTTTATCACTATTTCAGATTTGGTAGTAGTTTTACAGTCATTCTTGAGAAGACTCTTATGGGAGTGTTTTTGATGTTACCTTTTTCCTTTCTCGCTCTCTATCACTAACCATTTAGTACAATAGATTATTCTCAGTGTTCTTCGTTCTGACTAGGTTGGTAGTACCTAACTTGAGGGTATACAATAGCTCTTATGGGGGTCTATATAGAAATAATGAGTCTTTAATATAATAGCATTTATAAAATTGATCATATTTAATTATAAAATGATTTAACAAATACACTTTGACGCCTTGAGGTGTTTAGAGAATGAATAAAAAAGAATTCTGTCTGTAGGCATAATATAAGGTAAGTCACAACAATTAGTGACTATCACCAGAATATACAAACTTTCTGGGCTGGTTTTTTTTTTCTCACAAGCCAAAGGTGAAATCCTAAACTGAACTCTAATAATAAGCATATCTTTGGATATTGTAAATAATTATTAATATATATATATAATATAGGATGTGAGTATATTTTAATATATTACAGTATGTCAATTCTCATACTCATGATTCAGATTTCACTTTGTGATGGAAAAAAAAGCCCACTGAATTGCCATACATATACATTATAGACGAAAAATTGTGAACTTCAAATGTGAAACACAGAAAACATAGATAAGATGGAAAATATTATTAGCTTGAACAGTTGGTTTTGGGAACAAGCAACACTACATGGTGGAAGTTTGGTGGTTTAGCATTTTTGTGGAGTTACAAACTTGTAATCTAGTACACTCACATATTCTAAACATATAATTCCACTAGGAAGAGTTAAACCATTTTCATGTATGAAGATGTGTATAATTCACAAGTACATTTATATTACCACTAAGCTTCTATAATTTAATAACTAATAATGTTAACACAACACTAGGAAATGAAATGTATCCATGGATTATCACTCGTTGATATAGTTGGTGCTGAAATTTCATTTTCATGGAATTCGGCATCTAAAAATTCATGATGGCCGTAACAACACGCATAAACAGGGGAGTAATTCTACCATATATTTCCTGGGTAATATGTTGAAGTCGTTCCGGATTTTCATAACCAGAATACAAACTGAAACAACAGTCGTTTATGTAACAAGTGACCACCTTCAAACTCCCAATGTGAGTATGAAAAGATTGACCATTAATTCTTTTGCGAAAGATTGTGCATTGACATTTTCACAGAGTTCAGCAAATTTTTAAGACAAGACAATTTTTGACAACCGGATAACAATAACGGCTGGAGAAAAACATTTACGATGTTGATAAAACTCTGGATGGGCTTTCTAGCCTATTACTTCTACGGAGATTAAAGAAGGTTTTATCCTAAATAAACTCTTACTGATGGGCTGGGTTAATTTTCATACTGTTTATAAGTTTTAAAAAAAGGAAATGCATCCGCGACAATATGAGTCAGAAAAGGTGGAATGAAAACATCACACAATGCTGTTAAGAAGAACAATTTATAATATATCTATAGCTGATATTGATCAATATATCGCATATCTTAGACAAAATGCCAATCATCACAGAAGGAGGAACCTCATAAGTTTTTATTTGAACGTATAATCCATAGTACGAACGTGGTTTTTCGAACTAGATTCAAAAACTTAAATATATTGCACTATTGTGATCTAACCCACAAATGAAAAAACTTCCCACTCTTTGTGATATCCTCTCGTTTTCCCCGTTCTGAAAGTATTCAATACAGAGAGTTTCAGTTTACAAAAGACACTACCGCATATAAATATCTAACCTGCGAAGAAACACACTATTTAATGTCGAAGTCTGTGGATCAGCAAAAATCATCGCTTCAAGAGTTCCTTGATTCTTTAATTAAGAGTTACTGTACAAAAGAGTATACATGGAACATGACCGACATATATATGGCGCGAAATGCCCACGTTGGTGAATATTGTAACGTCTTTCGTTTTTTGCAGTATTAAGGTTTTTTTTGTTTTGTAAGCTCATTTTGACTTTCCTCTCCGACCCAAACAACTACGGGAGTGAATGAGCTCTGATGATGATTTTTTGTAAAATCAAATATTGATCAATATCAGCTATGATTATATTATAAATTGTTTTTCTTCTTAACAGCATTGCTGTTGATGTTTTCATTCACCTTTTCTTACTCATACTGGTTTATTATAAAATTGAGTCTAAAAAATATACATACTCGTTGTTATTGATCTCTAATATTATTGTTTTAAATTCTCCAACGTATTAAAATCAATCCCAGGAAATTGGATCACAACGGGTAGAGGGTAGCCTGTAGCTCATCCCCTATATCAACCCACCCAGGCTACGTAGTTCTACTTTTTTTGGAGACTGTGCCATCGTCTGTAGTAGATGGATGGATGCCAATAAAATAAACAATAAATGAAAATGATAATACAACGAAACGGTATATGCATAAACCAGAATCTGTTCGTGAGAATGAAACACATAAAATTCTCTGGGACTTTGAGATACAGAAGGATCACCTTATGCCAGCAAGAAGACCAGACCTAGTATCGAACGAAAAAAAGAGAACTTGTCAACTGGTAGACGTTGAAAATAAAAAAATTAAAAAAAAGTCCGTAGAGGATGATGGTCGAATGGGCAAGAAGCCTTACTGGTGATAATTCAATTGGGTTTCCATCCCGGCTGGGGGTAGCCTGCTGATATCTAGCTACACTGAAGAGACGTGATACACCAAAGCACGGTGTCTGTAGATAATTATATACACTCCCCAACCCTGGCTGGTTGAGCACTTGGGGTGGTGGGTCGCTGACTTCCCAAAGCCCCAAACTTGGAACTTCACCACTAGATGCATTTTAACGTTATGCCCGGAACACACACACACACACACACACACACACAACACACACACACATATATATATATATTTTGAGAATATGTGCTTAATTGAAGTCGTACCTAAGACTCTCCCGTCTTTCATAGGTAATGTTCTAATTAAACTGTTTAGTTAAAATAGGAAGTAAAGAATAATATTCCAGTTATTTCTTCTGTTAAGGGATTTCTTTTAAGATTTATTGAAGAGATTTTTGCTCATATTCAATAAGATAAACCAAACAATAGAAATCATAATACTAAGCATATATTTATCAAAATCAATTTTTTTAAAAGATCAATATGCAAATTAGCCTTCCGTTCATACTGTAAACTCTATTTTGTTGTATATATACATACAATTGCATGTTATTAGTATGTAGATATGGTCAACAGTGTATGTAATGTAAAACAATTTTATTAATAATTGAGGTTTAAATAAAAATAAAATCATGGAGAATGTGATGTAAATAACTAAGGGAATTGTGACTTGAGTAGTAATATAGTTTCGGTTACAGACAGAAAAACACACAATCTCCATTATAATAATATATATATATATATATATATATATATATATATATATAAAGCTCCAAAATTGGAACTTCACCACCAGATTTATTTTAACGTTATACCCGGAACACTTTTAGCACATATATGATAAAAAGATTGGCGGTCTGCCATAAGGGAATTGGGGTTGAAGCAATCATATTGAGGATAGGGATTGATGTGAGCTACTAGGATACCACCTTACGCATCACGGGTTGCCACCCACGGCCAACAGGTGGCGCCGTTGAGGAAATCTTACCTGCCTTGAAGACATGCCTCAGTATTACGTCTTTCAGTGAGGTTAGACATCAGCTGGCTACCTCCAACCGGGATGGAAACCCGATCGATTTATTGTGTCAGCCTTCTTAACCACTCGGCCATCATCACCTACAGACGGGTACGAGGATTGAAACAGACAAATACATACATACATACATATGTGTATATGAAGTGGTCAAACAATGTGTTTAAAATGGCGAAGGCCGACAATTTTTTGGGAGATTATGTGCTTAATTAAAGTCATACCTAATTTGTTAATTAATTAATTATAACTAAATGAATTAGGCGTGCATATCGGTTTAAATGTAAAGCGTAAACAAATCGAGAAAAAATCGATCTCTGAAGGCTGAAATGTACATACAGAGATCGACTTTTTCTCAATTTGTTTACGCTTTACATTTAAACCGATATGCACGCCTAATTCATTTAGTTATATTTAATTAATTAACAAATTAGGTATGACTTTAATTAAGCATATAATCTCATAAAAAATATGTGTATATGTAAAGGTTTTCAGTGAGTGCATAAGGTATTTAAAAAAAAATCTTAATCTCTTGATAAAAGATCTGATCGGTGAGGCTCGTTAACACAAACCATAGCAAGTAGAAATAGC
Source organism: Doryteuthis pealeii (assembly GCA_023376005.1). NCBI lineage: Eukaryota > Metazoa > Mollusca > Cephalopoda > Myopsida > Loliginidae > Doryteuthis > Doryteuthis pealeii. Next base: position 125,134 of record JALAJA010000082.1, read on the forward strand.
TGTACAGGTATTCTTGAGCGAGGAAAATCTAAAAACAACGTTTGATAACGGTGCAACTTTTGAGCTCGTTACTTGGTGACTATATATTAGCCACGTGACTCGTCGAAATCTCTGTGTATGTAAATAATGGCCTACGTCCCGACCCCCTCACCGCAGGGGATGTGGCGTAGAGGGGGGGCGGCAAGAGACTTAGGTGACAATAAAAACACATGAGCCGAATTGGCTAGGGGGGATGGCAGAAAAAGTCTAGTCCTCCGAGGAGGTCGGCGGTCATTGATCGACATTTATAGCGCGCCCCCTAGCGGCAGCGGACGGCATTAATGCGCTCCGGACGTCGGCTTTATTGTCGATAGTGGCGTTTTGATACCATCGTAATGGCACATTACGGGAGAGTGAAATTAGGTTTCGACGCTGCCCCGACCAACATCATCACCACTACCATCGCTACCATCGTGAGCTTCCGAGGACAGTGAAATGCTGAAGGGTCGGGGTGGTGAATTTTGTGACAAGGTGAAGAAGAAGAAAAGAAAGAAGGAAGAAGAAGAAGAGAAGAAGAAGAAGAAGAAGAAGAAGAAGAAGAAGAAGAAGAAGAAGAAGAAGAAGGAAGAAGAAGAGAAGAAGAAGAAGAAGAAGAAGAGAAAAGAGAGAAGAAGAAGAAGAAGAAAAAGAGAAAGAGAAGAAGAAGAAGAAGAAGAAGAAGAAGAAGAAAAGAAAGAAAAGAAAAGAAAGAAGAAAGAAAGAAAAAAAGAAGAAGAAGAAAGAAATAAGGCATAAAAAGCAAAAAATGACGGAGAAGCTAAAAGAAGAAAGAAAGAAAAGAAGAAAAGAAGAGAAGAAGAAGAAGAAGAAGAAGAAAGAAGAAGAAGAACCAAACAAGACGAAATGATACTGTGAGAAGAAGAGATAAAAAAAAACTAGGGAAGAAGAAGAAGACGCAGAAGAAGAAACCGTGGCATGAAGAAAAGAAGAAGGAAGAAGGAAAGAAAAAGAAAGAAAGAAAAAAGAAGAAAAAAGAAAAAAAGAAGATAAAGGAAGAAAGAAAGAAGAAATCAAGAAGAAAGGATGGAAGAAGATAAAGAAAGAAACAAAGAAGGAAATAACATGGAGAGAAAGAAAAACTAGAAAAGAAGAAGAAGAAGAAGAAGAACCAAACAAGAAAAAAAAATACCATGGGAAGAAGAAATTAAAAACTAGAGAAGAAGAAGAAAGAAGGGTAAAAAGAAGAAAAAGAAAGAGGAAGAAGAAGAGAGGAAAGAGGAGGTGGGGAGGAGGAGCAGGTGACAGGGTGGCGAATGGGGGGGTGATCGTTGACCCCACAGGAACTTGCTGAAAAATCAAAAGGGTGTGGGTATTTGATGGCAACCGCTAGGTCGCCGGAATGAATGATGGTGGACATATCGGAAAGGACAACGCGATTTAGGGTGGGAGGGGTGGCGTGGCGCGAAACTGATTATCAGTTTTAATGGGTGGATGATATTTGACGAGGGTAGAGAGCGGAGGTGGGTGCCGGCGGTGGAGAAAGGTCAGCATAAATAGAAGGGGGATTTACTTGGTGTCCCTACCCAAGTTTCACGCCCTCTTTTGGCTAATTTGTTGAAACGATACTGATCTATACATTTTAACGCTAAATTATCATTCACGCTAATCCAGATAAATCAGCCAATTGAAAAGGGGATAGACTCCCTCGCTGACTGGCTGATACGACTTTAGCCGCCCGTCGACTTTACTTATATATATATATATATATATATATATATATATATATATTTAATATACCAAACTTGTTTGGTAAATCCTCGCGGTGAGAAAAACCAGCAAATAGTTTGATTGTTAAATATATACTACCAAACATTACCCGGGAGAAAACATTTTTTGGAAAAAAAGAAAGACCAAGATAATCGTACAACCAAAATAATCTATTGATACATATTTGGCAAAAGAAAAAACAATTTATATATATATATATATATAAATATATATATTTCATACAAAACCGCCAGGAAACTAAAGCTAATAAGTAAAAATGCTCAATGCCCAAGTAGAGCAAATAGTCCGATTTAAGCTCTGAAGAGCATTAAGCGAAAACTTTTAGTAGGTTTATCTGACTCATTATATATATATATATATATATATATATATATATATATATATATATATATATATGTGACTATATTTAATGAGTTGGTGTATGTATATAATATATATGATCAATAATATCCATTTTTTACTCAATTAAATAAGGTATTTTCCATTAAGTAAAATTATTAGAAAATCACATCACGTAGTTTAGATGAGGACTACGACGTAAAAAAATATTTTACCAATCATTAAAATTATTTTTCCCAGGCTGGAGCGTCAGAATTCATCGACTGT
>JALAJA010000082.1:137506-140006 GCA_023376005.1 Doryteuthis pealeii
TTTCTAAATGTCTCTCCTTCATTTCTAAAGCACGACCCAAAACACACTATAATAATCCTTTCACAGCAACTTTACTTTTATTCTAAAAGCATACGCACTACTACAATCACCAAAACATACCAGTTTCTAAATGTCTCCTTCATTTCTAAAGCACGACCCAAAAAACACTATAATAATCCTTTCACAGCAACTTTACTTTTATTCTAAAAAGCATACGCACTACAATCACCAAAACATACCAGTTTCTAAATGTCTCCTTCATTTCTAAAGCACGACCCAAAACACAACTATAATCCTTTCACAGCAACTTTACTTTTATTCTAAAAAGCATACACACTACAATCACCAAAACATACCAGTTCTAAATGTCTCCTTCATTTCTAAAGCACGACCCAAAACACACTATAATAATCCTTTCACAGCAACTTTACTTTTATTCTAAAAAGCATACGCACTACAATCACCAAAACATACCAGTTTCTAAATGAAGGTCTTAACTAATCCCATATTTACATATTGTGAAGGACAATTGATCTTGGGCGGTCTCATTTTTTTAACCTGAGGGTGTTACAAGTCGATAACGAACGTACTTTTAAGGAACACGAGTATTAATCGAATACCCAACAAGAAAAAGGAAACAAAATGTCTTCGGCATAAAATAACCCAACAACGGTTGATATGCCTTAAAATCAAACTAACTACCCAGCCTAAAATTAATCATTAAATCCTGTAACACTGCGATTCTTGAGCTCTGGGGAATTTCAAATACCCTTTTACAACCATTACTCCCAGGCTCACTTTTACTTGGAGTGGTAGTACCTGTTAGGGTCCCATCTATAGGTTAAATAGAAAAAATAGTTTATAAAAATGTGTTTAAAAATTGAGTTAAAAAATTAGTATCTATCTATCTATCTATCTATCTCAATATGTTCATATCTATCTATCTATCTATATATATATCTCAGTATGTTCATATCTATCTATATCTATCAATCTATCTCTTTATCTATCTATCTAACTATCTATCTATCTATGTGCATATCCATCTATCTATCTATCTATCTATCTATCTCAGTAAGTGATCTTATCTATCTATCTATATATCTCATACCTATCTATCTATCTATCTATCCATCTCAATATGTTCATATCTATCTATCTATCTATCTATCTATCTATCTATCTATGTTCATATCTATCTATCTCTCTATCTATCTATCTAAATATGTTCATATCTATCTATCTATCTGAATATGTCCATACCTATCTATGTATCTTTATATGTTCATATCTATCTATCTATCTCAATAAAGTCATATCTATGAATGCATCTATCTATCCCAATACGTTAATATCTATCTATCTATCTGTCTATCTGTCTCTCTGTTTGTCTATGTTCTTATCTATCTATCTATCTATCTGTCTATCTATCTATCTATCTATCTCAATATGTTCATGTCTATCTATCTATCTCAATATGTTCATATCTATCTATCTATCTATCTATCTATCTATATATATATATATAATATATATATATTATATATTATATATATATATATGCTCATATCTATCTATTCATCTATCTACCCCAGTATTCAAATCTATCAATCTAACCCAACAGGGGTTAACATGCCGTAAAATCCAACCAACCGAGACTAAGCGTAAAATTAATCCTTAAATCCTTCAACTTAGCAATCTATCTATCTATCTATCTCAATAATTTCATATCTATCTATCTATCTATCTATCTATCTATCTCAATATGTTCATATCTATATCTATCTATCTATATCTATATCTATCTATATATATATATATATTATGTATATATATATATATCAGTATGTGCATATCTATCTATCTATCTATCTCAGCAAGTGTATATCTATCTATATGTCTATCTCAAATATGTATCATATCTATCTATCTCAGTATGTGCATATCTATCTATCTATCTATCTATCTATCTATCTCAATATGTTCATATCTATTTATCTATCTATCTGGCTGTCTGTCTATGTTCATATCTATCTATCTATCTATCTATCTATCTATCTCTCTCTCTCTCTCTCTCTCTCTCTCTCTATATATATATATATATATATATATATATATATATATATATATGCTCATATCTGTCTATCCATCTATCTACCTCAGTATATTCAAATTTATCTATCTAACCCAACAGGGGTTAACATGCCGTAAAATCCAACCAACCGAAACTAAGCGTAAAATTAATCCTTAAATCCTTCAACTTGTTAAACGTTTATTGCCAAATCTTTTCGGCCATTTCTTCCCCAATCCCATGACAAGATCGACACTACAGCCCACCCCTTTTATTTATACCATTAATTGGAAATAATTAAGTCCACTTGTCTCCTCTCTTTCAACATGGCCGACCAACTCAATCGCTGGCATTGCTCACATCCACTTCCGGTCCAAGTCCTTCGCCTATTTACGCGCCTTCCGGACGCTTTTTAGCCCGGCAAACATG
>JALAJA010000082.1:145006-170006 GCA_023376005.1 Doryteuthis pealeii
CTCTCTCCTTCATGTTCTTTTTCTTTTCTTCTTTTTTTTTCACTTTTTTTTCTTCTTTTTTTTTCTTCTTCGTTTTCATTCTTTTCACTATTTTCCTCTTCATCTTGTTCTTGTTCTTGTTCTTCTCTCTCCCTCTCTCTCTCTCTTCTTGTCTTTCTCAATCAACGTCCTCCTCTCTCTCTACCCATTTTTCTTCCGCACTTCTTCTTCTTCTTCTTCTTCTTCTTCTTCTTCTTCTTCTTCTTCTTCTTCTTCACCGTCCTTCTCTCTCTCTACCAATTTTTCCAGCCCCCTCCCCCCCGTCGGGGTTGTATTCCAACACATTTTGCTGTTTGGCCACTCGCTAATTCCCCCTATCCTAACCCTCTCCTGTCCATTTTCCCTGATAAGGCATTAGAAGTCGATTACCCCTGTGTGATAATACGCCGGCCATTGCAACAACGACGACCGTACGGCGTGTGTATCCACACAAATGGTTGGCGGTATGTGTGGCGTTTTATCGTTTCCAATCGTGTGCCGAGGATGGACGGTCTTGTTCGCCGATGACACGGAATATAATGGAGTTAGCCGCATTAGTGGCTTGTTGTATCTCCAAGGGTATTGCACTGGAAAAAAAAAGCACGGTTTCAATAAAGTGTGGGATAAGGCTGGTTGTAGTGGGGAGTGCGTGCGTTATTGGCGCCTGTTGTTTGGATCTCTCTCTCTTCTTCTTCTTCTTCTTCTTCTTCTTCTTCATTCACCGTCCTTCTCTCTCTCTACCAATTTTTTCCAGCCCCCTCCCCCCCGTCGGGGTTGTATTCCAACACATTTTGCTGTTTGGCCACTCGCTAATTCCCCTATCCTAACCCTCTCCTGTCCATTTTCCCTGATAAGCATTAGAAGTCGATTACCCCTGTGTGATAATACGCCGGCCATTGCAACAACGACGACCGTACGGCGTGTGTATCCACACAAATGGTTGGCGGTATGTGTGGCGTTTATCGTTTCCAATCGTGTGCCGAGGATGGACGGTCTTGTTCGCCGATGACACGGAATATAATGGAGTTAGCCGCATTAGTGGCTTGTTGTATCTCCAAGGGTATTGCACTGGAAAAAAAAGCACCGGTTTCAATAAAGTGTGGGATAAGGCTGTTGTAGTGGGGAGTGCGGTGCGTTATTGGCCTGTGTTTGGCCAGGTCAACATTAAAATCGAGCTTTGCTACTCATTCGCAAATACTGACGATTTGCCTCAGCAGAAGGGTCGCGGTATCCGCGTTTTGTGGATTGTAATGGAAGCCCGCTGTGTACGGTTATCGTTACTTGGAAATGGACACGGCGAGACGAGTTCAAATCCTGTTCTTGGGCAGAGTTTAACAGTATTTTCAAATGAAAGTGTGAACTTTGTTTGAAAATCGTTATATATATTACCAAACTCCTCAGTACTAGCAGGATGTGACACAAGGCCAATTTTGTAAGCGGATTTGAGCAGGTTTTTGAATTCAGAGTTTTCTTTCTTCTAGATTGGTTGAATTACCAGGTCCACCTTACTATTTACTAAATTTTGGTGACCCGAATTCAAATCCTGGACGAGCTGTTTGCATTATGTTATACAGCTAATACCCTTAGGAAAGGTATGCATCCAACATTCTTCCTCCAGTTGTGGGTAATTAGTAGGGTGGACTGGTATGGGTAACCAGTATTATGAGAATGAAAAAATCTGAATTTCAAACCTATGAAACTCTTAGGAAAACTCTTAAGAAATTTGACCACGTGTCATTATGCTACTCGTGCATATAAACACACACATTGAACATCATTTTCATCATTCAAATTTCAAGTAGGCATGATTAACAATGAATAGCTAAATCCTTCGTCATAATAGATACTTCAATATTATCATCGATTGCTGCCATAATGAAAATCTAAATATTTTTTTTTGAGGGTTTTTGAAAAAAGGAGACGGGTGTGAGTTATGGGACGTGTGAGTGTGTGTATCGAAAGGAAACATTGTGCATTTTTTAGTGTGTGTGATTGCGCGTGTGTTGTGTGATATATATATATTGTGTGTGTTGTATATATTATATTGCGTGTATGTATATATATATATATATATATATATATATAATATTTATAGACATTGTCCGAATTAACCTTGAAGATCCTCTTGGAGAAACCTGGGCAAGATAATTTCTATTATTGATTTGGTTCCCTCAACCGGCTCTACAAGTTACATATTGAACCATCAAAATTATCCTGAAGATCCTTTAAGTAAATCTATATCATTGATTTCAATTTGTTAAACTGGCTTTCTTTAAGTATTGAGCATTTTACAGTCTTTCTATTTTAAATATTTTAAAGAAAGATAAATATTTTCCGTGAATTTATTAACATAAAAAACACGGATTATTACACTTTTGCTCATCCAAAAGCACACGATGCCTGAAATATGAAATAGAAAGGTTCGTTTTTTGTTTGTAACATATTTATTAATTCTGACTAGTCTTATCATTCAGCTGTTTTATTTTATCTATTTTTTTTCCTTAAACACAACTAACGGTTAAATATGTAAGTTAAAAATAACATAAATCGTGTCCTTAGTAATAATTAAATTCATTAAAATTTATTGCACAAGCCAATTTTTTCCCTTTTAATTTTGACGACAATTTGCAATTTTAACCGGGAAGCTGGTGATTGTTTTGTTTTATGGCATATCAACCATCTACGGGTACTTAATACCTGAACAAGTCATTTTGATAAACAAAGGACTCGGGTTGCTTACAGTACCTGCTGCTGCTTAAGTGGTCCACCCAATAAGTCTTGGACAAGCTCATCGTAATGGGAGTTAGTAGTAGTAGTTAAAATAAATCCAAATATGTAATTAAAGTTGTTTATTATTAATTATATTTGGGTAGAATGATTTTTAAAATAGTTTTGTTGGAAGATTGCGTCAGCTAAGGAATATCAAACTCACCACCGAAGTTAAGCAGAGTACTGACATTTTAAAGTATCTGTCAACTGATATATATATCGAATCGAAGAGGCGAACTTGTAAATCGTTACTCGATGGTAGGCGCCCAACCGGATGTTGTTATTTGTTACGAAATCAGTCGATTGTTTTCTAAATTCAAATTTGTGGAAAACTGTATATAAACCTCAGTCTTTTTCAATTGAAATAACTTCTTCCACGTTGGTTTGATAACTTAATTAAATGATTATATATAAATGTTTCTGAATTGATGACTCAGTTAAAAAGAGGAATCGAGATTTTATACACATGGACGCATTTCGGGGCTTCCTTTGTCTGTACTTTCCCAACCGATGTCCATAAGTAGCGTCCAATGTGATAAAATCATCGATTCCCTTTTAACTAGTCAAATTCAGAAGAAAACATTTATATATCATTTTAATAAAGTTATCAAACAACGTGGTATATTAATAAGCTGAGTATTTCATAGGAAAGACTGAGTTATATACAGTTTCACAAATTTGAATTTAGAACATTTCGACTGATCGTTACCATAAATTAACAGACATCCGGTTGGGCGCCCCCCTACCATCGAGAACGATTACAAGTTCGCCTCTTCGATTCGATATATATATCAGTTACAGATACATTTAAAATGTAGTACTCTGCTTAAACTTCGGTGGTGAGTTTTGATATCCTTAGCTGACGCAATCTTCAACAAACTTTTTTAAAAAATCATTCTACCCATATAATTTAATAAATAAACAACTTTAATTACCATATTTGGATTTATTTACTACTACTACTAACTCCCATTTTACGATGAGTTGTCCAAAGACTAATGGGTGACCACTTAAGCAGCAGGCAGAGTACTGTGCAACCGAGTCCTTGTTTTACAAAATGACTTGTTCAGGTATTAAGTAACCGTAGAGAGGTTGATTATGCCAAAAATCAAAACAATCAACCAGCTTCGGAAAATGCAAACGTCAAAATTTAAAAGATGAAAAATGGCTGCAAAAAATTGTAAATACTAAGGACACGATTTATGTTATTTTTTAACTTACATTTATTAACCGTTTAGTTGGTTAGGAAAAAATAGATAAATAAACAGCTGACATTGAATAAGACTAGTCAGAATTAATAAATATGTACAAACAAAAACGAAACTTTTCTATTTCAATATTTCAGGACATCGTGTGCTTTTGGATGAGCAAAAGTGTAAAATCCGTGTTTTTTATCGTTAATAAATTTCACGGAAAAATATTATCTTTCTTAAAATATTTAAAATAGGGAAAGACTGTAAAATGCTCAATACCTTATAGAGCAGTTTAACAAATTGATCAATTGATATAGATTTACTTAAAGATCTTCAGGATATTTTGATGGTTTCAATATGTACTTGTAGCAGCCGGTTGAGGAACCAAATCAATAATAGAAAATTATCTGCCCAGTTTCCCCAAAGAGATCTTCAGGGTAATTGGACAACTGTCCTTATATAATATATAATATATAATTATTAATATATAATACATACACGCAATAAATATATTACACACACACAATATTATATTTTACGCACACACACACACGCGCAACCACACACCTAAAAAATGCACAATGTTTCCTTTTCGATACACACACTCACACCGTCCCATTACTCACACCGTCTGCCTTTTTTTCAACCTCAAAAAATATTTTAGATTTTCATTGGCAGCAATTTTCGATGATAATATTGAAGTTATCTACTTAATGACGAAGATTTAGCTATTTCATTGTTAACTTCATTGCCTACTTTGAAATTTGAATGATGAAAATGATGTTCAATTGTGTGTTTATATGCACTGATAGCAGTATGACACCGTGGTCCAATTTCTTAAGAGTTTTCCTAAGAGTTTCATAGGTTTGAATTCAGATTTTTCATTTCTCATATTACTGGTTACATACCAGTCCACCTCTTAATTACCCCAACAACTGGAGGAAGATAGTTGGATGCATACCTTTCTAGGGTATTAGCTGTATACATAATGCAACAGCTCGGTCCAGGATTTTGAATTCGGGCACCAAATTTTAGTTAAAATAGTAAGGTGGACCTGGTATTCAACCAATTCTAGGAAGAAAGAAAACTCTGAATTCAAAACCTGCTCAAATCCGCTTATCAAATTGCCTGTGATCACATCCGCTAGTACTTGAGGAGTTTTTTGGTAAATAATATATACGATTTTTCAACCAAGTTCCACTTCATTTGAAAATATATGTAAACTCTGCCCAAGAACAGGGATTTGAACTCGTCTCGCCGGTGGTCCATTTCCAGTAAACGATAACCGTTACACAGCGGGCTTCCATTACAATCCACAAAACGCGGAACCGCGACCCTTCTGCTGAGGCAAATCGTCAGTATTTGCGATGAGTAGCAAGCTCGATTATGTTTGACCTGGNAAGAGAGGAGTAATGACAGACAGAGGGGTGTTAGAGAGAGAGAGCGAGAGAGAGACAGACAGACAGACAGAGCAGAGAGAAGGTTTTAGAGATTGAGAGAGACATAGAGAAAGAGAGAGAGACAGAGAGACAGACGGAGACAGAGATAGAGACAGACAGATAGACATAGCGAAAGAGTGAGTGTGTGTGTATGTGTGTGTATGTGTTTGTGAGTGAGAGAGAGAGAGAGAGAGAGAGAGAGAGAGAGGAGAGAGAGAGAGAGAGAGAGAGAGAGAGAGAAGGAAGAGCAACAGAAAAACAGATAAAAGACAGACAGGTAGACACACAGACAGAGTTCGTGATTTATAGATACAGAATTTGTTTAGAAAAAAAAGAAAGAAGTCAGAAAGAGAGAGAAAAAGAGAGAGAAAGATAGAGCGAGATAGAGAGAAAGAGAGAGAGACACACACTAAGATATAGACAGATATATAGAAAAAGTGAGAGACAGATAGATGGATAGACAGGTATACAGACACACAAACACATACAGAGAGGAGAGAGAGAGAGAGAGAGAGAGAGAGAGAGAGAGAGAGAGAGAGAGAGAGAGAGAAGGGACGGGGGTGAGAAGTCAGAGACAGAGATAGATATAGATAGATTAGATACAGAGAGACAGAGACATAGATAGATTGAGAGAAAAAGAGAGATAAAGAGAGAGAGGCAGATAAAGATAGATATAGATAGATAGAGAGAGAGAAGAGAGAGAGAGAGAGAGAGAGAGAGAGAGAGAGAGAGAGAGAGAGAGAGCTTTGTAAAAATTGTTTTTTATATTATCAGTGGGAGATCTATTCTGTATTCTCAATAAACTTGTCTCCTTACAGCTTGAAAAGCGACAACAAAAATTCGCTCAACCCCACGAAAAAGGGCCTATACATTTTTTTACTCTTTAGATTTTAAAGTTTGGGGGTCTTAACTTCCGTTTCCGGTTTAGTATGACGTCTGCAGAAGCAAGAACAAAAACAATAAAGGAAAACAAAAGACTTTATCGCTAACAGAGAATGAAAAAATTTAAAAAGAAAACACAAAAAACAATTGAATTGTTTTTTTATTATCAGTATTGAAAACCTTTAAATTAGCGACTTAATTGAATGTGACCCCACCCCCACACACACACCAACAAAAAGAAAAAAAACTGAAAAGAAAGATATTCTTGGAAGATACCCTTAAAGTAACCATTAACAAAACTTAGGTTATATTAGAACCAGGGCAGAAATATGTACCACCCAGTGCGTGTCAAGCTCAGTAACAATAGTTTCGTAGCATACTCACCCGAAAGCTACTCCCGAAATAAGAATTAAAAAACATGCCTTAAGAGAAAAGACATTGAAGCAAAGTCGTTTCGTCAATATTTGTGTTGTGAGATCGATCCTCACTGAGTGTCACACAATTATAATCGTAAGTCAGACTAGACGAGAAAACAAACAAGAAAAAATATTCTAGGAAGATACCATCAAAGTAACCATTGACAAAATTAAGTTAGATTAGGACCAGGGCATAAATATGTACCACCCAGTGCGTATCAAGCTCAGTAACAATGGTTTCGTAGCATACTCACCCGAAAGCTACTCCGAAATTAAGAATTAAAAAACATGCCTTAAGAAAACAGACATTGAAGCAAAGTCGTTTCGTCGATAATTTAATTGTGTTGTGAGATCGATCCTCACTGAGTGTCCCACAATTATAATGGTGAGTCAGACTAGACGAGTAAACGAACAAAAAAAAAAGACAGATATTCTTGGAAGATATCTTCAAAGTAACCATTAACAAAACTTAGGTTAGATTAGAACCAGGGCAGAAATATGTACCACCCAGTGCGTATCAAGCTCAGTAACAATGGTTTCGTAGCATACTCACCCAAAAGCTACACCCAAATTAAGAATGAAAAAACATGCCTTAAGAGTACAGACATTGAAGCAAAGTCGTTTCGTCAATATTTGTGTTGTGAGATTGATTCTCACTGAGTGTCCCACAATTATAATCGTGAGTCAGACTAGACGAGAAAACGAACCCCCCCCCAAAAAAAGAAAAATATTCTTGGAAGATACCTTCAAAGTAACCATTGAGAAAACTTATGTTATATTAGAACCAGGACAGAAATATGTACCACCCAGTGCGAGTCAAGCTCATTAACAATAGTTTCGTTGCATACTCACCCGAAAGCTACTCCCAAAATAAAGAATTAAAAACATGCTTAAGAGAACAGACATTGAAGCAAAGTCGTTTTCGCTCGATAATTTAATTGTGTTGTGAGATCGATCCTCACTGAGTGTCCCACAATTATAATTGTAAGTCAGGCTAGACGAGTAAACGAACCATAAAAAAAGAAATATATTCTTGGAAGATACCTTCAAAGTAACCATTGAAAAAAAAGAGGTTATAATAGAACCAGGGCAAAAATATGTACCACCCAGTGCGTGTCAAGCTCAGTAACAATGGTTTCGTTGCATACTCACCCGAAAGCTACTCCCAAATTAAGAATTAAAAAACATGCCTTAAGAGAACAGACATTGAAGCAAAGTCGTTTCGTCGATATTTGTGTTGTGAGATCGATCCTCACTGAGTGTCCCACAATTGTAATCGTAAGTCAGACTAGACGAGTAAACGAACAAAAAAAAAAAGACAGATATTCTTGGAAGATATCTTCAAAGTAACCATTTAACAAAGCTTTTGGTTAGATTAGAACCAGGGCAAAAATATGTACCACCCAGTGCGTATCAAGCTCAGTAACAATGGTTTCGTTGCATACTCACCCGAAAGCTACTCCCAAATTAAGAATTAAAAAACATGCCTTAAGAGAACAGACATTGAAGCAAAGTCGTTTCGTCGATATTTGTGTTGTGAGATCGATCCTCACTGAGTGTCCCACAATTGTAATCGTAAGTCAGACTAGACGAGTAAACGAACAAAAAAAAAAAGACAGATATTCTTGGAAGATATCTTCAAAGTAACCATTAACAAAGCTTTGGTTAGATTAGAACCAGGGCAAAAATATGTACCACCCAGTGCGTATCAAGCTCAGTAACAATGGTTTCGTTGCATACTCACCCGAAAGCTACTCCCAAATTAAGAATTAAAAAACATGCCTTAAGAGAAGAGACATGAAGCAAAGTCGTTTCGTCAATATTTATCTTGTGAGATCGATCCTCACTGAGTGTCCCACAATTATAATCGTAAGTCAGACTAGACGAGTAAACGAACAAAAAGAAAAAAGAAAAAATATTCTTGGAAGATATCGTCAAAGTAAACAAAGTTTACGTTAGTTCAGCACCAGGGCCGAAATAGGCGCCACCCAGTGAGCATCAAGCTCAGTAACAATGTTTTTCTAGGCATGTGCCCCCGGAAGCTACCCGCCTGTCGCCTGGGGCGTTAGAATGCACCGACTGCACCTCTGCAGAGGGGTAAGACTCCCCCAATGGGGCCACCTGTTGGCCGTGGGTGGCGACCCGTGATGCTTAAGGATAGAGCCCAGGTGGATGAGCAGTTCATGACATGCAATACTCCACTTTGGCCCTATCTTGGGCTAGACGGGCGGTCGGAGAGGCCCCCACCGATCAATCGGCTGGTTACTTCAAGCACTAGCACCTATATGATTGTCCCAACCCTATTGCCCTTATGGCAAGCCCCAACCCCTTTTTATCATATGGGTGCTAGAAGACGGTGGCTGAGGGTCTACATGTCCTTGGTATGACGTTAAACTCTATCTGATGGTGAGGTTCCAGTTTTGGAGAATGTGGATCGCCCCTTCATTACCATTGCTTCCAGGTCTACTCTGACCCGGAGTGGTAGCACCTGTTAGGGTCCCATCTATGGGTTAAATAGAAAAACATGAGTTGATAAACAAAATTGTATTATCCATTAAGAATTGATTTATTTCAAAACTTTATCGGCATTAAATCAGAGACAGACAGACAGACGGACAGACTGACAGAGTCAGAGAGAGAGAGAGAGAGAGAGAGAGAGAGAGAGAGAGAGAGAGAGAGAGAGAGAGAGAATATACAGCGAAAGAAAGAGAGTTTTTGAAAGAGTGTTTGAGAGAGTGTGTGGTGTGAGAGAGAGAAGAGAGGAGAGAGAGAGAGAGGGGGAGATAAAAAGACAGAGAGATACAGAACGAACGAGCGAGCAAGCGAGCGAGCGAGCGAGAGAGAGAGAGAGAGAGAGAGAGAGAGAGAGAGAGAGAGAGAGAAGAGAGAGAGAGAGAAAATACAGCAAAAGAAGAGAGTGTTTGAGAGAGTGTGATGAGAGAGAGAAGACAGAGACAGAGACAGAAACAGAGACACAGAGAATGATTGAGAGAAACTGAATGATACACACACACACACACACACACACACACACACACACACATATATATATATATATATATATATATATATTTATATATAGACGGATAGATAGATGAACAATAATAAAAGTTGTATTTTAATAGGTTATAAGTAAGGAGCTTTTCGCCTTTCTTATCACCAACTATTTACGCCCCCCCCACATATTCCACCAAGCCGACTATTTACCCTTCCGTTTTCCAGATTATTTTCTGCGTTAGCAAACGAAATATTTCTCGTGACAAGGAAAAGCATAGTTGTGAAATTGAGAGAAAAACATTTTTTCGATAACTGCGCTGATTCGTGTATAACACGAATTCATGTATAACACGCACCCTAAATCTGGGTTACGAAATTCGGAAAAAGAAAGAAAAACATCGAAAAATACACCGTAACTTATAAACTACGTCGTTTTGGTTTAGAAAAGATTTATATATATATATATATATATAATATATAATATATATATATATTACAATCCAAAAGTCCAGAGAAGATATCTTCCTTACGCCACAAGAGTTTTATTTGAACAAAATCAAGTCGCAGTTGAGAGCTCAATGTGTGCTCTTAATGTTAGATTCACAGAGCAAAATATTAAGTAAAGAAATAACAAAGACTTAGAGATTTAGCTCCTGAAAATAGACTATAACGCTAAATCTCTAAGTCTTTTGTTATTTCCTTACTCATATATATATATATATATAATATATATATATATATATATATGTATATATATATATCATCATGTCGCGCTGTCAGCGCTGATATCCATGACAATCTCTCTCCATCCGTCCTATCGCTCATCATTCTCGGAAGGTCTCCATGCAGCATCCTGCATCCGCACAGAGCTGATCAACGTACGTTTTTTGCTGGTCGGCCCACACTGGCTTGTCCATGTGCTGGCTTCCACAGGAGAACGTCGCTTATGAGTTCGTCCTTGCTTCTCCAGCAGTGTCCCGCGTGTCTTGCCCGTCTTACTCGGATGGTTTGGGTGATATGTGGTAGGTGGCCGTACAGCTGTTTTCTCGTAGGGTGCTGTTTCCACGTCTTGTTCATGATCACCCGCAGCATTCTTGTGCAGCTCCCATCTAGTTTATTCTCTAGTCGCTTAGTTAGGGTCCAGGTAGTGCAGCCATATAGCAGTACTGACACGTTAACGGCCTGGAAGAACACCAACAACTGACCACCCCTCCCCTTACTCACGACCTCCTAATTCACCAGTATGAAAATGTTCCCCATTAAAGCAAGAACTCAATCCTAAGTCCTGAAGAAGGTCTAACAGACCGAAACGTTACAACGTCGACATCAGCACAATAAACATCCATTTGCTACAATATCCCGTGTTTGTCTACCTTTCTCCACACACACACACACACACACACACACACACACACCATATATATATATATATATAATATATATATATATATATATATATATAGTTAAATATTAATTGTAAAATGAATGAATGGATGAAATAAAAATGAATGAAATGAGGGGGATAAATGAAAAATCATTTCCAAGGGACCCCACTCTCAAAAGTATTAAAACACTTTTTGAGAGTGGGGTCCCTCATAGAAAGATTTTCTCGTCTATGATTAGACTCCTTTGAAGCATCAAGTTAATATAATTATTCTATAAGTTATATATATATATATATATGAGAGGTAAACCTCGAAACACGTGTCTGTGGATAATTTATTTATTAATATATACTCCCAATTTGGTTGAGTTCTCTAAATAGGGATTTAATTGTAAAATTCACCGTTCTGGCGTGTAGCTAACCCTCACTTTGTTTACAAAGTTCGAAGACTGTAGTGAATTCATTTCCGCTTAGAAATGTATCAATTAAATATTCTTCAATATTTGACAGCCACTGTTGGCCGCATCGGTAAGAGACTTGGCGAACCAAAATTCATTCAGGTCTCAAACCCGGCCAGGGGTAGCTGTTAACGTGTAGCCACACTAATGAGAGGTAAACCTCGAAACACGTGTCTGTGGATAACTTATTTATTAATACTAGCAAATATATGCACCCTCCGGGTGCAAGTATTTAAGTTTTAATATAATAAAATATATTAAATTAGAAAGCTAATGAAACTGAATAAGAATGCAGATAAAAAGATTTGAACAGAGGGGGTATGATTGAAAAATAGAACAACATTGAAATTAACTCTTTCATCATTTTCCATTACTCCCGTCTTTCATTGTTAAATTTTCCTAATTTAACTATTTAGTTAAAATAGGAATTAAAGAATAATATTACAGTTATTTCTTCTTGTTAATGGATTTCTTTTAAGATTTCTCACAGAGATTTTTGCTCATATTCAATAAGATAAAACCAAACAATTAGAAATCAATAATACTAAGCATATATTTATTAAAATCAAATTTTTAAGATCAATATGCAAATTAGCCTTCCATTCACACTGTAATCCGCTATTTTGTTGTATATATAAATACAATTGCATGTTATTAGTATGTAGATATGGTCAACAGTATTAATGATGTAAAACAATTTTATTTATAATTGAAGTTTAAATATAAATATGGAGAATGTGATGTAAATAACAAAGGGAATTGTGACTTGAGTAAGGATATAGTTTCGGTTACAGACAGACAAAAACACAATCTCCATTATAATAAGATATATATATATATATATATATATATATGTGTGTGTGTACAATATACAGGGTGTTCATAAAGTCTTGCGGCTGTTTTAAAATTGAAAAGTTAATAAATCATGTACAACTGATAGAATCATTTAGGAAAATCCATATGAAAGTTCAGCTCTTGTAATTGTATTTTTGTGTGCATTTTATTTATTACATTTCAATAAGAAATATCTATTTCCGGACTTTATAGATACTCAGTGTATATACAATACTAGTAAGAGAACCAAACGTTGCCCGGGATTAAATATTAAAGCGCTTTTTCTTAAACAAAAACACATTTTGATATTAACTTTTTAACGAATGGGTCATGTCTCATTGACTAAGAACAGAATGGCTGAGCAAGAAGAAGAAGAAGAAGAAGAAGAAGAAGAAGAAGGAGGGGACACTATTAAAGAAAGAGAAGAAGAAGAAGAAAGAAGAAGAAAAGAAGAACAGAATTATTAAAAATAGAAGAGAAGAAGAAGAAGAAGAAGAAGAAGAAGAAGAAGAAGAAGAAGGACACTATTTAAAGAAGAAGAAGAAGAAGAAGAAGAAGAAGAGAAGAAGAAGAAGAAGAAGAAGAGAAGAGAAGAAATAGAGAATGGACAGAGGGGAGAGAGAGAGGGGGGAGAGAGCAAGAGAGGGGGAGAGAAAAGAATAAGAAGAATAAGAAGAGGAACCCTATTTAAAGAAAGAAGAAGAAGAAGAAGAAGAAGAGGAGGAGGAGGAGGAGGAAGGAGGAGGAGGGAGTGGAGGAGGAAAAAATGAAAGAAAATAATGAATGAAAAGTGTAATGAAAAGGAAGGCAAAAAGGCGCAAAAAGGAAAACATTGAAGAAAAAAGAAAATAGAAATATATTATGGAATAAGAAGGAAACAAAGGGAAAAAAAGAGAAACAAAAGGAAAAAATAATGAAAATAGAAGAAGAAGAAGAAGAAGAAGAAAGAAAAAAAAAGAAGAAGAAGAAGAAGAAGAAAGTGAAGTATGACTATAACGAGGAGAAGACAAAGAGTAACGAGAATAAGGAAAAAGTTAAAGAATAAGGCGAGCGTAAAGAAAGAGAGAGAGAGAGAGAGAGAGAGAGAGAGAGAGAGAGAGAGAGAGAGAGAGAGAGAAGAGAGAGAGAGAGAGAGTGTGTGGTGTGTGTGTGACAAAAAGAAGAAAAAGAAGAACAAGAACAAGAAGATGATGTTGAAGAAGAAGAAGAAGAAGAAGAAGAAGAAGAAGAAGAAGAAGGAGGAGATTGTGAAGAAGAAGAAGTTGGGCAAGAAGAGAAGAAGAAGAAGAAGAAGAAGAAGAAGAAGAAGAAGAGAAGAAGAAGAAAGAAGTAATACCAGAAAGAAAAGAAAAGGAATATGAAAAATACAAAGGAAGGAAGGAAAAAGATGAAAGAAGAAGAGAAGAAGAAGAAGAAGAAGAAGAAGAAGAAGAAGAAGAAGAAGAAGATGAGCGTTAAATTAAAGAAGTACATACCAGAAAAGAAGGAATATGAAAAATACAAAAGGAAGGAAGGAAAAGATGAAAGACTCGTAGAAGAAGAAGAAGAAGAAGAAGAAGAAGAAGAAGAAGAAGAAGAAGAAGAAGAAGAAGAAGAAGAAGAAGTGGGGGAGATATAAATATGAAAAGCACGATAAGATGAAAACAAAAGCAAGTTATAAAGAAGATAAAAGGAAAAGAAAGAATTGAAATAGTTTAAGAAGGAGAACCAAAAGGAAATATAAGGGAAAAAATAGAAGAAGAAGAAGAAGAAGAAGAAGAAGAAGAAGAAGAAGAAGAAGAAGAAGAAGGGAGGATTGGTAGGAGGAGCTTGAGCAAAATAATCTTAGGAAAGAATGCGTAAATCAAGTAGAGACAAAAGATTAAAAAATCAAATGAATTTGATGAATTTAAAAAATTGGCTCCAATCAAAACTATTATTAAAAAATTAAAACTATAAAATTGGACTGATAGCCGTAAGATATAAAGAGAAAAGAAATTTAAGTGAACAATATTGGTTAGGTGTTGAGAGGGAAAAAAAATCAGAAAATCGGAGAGTAAGGAGAAAAAATGGGAGAGTAAGGAGATAAAAATAAGAGAGCATAAGAGAAAAGGAGAGTAATGATGCACTGGCTAGAATTTATATGCAAAGAATTCGGAACAAAAGGATTAAAGAAAGGGGGGGGGATATGAAAAGATGATAAGAGATGAGGATGAGATGAAAGAAATAAGGAATGAAAGAGAAGAAGAAAAAAGATAATGGAAGAAAGAATAAAGAACGAAAGAAATGAATGAGAATAAGAAAGAGAAAGAGAAAGAGGAAAGACGATAAGAGATGCGAGTGATGATGAAAGAAATAAGGAATGAAAGAGAAGAAAGAAATTGTAGGAAGAAAAAAAATGAAGGAAAAAAGATTAAAAAACGAAAAAAATAAAGGAAGGAAGAATAAAGAGCGAAAGAAATGAATGAGATAAAGAAAGAGAAAGAGGAAAGACGATAAGAGATGCGAGTGATATGAAAGAAATAAGGAATGAAAGAGAAGAAAAAAATTGTAGGAAGAAAAAAATGAAGGAAAAAACAAAAAAATAAAGGAAGGAAGAATAAAGAGCGAAAGAAATCAATGAGATAAAGAAAGAGAAAGAGGAAAATACGATAAGAGATGCGAGTGAGATGAGAGAAATAAGAATGAAAGAGAAGAAAGAAAAGAGAAAGAGAAGAAATAAAATGTAGGAAGAAAGAAAAACAACAAAAAAAAAAGAAAATGAAGGAAAGAAGAATAAAAAACGAAAAAAATTAAAGGAAGAAAGAATAATGAGAAAAAGAAAAGTATGTGATAAAGAAAGAGAAAGAAAAAAGAAGATGAGAGATGAGTGAGATCAGGAATGAAAGAGAAGAAGTAAAATAAAGGAAAAAGAAAAGAGAAAGCAAAAAGATAGAAGGAAAGTTGAAGAAAGATGAAGAAAATGAATAAAAAAAATTGAAATAAAGAAAACAATAGAGAAAATAACGATGTAAGTTTTTGAATGTATTAAAAAAAAAAAATGTTAAAACATGGAAGAAAAGAAAGAGAAATGAGAAGAAATATGAATGAAAAAAAAAAAAAAGAAAGAAAAATAGAAGAGAATTATAATAATGTTGGTTTGATGTAAGGTATCAACTAATTACATAAAGAAAATACGATGAAAGAAAAGAGGAAGAAAAAGAAGAAAAATGAATGAAAAAAGGAAAAGAAAGAAAAAGAGGAGAGAATACTAATAATTTTGGTTTGATGTAAGGTATCAACTTATAAAAAAAAAGATAAAAGGAAAGAGAAGAATAGAGAAGAAAAATGAATGAAAGAAAGAAAAAGAAAAGAACAGAAAAATAACGATTTAAGTTTTGAATGTATTGAAAAGAAAAAGAGAAATGTTAAATGATTGAAGGAAAGAGAGAAAAAGGAAGAAAATGAATTAAATGAGAAAGAAAAGAAAAGAAAAAGAAATGAAAGAAAGAAAAAGAAAGAACAAACGAAAAGAATGGTAACAGTTTTAAATATCAAAGTATTACAAATAGAGAAATGATAAAAGATAAAAATGGAAGAAAGAAGAAGAAAGGGAAGAAAATGAATGAAATAAAAAAAGAAAAGAGAGAAAAATGAATGAAGGTAAGAAATATAAAGGAATGAAATAGAGAAATGATAAAAGATAAATGATGGAAGGAAAGAAGAAGAATGGGAAGAAAATGAATGAAATAAAAAAAGAAAAGAAAGAAAATGAATGAAGGAAAGAAATATAAAGGAATGAAATAGAGAAATGATAAAGGATGAAAAATGGAAGAAAAAGAGGAAGAAAGGGAAGAAAATGAATGAAATAAAAAAAAGAAAAGAAAAGAAAAATGAATGAAGGAAAGAAATATAAAGGAATGAAATAGAGAAATGATAAAAGATAAATGATGGAAGGAAAGAAGAAGAATGGGAAGAAAATGAATGAAATAAAAAGAAAGAGAGAAAAAAATAAATGAAGGAAAGAAGAAAGAACAGAAAAAAGAATGTTTTAGATATCAAAGTATTAAAAATAGAGAAATGATAAAAGATGAAAGTTAGAAGGATAGAGAAAGAAAATGAAAGAAAATGAATGAAATAAAAGAAAGAACAAACGAAGAAAAATGTAATGATTTAATACATCGAGGTATTAAAGCGACTGATGTTAAATTGATATCTATGAAAAGTATAAAAGAAAAGCAATAAATAAACTATGAACTTAATATGGCGAAAATGAGATGCGTAATATTAAATAAGAAATATCAGAAGGTGTTTAGGCAATGAATCTAGAACTTAAAAGTGATTGAATGCAAAAAAAAGTGGTTAAAACTCACAAAAGAAAAGAAAGATAGAAAACAAATTAATAATAATAAAAAAAAGTTAACAAAGGGGCGGTAGCAAACAAACAAACAAACGATCAAACCGAGGAGAGAGAAAAAAAAAGATAGCAAAAATAAACGAAAACGAAAGTGAAAGTAGAAACGAAAGTGAAAGTAGAAACGAAAGTGAAAGTAGAAACGAAAGTGAAAGTAGAAAAGCTTAACTGTAGGAAAACAAAAGCCGCTGCAGAAGATTTTCAAATGAACAAAAGACCAAAGACAAAACAACGCATAAAATTCAATACGAAAAGAAAATGAAAAAGAAAAAAAAACTTCCGTAGTTTTGATTTCGACAAACGATTTCAATAGAGTCATTGTATGTTTGAAAAGTCTGAACAATGCGTAATTAGATAGAAATTAAATTCACTCCAGCCGGGGCTATTGATTTCGCGTTAAGAACAATTGAGCTCGTTATAGACTTGAATAGACTTAAAGAGGAGAGCAGCGCCCCCTGCTGGGCCGCGGCTGTACATAAGCTATAAACTGATAGTCTTGTCGCTTACGGCGTTAAGACCGGCTTTTAAAAGCATCACAATGAGCTCTGCCAAGACTACTTCTACTATCAACACCACCACTACCGCAATAATAATAATAATAATAATAATAATAATAATAATAATAATAATAATAATAATAATAATAATAATAATAAATGCACAAACCTGAACCTGTCATAGAGAACGAGACGCACAAAATTCTTTGGGATTTCGACGTACAGACGGATCACTTAATCCCGGCCAGGAGACCGGACCTAGTATTAATTCTCAAGAAAAAGAGAACCTGTCATCTCGTGAATTTTGCTGTCCCGGCCGACCACCGTGTGAAAATAAAAGAAAGCGAAACGATGGACAAATACTTAGACCTTGCCAGAGAACTAAGGAAGCCGTGGAGCATGAAGGTGAAGGCCGTACCAATTGTAATTGGTATCCTTTGAACAATCTCCAAAGCTCTGGAAATTAATTTGGATGAACTGGAAATCAGAGGAAGAATCGAGACCATCCAAACTACAGCACTGTTGGGATCGGCTAGAATACTCAGAGGAGTCCTGGAGACCTGCGGTCATTCAGCCTCCAGCGAACAACCAGCTATGGCAGGTGTGAAAAACTAGAATGATAATAATAATAATAATAATAATAATAGCGAAAATTGATAAGACCCAACAAAATAGTAAATGTAGACTTTGCGGTAATAGAGATGAGACTGTTAACCATATACTCTGCGAATGTAGCAAACTAGCACAACGAGAATACAAAACTAGACACGATTGGGTTGGGAAGGTGATCCACTGGGAATTATGCAAGAAATTAAATTATGACCACACAACAAAATGGTATATGCATAAACCAGAATCTGTTCTTGAGAACGAAACGCACAAAATTCTCTGGGACTTTGAAATTAAAACGGATCACCTTATCCCAGCAAGAAGACCAGACCTAGTGTTGATTAACAAAAAAGAAAGAACTTGTCAACTGGTGGATTTTGCAGTGCCAGCGGATCACAGGGTGAAGTTAAAGGAAAATGAAAAAATTGACAAATATCTGGACCTTGCCAGAGAACTGAAAAAGTTATGGAATATGAAAGTGAAAGTTATACCAATTGTAGTTGGTGCACTTGGAACAGTCCCAAAAGGATTAGAAAAGGGTTTGGAAAGTTTGGATATCAGAGGAAGGATTGAAACCATTCAGAACACTGCACTGCTGCAATCTGCCAGAATACTCAGAAGAGTCCTGGAGATCTGAGGAGACTTGCTGTCACTCAGACTCCAGTGAAAGACCATCAGCTAACACTGATGTGAAAACTCAAATAATAATAATAATGGACTATACGCGTAAAGGACTAAAAATTCCGATGTTGATATAGTAAGAACTAATCGATGACTGAAATCAGAGACAGGGGGACAAATAATAGCAGCACGGGACCAGAGCCTACCAACTAGGAACTAGAAAGCAAACCTTATAAGAAAATGATCACACCCGATAGGTTGTTGGCACATTTTCTATCAATAAAGGAAGATGGCGTAGTGTCCAATATAAATAAATAAATAAACTATCTGGATCTGCGCAAATGGCTGCGCAGGCCTATCCCTGAGTGACAGACTTTGGTGCACTGACTGCACACAAACCGTGATGCTTTCTGTCGCTGCTGGCTTTTCTCTCTCTTTCTGGATCTCTTTCCAGTCGAGTCCGCTCTTCTCTCCACCTCACTACTCTTCGTAGACTGTGTCAATAAAAAAAAAAAAAAAAAACGAATCAATTGATCATTTAGTGTCTGGTTGCTTAATCCTAGCATCGATCTAATATAAAGAAAGCCACAATAAAATAAGGACATTGGAAAATGTGCAAGTTCTGTGGAATACGCAACACATGAAGAAACATCTAAATGTTGAATTATCTTGTGTATAAGATATACGCCAAATCGCCACTCCTTTTTATCAACTTTCTCAACGGCAGCAACTACTTCCGTTAAAAACTGGCCAATCAGAAAGCATTTAAGATCGTTTGTGTCTGTCCTCGAATCAATTGGTGATTGGACTTCCTGTCTGAAGGAATACTACAGACTAGTATCACAAGGAGATCTACATATACTACACTCTTTTATAGTAAGGATTTCAAGGAACACTACAGACTAGGATTACAAGATCTGCTGATACTACACTCTTTTCTACCAAGGATTTCAAAGAACACTACAGACTAGGATTACAAGGAAATCTACAGATACTTCACTCTTTTCTACCTAGAATTTCAAGGAACACTATAGACTAGGATAACAAGGAGATCTACAGATACTACACTCTTTTCTACCAAGGATTTCAAGGAACACTATAGACTAGGATTACAAGATCTGCTGATACTACACTCTTTTCTACCTAAGATTTCAAGGAACACTATAGACTAGGATTACAAGATCTGCTGATACTACACTCTTTTCTACCTAGGATTTCAAGGAACACTATAGACTAGGATAACAAGGAGATCTACTGATACTACACTCTTTTACCTAGGGGAACACTAGAGACTAGGATTACAAGATCTACTGATACTACACTCTTTTCTACCTAGGATTTCAAGGAACACTAGAGACTAGGATTACAAGATCTACTGATACTACACTCTTTTCTACCTAGGATTTCAAGGAACACTACAGACTAGGATTACAAGATCTACTGATACTACACTCTTTTCTACCTAGGATTTCAAGGAACACCAAAGACTAGGATTACAAGGAGATCTACTAATTCTACGTTCTTTTCTACCTGGGTTTTCAAGCAACACTACAGAGTAGGATTACAAGGAGATCTACAGATACTACTCTTTTATACGAAGGATTTCAAGGAACACTACATACTAGCATTTAGGATTACAAGGATATCTATTGATACGACACGTTTTTCTACGTAGGATTTCAAGGAATACTACAGACTAGGATTACAGGGAGACCTACTGATACTACACTCTTTTCTACCTGGGTTTTCAAGCAACATTACAGACTAGGATTACAAGGAGACCTACTGATACTATACTCTTTTCTACCTGGGTTTTCAAGCAACATTACAGACTATGATTATAAGGAGATCTACAGATACTACACTCTTTTCTACCAAGGATTTCAAGGAATACTACAGACTAAGATTACAAGGAGATCCACTGATACTACACTCTTTTCTACCAAGGATTTCAAGGAATACTACAGACTAGGATTACAAGGAGATCCACTGATACTACACTCTTTTCTACCTATGATTTCAAGGAATACTACAGACTAGGATTACAAGGAGATCCACTGATACTACACTCTTTTCTACCAAGGATTTCAAGGAATACTACAGACTAGGATTACAAGGAGATCCACTGATACTACACTCTTTTCTACCTATGATTTCAAGGAATACTACAGACTAGGATTACAAGGAGATCCCTGATACTACACTCTTTTCTACAAGGATTTCAAGGAATACTACAGACTAGGATTACAAGGATCCACTGATACTACACTCTTTTCTACCTATGATTTCAAGGAACACTACAGACTAGGATTATAAGGAGACCTACTGATACTACCCTCTTTTCTACCTGGGTTTTCAAGCAACACTACAGACTGGGATTAGAAGGAGATCTACAGATACTACGCTCTTTTATACTAAGGATTTCAAGGAATATTACAGACTAGGATTTAGGATTACAAGGATATCTATTGATACTACACGCTTTTCTACCAAGGATTTCAAGGAACACTACAGACTAGGATTACAAGGAGATCCACTGATACTACACTCTTTTCTACCAAGGATTTCAAGGAACATTACGGACTATGATTACAAGGGTTAACCAACTGAACAAAAACTCAATACCAACTTAGATTTACCAAGAGAAGAACTAAACACCTAATATGGCGACCAAATTGATGTCGCGGGTCAGTACGTGAGCCAGCATGCCACAGGGACCATCTGAAGATGTCTGCTATTTTCGTTAAATTACCGTAGATCACATTAATTGCTCAAAACCGTTCGTCCCTATCCCTGATTTGTTTACGTTTAGTTATAATATAATATGTGGACCAATTTTCATTACATCTGACCATTTGAATACATACTTCGGTAATTGCTCCATCCTTTCTCTTTACATGCGGTCAGAGCACATTGTTCTGTGGACCTCTAAATAATAATAATAATAATAATAATAATAATAATAATAATAATCATGATAATAATAATTTTTTTAAAAATAAAAACGGATCACCTTATCCCAGCAAGAAGACCAGATCTAGTTTTGATTAACAAAAAAGAAAGAACTTGTCAACTGGTGGATTTTTCAGTTCCAGCAGATCACAGGGTGAAGTTGAAGGAAAATTAAAAAATGGACAAATACCTGGACCTTGCCAGAGAACTGAAAAAGTTATGGAATATGAAAGTCAAAGTGATACCAATTGTAGTTGGTGCACTTGGAACGGTCCTAAAGGGATTTGAAAAAGGGTTGGAAAATATGGACATCAGAGGAAAGATTGAGACCATCCAGAATACTGCATTGCTGCAATCTGCCAGAATACTCAGAAGAGTCCTGAGAAGACTTGCTGTCACTCAAACTTCTGTGAAAGACCATCAGCTAACGCTGATGTGAAAACTCAAAACGAGTGAATAATAATAATAATAATAATAATAATAATAATAATAATAATGATAAATTAAATGTTGACCATACAACAAAATGGTATATGCATAAACCAGAATCTGTTCTTGAGAATGAAACACATTAAATTCCCTGGGAGTTAGAGATTAAGACAGATCCCCTTATCCCAGCCAGAAGACCAGACCTAGCATTGATTAACAAAAAGAAAAACGAAAGCTTGCCAACTGGTAGATTATGTAGTTCCAGCAGACCACAGGGTGAAGATGAAGGAAAAGTAAATGAGAAAAAATAACAGTACCTAGCTAGCGGATTAAAAAATAAATTCGAATTTGAGGGTAAAAGTGATACCAATTGCAGTTGGGGCACTTGGAACGGTCTCAAAAAGCTGGTATTTGCCTCATACCCCACTTGTATGGGATGGACACAACGGGTTCATTTTATGTGGGCCACCAAAAATTGCCTCGATCCCGTCGGCATTCCCCCTCGAGAGGGGGCGTCTCAGGCGCTGGGCAATAAACTCAGCCCTGCCCCTTTAAATCAAGGGGGCAGGTATTGCCTGGGGGGATAGTCCCCTGGGATCGACGCTATTATTAACTCTCACAGGGTGAAGCTAAAGGAAAATGAAAAAATGGACAAATATCTGGACCTTGACAGAGAACTGAAAAAGTTATGGAATATGAAAGTCAAAATGATACCAATTGCGGTTGGTGCACTTGGAACAGTCCCAAAAAGATTATAAAAGGGATTGTAAAGTTTGGAAATCAGAGGAAGGATTGAAACCATTCAGAACACTGCACTGCTGCAATCTGCCAGAATACTCAGAGGAGACCTGAGAAGACTTGCTGTCACTCAGACTCCACTGAAAGACCATCAGCTAATGCTGATGTGAAAACTCAAAAGGAGTAAATATGATAATAATAATACAAAGCTAGGCACGACTGGGTTGGGAAGGTGATTCACTGGGAATTATGCAAAAAATTGAATTTTGACCATATAACGAAATGGTATATGAATGATAATAATAATAATAATAATAATAATAATAATAATAATAATAATACAGAATCTTTGCATAAACCAGAATCTGTTCTTGAAAACGAAACGCATAAAATTCTCTGGGACTTTGAAATAAAAACGGATCACCTTATCCAAGCAAGAAGACCAGACCTAGTGTTGATTAACAAAAGAGAAAGAACTTGCCAACTGGTGGATTTTGCAGTGCCAGCAGATCACAGGGTGAAGCTAAAGGAAAATTAAAAAATGGACAAATATCTGGACCTTGACAGAGAACTGAAAAAGTTATGGAATATGAAAGTCAAAGTGATACCAATTGTGGCTGGTGCACTTGGAACAGCCCCAAAAGGATTGGAAAAGGGTTTGGAAAGTTTGGAAATCAGAGGAAGGATTGAAACTATTCAGAACACTACACTGCTGCAATCTGCCAGAATACTCTGAAGAGTCCTGGAGACCTGATGAGACTTGCTGTCACTCAGACTCCAGTGAAAGACCATCAGCTAATGCTGATGTGAAAACTCAAAAGGAGTAAATATGATAATAATAATACAAAGCTAGGCACGACTGGGTTGGGAAGGTGATCCACTGTGAATTATGCAAAAAATTGAATTTTGACCATATAACAAAATGGTATATGTATAATAATAATAATAATAATAATAATAATAATAATAATAATAATAATACAGAATCTTTGCATAAACCAGAATCTGTTCTTGGGAACGAAACGCATAAAATTATCTGGGACTTTGAAATAAAAACGGATCACCTTATCCCAGCAAGAAGACCAGACCTAGTGTTGATTAACAAAAGAGAAAGAACTTGCCAACTGGTGGATTTTGCAGTGCCAGCAGATTACAGGGTGAAGCTAAAGGAAAATGAAAAAATGGACAACTATCAGGACCTTGCCAGAGAACTAAAAAAGTTATGGAATATGAAAGTCGAAGTGATACCAATTGTAGTTGGTGCACTTGGAACAGTCCCAAAAGGATTGGAAAAGGGTTTGGAAAGTTTGGAAATCAGAGGAAGGATTGAAACTATTCAGAACACTGCACTGCTGCAATCTGCCAGAATACTCAGAAGAGTCCAGGAGACCTGATGAGACTTGCTGTCACTCAGACTCCAGTGAAAGACCATCAGCTAATGCTGATGTGAAAACTCAAAAGGAGTAAATATGATAATAATAATACAAAGCTAGGCACGACTGGGTTGGGAAGGTGATCCACTGGGAATTATGCAAAAAATTGAATTTTGACCATATAACAAAATGGTATATGCATAATAATAATAATAATAATAATAATAATAATAATACAGAATCTTTGCATAAACCAGAATCTGTTCTTGAGAACAAAACGCATAAAATTCTCTGGGACTTTGAAATAAAAACGGATCACCTTATCCCAGCAAGAAGACCAGACCTAGTGTTGATTAACAAAAGAGAAAGAACTTGCCAACTGGTGGATTTTGCAGTGCCAGCAGATTACAGGGTGAAGCTAAAGGAAAATGAAAAAATGGACAACTATCTGGACCTTGCCAGAGAACTAAAAAAGTTATGGAATATGAAAGTCAAAGTGATACCAATTGTAGTTGGTGCACTTGGAACAGTCCCAAAAGGATTGGAAAAGGGTTTGGAAAGTTTGGAAATCAGAGGGAGGATGGAAACCATTCAGAACACTGCACTGCTGCAATCCGCTAGAATACTCAGAAGAGTCCTGGAGACCTGAGGAGACTTGCTGTCACTCAGACTCCAGTGAAAGACCATCAGCTAATGTTGATGTGAAAACTCAAAAGGAGTAAATAATAATAATAATAATAATAATAATAATAATAATTGTAGTTGGTGCACTTGGAACAGTCCCAAAAAGATTATAAAAGGGATTGTAAAGTTTGGAAATCAGAGGAAGGATTGAAACCATTCAGAACACTTCACTGCTGCAATCTGCCAGAATACTCAGAGGAGACCTGAGAAGACTTGCTGTCACTCAGACTCCAGTGAAAGACCATCAGCTAATGCTGATGTGAAAACTCAAAAGGAGTAAATATGATAATAATAATACAAAGCTAGGCACGACTGGGTTGGGAAGGTGATCCACT
>JALAJA010000082.1:175006-185006 GCA_023376005.1 Doryteuthis pealeii
CGATTTCTGTCGGAGGGAAATCGTTAGTATATACCGCTGATGAGACTTAATAAAGTCGAAACAGTCTGTACGGTATTCTACACACCGAGCCATCCTTTGCCGGGATTACACTTGTCAAGTTCATTTTCTATAAGAAAAAGTATCGAATTTTATGCGATACATGCGTTGTAAGTGCCTTCAAGTAAAAATTTGATATATATATATATATATATATATATATCAATAAAGGAAGAACTCAATACAGTAATCCCATAATAAATTTATTTCGACGAAAATTGGGGCCCATATAAATCTAAGTTGATTTAAACCGGCTCCCCAAATTTTCGCCTCATCAGATGGGTCTCAATTCACTTATGGACAAGCATATCACAAAAAACCCCAAAGAGCTGAATATATATAAATTCAAACAAAAACAAAAAAATAATAAAAAAAATTATATATATTTTTTAACAGTGTGGGAGTGTAACCATAGAAACAGGAAGTGAATGAAAAAAAAAAGAGATACATCTCAAAGTTGATTTCTAGGGTGTCCAGACAGACAAAAAGGTGACATGACAGAAAAAACAGAATAGTATAATAAAATATAAATAGACAAGTAAAATAAAAAGATTTTAAATTTAAACATTAGAGTATAATGATGTATAAAAGAAAATACTAGTTAAGATATAAATAATAAAATAAATTAATAGAAGATAATAAAATTAAAAAAATGATAAATAATAGAAAATAAAAATCAATTAAAAATAATATATATATATATATATATATATATATATATATATATATATATATATATAAAGATTTGGTATTAAATAACCCACTAAGTTTGATATGCTAAACTAAACAACCAACCAACCATCATTGCCAACATCTGTCCAGCATGTTAGTCACTATGCCACAGAGAATCTCTAAACCAAATCAATTTGATCCATAGGTAGAACCCTAACAGGTATTACCACCCGGGTCACCCTCTTGACACTGAGGTGGAGGTTGAAAGTCTGCTTGGGTTCTCTGGAAGGGCAGGTTTCATATATTTTCTATGAATACTACTTTATGAAAACACCTTTAAAAAATGAGCAGCAAAATTTTAAGTTAAAAATGTAATATTATTAGATTCTAAAAAAAATTTTTTTAAATAACTACTTTACTTTAGGATCAATCACCCACATCTTTTGGTTGAAAACTGTATTGGTAATTTAGCCCACCCCCGGAAGACATATTGATGTACATTTTGTTTCATTTATAGAATAGCAAATTAAATAATTATCGAAATGAGTGAAAAAAAATTTCCAAAAATTATTTTTTTATTTTCATTTTATTTTCCGATTTTCGGTACTTATTTACATCATCTCAAATATATTTATTTGGTCTATAGAATGGAATCTAACAGTTACAACCACTCCGGGTCAGAGTGTACCTGTGGGTATTTGCAACGAAGAGCTAACTCTACACTCCTAAGTGCTACAGATATTTTTATTGGTTTGTTGATGTTTAACGGCATGTCAACCCTTGTTGGGTTATTCTATGCCGAAGACTTTTTGTTTTATTCATTCTTGATGGTATTCAATTTTTTCTCAAACTCAATTTTTTAAACACATTTTAGCTCACATTTTCTATTTAACCAATAGATGGGACCCTAACAGGTAATACTACTTCCGGTCAGAGTGGACCTGGGAGTAATGACGATGAAAAGGTAGTCAACACTCCTCAGAGCTCCAGAATTTAAACTTCACCATTAGATGAAGTTTAACATCATACACAGGACTCTAAGACCCCCCCCCGCTATTGCCTTCTAGCACATATATGATAAAAGGGCTAGGGGGTTGCCGTAAGGGTAATATAGTTGGGAATATCATGTAGGTGCTAGGTCTTGATGTGACCAGCCGATTGATCGGAGCGGGCGTTTCTGATCACCCGTTTTGCCTAAGTAAGCGCCAAAGTGTAGTATAATGTTTTTTTTTCTTTTATTCAGACCTTCGGTCTTTTGTCTTTTTATTTATAGAGGAATTAGTATCAATCACATATATCATCATCATCATGTCGCGCATGCAGCACGGGTATCCATGACAATCTTTCGCCAACCTTCCCTATGATTCATTGAACCTGGAAGCTCCTCTGCGGAGCAGCCAGCATCTTCACATAGCTGGTCAATGTAGGTCCTTGTTGGGCGCCCCACACTTGCATGACCATGTGTTGGCTTCCACAGGAGAACATCGCTTATGAGTTCATCCTTGCTTCTCCAGCAGTGTCCTGCATGCCTTATACCACACCGATATTTTGCGCCCCCAAAACAAGGGGGGTCAAAGTTAAGGGACCAGGAAAAAATGAGAAAGCTTTGAAATAAAATAACTGATGCATTATAAAATTCATTCATTGATAAACTAATACTGACAATTTCAATAAATTCGGATATTTCGTTGATTTTTGGTAAATTTTTTTGCAAAATTGTATTGAAAAAAAAAACACGTATTTTTCGACGAACTGGGTTGACCTAATTTAAATTGAAATGGATCTGCGAATTTAATTACATCCTGGCTCTTGCTGCTATGTGTGCATCTTAACACAGAAATCAAGTGATTTTTCTCTTAATCACTCTCCCTTTTACTCTATAGAGACATAGAGAGGGAAAGAGAGGAAACAGAATCTTAAGACAGAGATTGGTCAGTTTTTGACTTAATTACAAATTACGACTAATTAGACCAATTAAAATGGAATATTTTTCAAACATAATTTAATCCTAAAACTAAGGAATAATTTAGTATAACTTTAGTGTAATCAAACTAAACAGTAAAAAAGCCTTTTGTTCAATAATATAATTATAGAAGATATCATACACAAATAGAAAAGGCATGATAAACAGATTATCAGTCATATGAAAATCCGATCAAACTGTCAAGTTCTTTCAAGCTGTGGTTGTATCAGCGCTACTGTATGGCTGCACCACTTGGACCCTAACGAGCCGGCGCCTTGAGAATAAGATAGAATGCTGCGTGTGGTCTTGAACAAGCCGTGGAAACAGCACCCCACAAGGAAGCAGCAGTACGGCCACCTGCCCCCATCTCACAAACCATCCGAGTGAGACGGACAATGCACGCTGGACACTGTTGGAGAAGCAAGGACGAGTTCATAAGCGACGTTTTCCTGTGGAAGCCAACACATGGACATGCTAATGTAGGGCCGCCCAGCAAGGACCTACATTGACCAAATTTGCGCGGATACTGGATGAAGCGCAGAGGACCTCCCTGGAGCAAGGAATGATAGAGAAGGTGGGCGAGAGATTGTCAAGGATATCCGTACTAATGATGATGATGATATATATATATATATATATATATATATATATATATATATATATATATATATATATATATATATATATATATATATATATATATTATATATAAACATTGGTCAAATTGTTAGACTACGAAATGAAATAAATTTTTTGAGACACTCTGTACACACACACACACACACACACACACACATATATATATATATATAAGGTGTGTCAAAAAGTATCTTGGTAAATACAGCCTTAACGTCTGTACTTTTTAACACACCTTGTATTCTGAATAAATTACATTTATTGTTCATTCGTATCTTGGTAAATACAGCTTCAATCTCGATACTTTTATGACACACCTTGTATATACACAGATGCACACATATATATGTGAAGAAAATTGGAAGTGAATCCGACGGTATGTAATATTGTAAAAAATTATATATAAAAATTATATATATATATATATATATATATATATATATATATATATATATATATATATATAATATATATATATATATATATATATATATATATATATATATATATATATATATATATATATATGGGAGTAAATATGGAAATAAATCCGACAATATTAAGAAATTTGAAAAAAACAAGTGTTCCAAAAATAAGATGAATTTATTTATCACCGCTTAAACGTTTCGGTTTCTTTAAACCTTCATCAGGATGTATTATGGGGTGAAGAAATTGATGGATGTTTTATAGATGACAGGAGATAAAAAAATCTTTATAATTTTTTTTTTTATTGTTGTGTAACAGTATTTGTCCAACATTATATTTTTGAAAGACAAGTCGCGATCCGCACAATCTGAACACACATCTGAACAGTTACACAACAAAAAAAAATGTATAAAGATTTTTTTTATCTCCTGTCATCTATAAAACATCAATCAATTTCTTCACCCCATAATACATCCTGATGAAGGTTTAAAGAAACCGAAACGTTTAAGCGTCGATAAATAATTTCATCTTATTTTTTGAACACTTGTTTTTTCAAATTTCGTAATATATATATATATATATATATATATTTGTGTATATATATATATATTTGTGTATATATATATATAATATATATATATATATATATATATATATATAGCGTTAGTTTAATGGCAAAATTAATAAAAATTTATGGGTTCTGTTTTTTCTGGGTCACTATGTATGCAGGGTGACCCAGAAAAAAACAGAACCCACAAATTTTGTAATGAAACTGCTAATTTTAACTATGGGGTTAGGGTTAGGTTTAGGGTTGGGGTCTAGGGTTAGTTTAATCGGAAAATAAATCAATAATTTAAGTCCTATTTTTTCTGTGTCAACCTGTAATATGTTTTAATTTTCTGACCGATTTGCCAGTTCAGCTATATATATATATATATATATATATATATATATATATGAGAAGTAAACAAACAAACGATGTGTTTTGATATGGCTCTATTTAGCCGACAATTTTTTGGAGAATATGTGCTTAATTGAAGTCGTAACTAATTTTGAAAATTAATTAATTAATAATTAATATTCAATTTTTTCTCGATTTCTTTAGCCTTACATTTAAATAGGTATGCCCGTCTAATTCATTAATTATTAATTAATTAATTTTCAAAATTAGGTACGGCTTTAATTAATCACATATTCTCCCAAATATATATATATATATATATATATATATATATTTATATATATATATATGCAAGTATCTCTTTATCTACCTATCTATATATGCCTATCTGCTAAACACGCGACCAACTTAAGGTATCAAACACTTTAGGTATCAAGACTCAGGCTGGTACCTCCTATTCGTGTGTGTGTGCCAGCGCCGGACCCACAACGCTCGCGCTGACCGTCCGCCATTTGATGGCTGCAACCCCCCCCCCACTTCTCCCGGGGGGCAATAAAACTGTGACGGTTCGTCTTTAAAAGGACGTTAAAGTTCCTCGGCCGCCACTCAAGTCGACTTTTACAGCGACATTAAATGGCTTTTATTTATTTTTAAGCAGGTATTGTTTCCCCGCTAAGATGCCAATTAAGTGTTTACGCCGCTCGCCTTATTTTACGGCGATAAAACGTCCGCGACAATTGACAGCAGAAAGGCCAATATAAAATGAAATTTAAGAAGGAAAACGCAAGAATCAAATCCTCTCCGGGCTACAACTTCCTTAACTTGTTAGTATATATATATATATATATATATATATATATATATATATAATATATATATATATAGTGCTTAATTGGAGTCGTACCTAATTTTTGAAAATTAATTAATTAATAATGAATTAGGCGGGAATACCTATTAAATGTATGGCTAAACAAATCGAGAAAAATCAATCTCTGTATGTACATTTCGGCCTATTAGGCCTCATCAGCAGAGCTATAGATCGGAAGACCGCCCTGTGCGTGATTTGAAACCGGACTGCCAAGCTGACAGGCCGATCCATAACCCCAACACCAAACGAACTTCTTAGATTTTATGATTTGTTTTAGAGTAGGTTAACATTCCTCTTCTAGTGACTTTTATTACACGACGATATGATAAGTTGTAAACAAGGTTTGTTTAGAATGGCTTTTTGCCGATAATTTTTGGAGAATAAGTGCTTAATTGGAGTCGTACCTAATTTTTGAAAAATTAATTAATTAATAATGAATTAGGCGGAATACCTATTAATGTATGGCTAAACAAATCGAGAAAAATCAATCTCTGTATGTACATTTCGGCCTATTAGGCCTCATCAGCAGAGCTATAGATCGGAAGACCGCCCTGTGCGTGATTTGAAACCGGACTGCCAAGCTGACAGGCCGATCCCATAACCCCAACACTAAACGAACTTCTTAGATTTTATGATTTGTTTACAATATATATATATATATTTGGAGGATATGTGCTTAATTGATGTCATACCTAATTTTGAAAATTAATTAGTTGATAATTAATGAATTTAGGCGGGCATATATGTTCAAATGTAAGGCTAAACAAATCGAGAAAATGCCAATCCCTGAATGTACATTTCGACCTATTAGGTCTCATTAGCAAGGTTATAGACATGGGAGACTGCTCCATGTGTGACTCGAAGCCTCGACTGCCAAGCGAGTGGTTAGAATCCCCGCCTGTCAGCTTATAATTAATTGATAATGCCCGCCTAAATTCAATAATTATCAACTGATTAATTTTCAAAATTAGGTATGACTTCAATTAAGCACATATCCTCAAAAAATTGTCGGCTAAAAGCCATATCAAATAAACATTGTTTATTTACTTACTCTCATATTGACACAATTGACAGCGGAAAGGCCAATATAAAATGAAATTTAAGAAGGAATACACAAGAATCAAATCCTGCCCTGGCTACATCTTCCTTAACTTGCTAGTATATATATATATATATATATATATATATATATATATATATATATATATATCCTTAACTCGCTTGTAAATTGGTCCGATAGTTGGCAAATGATATTCAACACAGCTAAATGCAAGGTACTGCACATAGGAAGAAATAACCCTAAACACGAATATTCTATGAGAAAAAATCTCTCTAATGAAAGAGAAATACTAAGAGATACAGAGTTGTAGAGAGACCTTGGTGTGAATGTGGACCCTGAATTAAAATTTTCCAAGCACATAGGAATACAAGTGAATAAGGCAAATAAGATATTAGGATTGATACGGAGGTCATATGAGTACATGGATGAAGAAATGCTGAAAAATTTGTACACTGCATTGGTGAGACCTCATTTGGAGTTTGCTAATGTGGTTTGGAGCCCAAGACTCATCAAGGACACAAAGCTCATTGGGGGAATCCAGAGGAGAGCTACTAAATTAGTGAAGAATTTAAAATCCCTTTCATATGAAGAAAGACTTAGGAACATTGACCTACCAAGTCTGGTTTTCCGACGTATGAGAGGGGATATGATTGAAGCCTACAAATACACGCATGGTTTTTATTCAACGAACTTTGACCTACTAAATATTGCTCAAAATACCTATACAAGGGGACATAAATTAAAACTCCTTAAAAAACCTTGTAAAGCAAATGCAAGACAAAATGATTTTAGCTACGGAGTGGTGAATACATGGAATAAACTACCTTCATCAGTAGTGAATGCCCCATCTCTAAACTCCTTCAAGGCAAAGTTGGATAATCTGTGGAATGACATTAAATATTCTGTGGATTTAAAATGAATATTTATAAGGAACAGCTGACAGGTCTCAGACCTAATATACTAGCTGAAAAGATATTATTATTATATATATATATATATATATATATATATATATATATATATATTACTGTGTGTACAGAAAAAACCTACTCGAGTTTCAGCATAAGGATCTTCATGGTTAATTCCACGCAATGAATAATTTTCGCAGTTAATCAATACAACAACACCGTATTTGACATTCAACTTTAAAAAATGACGCAACAGCTGTTTTTAACCGTCTCAATTTTAATATTGACTTCGGCAATTAACTGTAGTTAATCAATTTCTTTTTTTTTTATCGACAGGTCGTGTAAAAGCAAAACTGGACTTCTAAGCCACTTGCGTGCTCACAACCGAACTTTGTAGATATGGCATTCTTCTGTTAAGAAGTGGCAATCACTATATATATATATATATATATATATATATATATATATATACTAGACCAAACGTGACCCATCTGTTATTTACAGATTTGAGCTCTCTAGTGATCGTAACATACATATCGCGATGTATGAATTTATCAGTTAAATCTCCGCTTCTTAATGAGAGCCGAAGACAGCCGAGAGGTTAAGGAATCGTACTGATGAAAAGTCAGTGGGGTTCTTCTCCCGATTAGAAGTAGTTGCTAACTCTAGCCACACTGTAGGGACGTGAAACGTCGAAACACGGTGTCTGGATGACCACACACACACACACACACACACACACACACACACACATATATATATATATATATATATATATATATATATACCGCCGTAAAGTATGCATCAATTAATTGTTCACCCTAGACCAACGGCCCGCTGATAGCTGCAAGGGTAAGGAACCTAGCAGACGAAAATTCTGTCTAGAGGTAGCTGTTAAAATGTCGAGCCGCACTGATGAGAAGTAAACTTCGAAACACGTGTCTGTGGATGACTTATATATATATATATATATATATATATATATATATATATATATATATATATATATTAGAGTGTCCTTGGTGCAGTCCTTAAACCTCAAGGACACTCTGAAGAATGCTGCTATTGCTGTGGAGGACTGGGATATGCTAGATTGTAATAGACCCGGCAGGAAAGTCACCATCTACCTGTGAGTGGAGGAATTTGCGTCCAAGCAAATTAAACACCAAAAATTGAAAGGGGAAATTTCAGCCAAGCAACATTCAAAGTGGATAAGTTCCAACGTAGTTTATGGGGAAGAGTATGTCTCTCCAGGACTGGCCTGGTGAGTCATCTGAGAAAACTCAAGGATAGAGTATCAAATGCTACTGGCACTCAACTATACAAAAAGAAGAAAAGAACAGGAAATGGTCTTACTCATGCAAGAGTTAACAGCCAACATATATATATATATATATATATATGTTTAACAATTTTATTAACGATTTTTTCCAGTTTTCTGCCCAACTTTTTTACATTTGGATGGAATCCGTGGATTAGTCCACCAAAATTTTTATCCCAAGTACTTTCAGCATTTCCAAGTGCCATCATCAGGGGTGATGTGGTTGTGTTCCAGTTTCAAGTTGTAGTGAGAGTAACTAGGTGGGGAACTCGTAGAAATTTTTGTTTTTTGTAAAATACATCTTTAAGATGCTTGAGGGGGAAGTCATCCGCGTTGTTATATCCTTGGGATCATTGGAAATTTCTGGTCTTTCAACAACGGATTTCCTCGCACAGAGGACCAATCGGGGTTGATCAATTCCCAACCCTTCCCTCTCGGCACATTACCTCGCATCTTGATGACCATAGTTTTATTGTACTGGTCACCTGACCTCCAGCCAATGACAATAGAGCTCTCCTTATTTATATTACATTCATTTTATTACTCGAGTTTGGTCTTACTACCAGGAAGAACGGTTGTTGTAAGTTTGTTTTTTTTCCTTTTCCTCCTAATTTTTACTTTTTTTTTCTTTCCTTATTTTTTTAACCCCCCCCCTCTTTGTTGAATTTTTTTAACGTTTTACCATTATTTATTTTTTCTTTTTATCTATTTCCTTATCTACCAGAGAGGGGTTTTCTCTTCCCAATTTTTCTTTTTACTGTATGTTTTCCTCAACAAATCCATTATATGTATTTCAAATTAAAAAATTCCGACTATTAAAGTTTACTAATACACACCGAATATATACAAAAAAAAAATTATATTAAGGGGTGTTGTGGCTGGAAGGAGGAGAATTCGTAGGAAATTTTATTTAATTCTACATGTATAAAGGAAAGAATGCTACCCAAACACACACACACAACACACCACACACACACACACACATAATATAATATATATATATATATATATATATATATATATATATATATATATATATATTTATATATATATATATAGTGCAGGATGAAAGAGTAGGACTCAGTTGGCCATAGATAAGGAATTTGATTAAAGAATTAACACAATAGACAATAACAGACAGACATAAACACCACCACTTTAATGGAAGAAGGGGTAAAACTTTCCACC
>JALAJA010000082.1:195006-220006 GCA_023376005.1 Doryteuthis pealeii
CACTGAATTATTTACGTCACATTCGCCATGATTTTATTTTATTCTAAACCTCAATTATTAATGAAATTATTTTACATTATTAATTCGGTCGACCATATCAATTAATATGCAATTGTATTTATACATACAAATAAAAACAGGGAAGGCTAATTTGCATATTGATATTAAAATTGTTATATATTATTATTTGATTGAAGGCAATTACAATGCCTATAAAAAAATAAAAACAAATGTATTTTTGTCTTATCTTTTAAAGTATAAAAATCGATAAGACAAAAATAACATCTTTTTTTTAATTTTTTGTACGCATTGTAATTGCCTTCAAATCATTAATACATTATAACATACTTACAAATGCTTCAAGCAAATTAGCAATTATTAAAATTTTTGATTTTAATGAAGGTGTGCTTGGTATTATTTATTTCTAATTGTTTGGTTTATCTTAATGAATATAAGGTAGTGTAGGAGGTTTAAAATTAACGGTAACGCCGATTTGTTTGATTTGGTTTGTTTTACGGCATATCAACCTCAGTGGGTCATTTAATGTTGACAAAGTTTTGAAATAAATTCATTCTTAAGCCGCCCCTGAAGGCTGGGTATTAGTGCCGGGCCTGTTTTATAGCAAAGGTTCTGTACTCAGTTTAATTTCGGGCCCCTTTTTGCGCATGTCTGGGGTTAGCGTTTTAAATTAGTTGGCGCAGTTCGACATCCGTAAATAAAAGTCTTCCTCCCTTCATTATATATATATATATTGGCTAGAAGGTTGATTTCGAAGGCAATCACAGTGCAAAGAAAAAATAATAAGGTAACAATGGTGTTGTGTATTTTATTCTTGAATTTCGAGATTAAAATCTCTTTTCAGAAGATCACTGTTGTCTTATGGCATTATATCGTAGTTAGCACGTAATTCGAAAGTGGACACTCACCGTATAAGGATTTTTTTCTTTCCTTCTCCTTTTCCTTAATGAATATTTTCAATACCTTTAGCAAAGCTCACGGTCACAGGTAAAAAAAAGATCTCCAAGTAATTTATAACAAAAATAAACTGTCGAGTATTGTGGTATCATCTCCATTAAAAACGAGTTTTAGAAGCAGGAAAAACCTATATATAAAAATCGGTATGAATTTTCCCGCATTATCCACATTTTTTATTGTTTTTTTTGTTTTTACCCCTTTCTCTAGTTAACTTTTTAAAAAAATAAAGTAACTATTCCTGGTTTACGGACAAGACAACGCGTTTTTAGCCGCTTCACAGCTGTACGTACGTTTGTCAGTGTCGAAGTGTAGGTCTTAGAGTGGAGGGGGAAAATTGATAAATAAAGTAAAAGCATTGGGCTATCCGTGTTGTTGTTATGAAATTTCTTTTTTTTTTTAAATGATGGTATTTTTTTATAACTGTATCTCGTGTTGCATTGTTACAGTGAATACGTTTTTTGGGTTTTTTTTTTAAAATTAGAAGCATTTTTATCTTTAAAAAGCTCAAAAGAGTTTGAAGTAAAAAGTGTTATACAAATATCAAAATGTTCAGAATATATTCCAGCCTACAAAAGCAACGTTAAAAAATATAATAAGTCCAACCGTAACAATGATGAAGATGGAAAGTTTCAGGAATTTGTAATGTTGACAAATTCGTAGTGTCGGGATCCTTATTATATTCGAAATATTTTTAACATAGAATACGCATTTTTTAAATTGTTTGAAAATTCCGGCCCTGATTGAGAGCGTTTTGTGCCTCGTGATTAACGGTCTATTTATTTCATCTTTCCTATTATACATAGTTGCTTTGATAAAGACCGCTTTATATGGTCGAAACAGATTTCTCTCAGCAAAACGATTAACATCTTGTTTTCTACAAACTTTCTACACATACTGTCGGATTAATATTCCATTTTACTTCTCATATATATATATATATATATATATATATATATTATATAGTAGTGTGTGGGGGTACAATTGTCCCCCTGCAAAATAAGCATTGTGGAATATAAAAAGTCAGTCGTCGGGGTGGCCATTAAGTCGGTATCAGCCAGCCAGCGGGGGAGTCTATCACCTTTACACTAGCGCTAGACCAAGGAGATTGTTTGGACGTCTGAGACGGAGTGCCGCACCTACCATCAGCTCCTCACTTCACCGCACATATCCATGTGCTACTCATACGCGGAATCGAACCAGGAACCTCGAAGTTTCTTAGAAAATAAACCAATATCTAATCCGACTCCTGAGACGAATTATTTATTTTTTTATGGCATCTGCACTCGCACAGGATGTCGATTTAAAATTTTTTTTTTTCCTTAAACATTCTGATTCTGAAGTGCTAATTCCGGGATAGAAGCCTCGATATCATCATGGATCACTGGTTTCAACAGTGGAACCCAATGGTTTCGCGGCTCGTCCACTATTTTCAGGAGTAATTATTCGGGCTGATCACGTTGAATCTTTCACGTGAAAATAATCACTGTGATTAGTTATTGGAAAAAATAAAGAGATTTAAAGAAGATATCCGAACTTCGTGAAACGATGACAAAAAAACAAAATGGTCGAAAGGATGATTTTTGATTATGTAATAGAATGTTTGATTTTACGCGCGCGTAAAATTGAATCTAATCACGAAAGACAAAAGAAGTGAATAGAGTTTTGTGAAATTTGGAGCGGATAAAAAATAAATAAAATGTAACAAGGAGGGGTTGACTGAACGAGAGAGAGAGAGAGAGAGAGAGAGAGAGAGAGAGAGAGAGAGGGGGGGAGAAAGAAAGAGAGAGAGAGAGAGATTGGCATACAGAGACAGAGAGAAAGAGAGCGAAAGAGAGAGACAGAGAGAGAGGGAGACAGATAGGATAGAGACAGATAGAGACTGTATGGGCGTTAGAGAGAGAGAGAAAGAGAGAGAGAGAGAGAGAGAGAGAGAAGAGAGAGAGAGAGAGAGAGAGAAAAGGGTACTACTGAAAGCGAATAAGGAGAGAGAGAGTGACAGAGAGAGAGAGAGAGAGAGAGAGAGAGAGAGAGAGAGAGAGGAAGAGAGAGAGAGACGGACAGACAGAGAGACAGACAGACAGAGAAAGTGAGGAGTGGAGCATGGGAGAAAGCGTGCACACGAGAAAGTGCTTGAGAGAGAGAGAAGAGGGGGGGAGAGGAAGAGAGAGACTGTGTGTCTGTGTGAGTGTGTGTGTTTCCGTGTATGTGTGTGTGTGTGTATGTTTGGGAAAGAGAGAGAGTGAGAGAGAAAGAACGACTAATAGAGAGAGAGAGAGAGAGACAGACAGACAGACAGACAGAGACAGAGATAGAGACTGAGACAAAGGTTAAAAGAGAGAAGGAGACAGTCAGAGACAGAGACGGAGAGAGAGAGAGAGAGAGAAATTGCGCACAAGAGAGGACACAAAAGTTACCGAACAATCAAAGAGAGAGAGAGAGAGAGAGAGAGAGAGGAGAGAAGAGAGGAGAGAGAGAGAGTATGAGTGCTATAAAGAGAGAGGAGAGAGAGAGAAGAGGGGGTGTGTGCGTGCACGAGAGACAGAGTGTATGCGTGACAGACAGACAGATATTATAGAGAGAGATAGATAGAGAGAGAGGGAGAGTATGTGTGCTAAAGAGAGAGAGAAAGAGAGAGAGAGAGATAGAGAGAGTATGAGAGATATTAAAAAGAGAGAGAGCGAAAGAGAGAGAGAGAGAGAGAGAGAGAGGAGGAGAGTATGTGTGTGTGTGTGTGTGTGTGTGTGTGTGTGTGTGTTGTGCAAGAGACAGAATGTATGCGTGGCTGATAGATAGACAGACAGACAGACAGATAGATAGATAGAGAGAGAGAGAGAGAGAGAGAGAGAGAGAGAGAGAGAAGGTGTGTGTGCTAGAGACAGAATG
Organism: Doryteuthis pealeii; assembly: GCA_023376005.1. NCBI lineage: Eukaryota > Metazoa > Mollusca > Cephalopoda > Myopsida > Loliginidae > Doryteuthis > Doryteuthis pealeii. The sequence continues at coordinate 198,865 of JALAJA010000082.1, forward strand.
TATACGCGACAGATAGATAGACAGACAGACAGATAGATAGATAGATAGAGAAGAGACAGAGAGACAGAGAGAGAGAGAGAGAGAGAGAGAGAGAGAGAGAGAGAGACAGAGAGAGACAGAGACAGAGACAGAGACAGAAAAGGTGAATGGATGAGGGGGGTTTGATGCCAGTAAATTATTAGTGTTTGATAAATCTAAAAAATTTTAGGTTTCACCGACTTTTCCCATTGGTGTATAATTTTGAAATAAAGACAAAATTTCAAAACTTTTCTAATGAGGCTCGACCATGTTCATTAGAACACCTTCGAATAGTCAAATGCCATTATTTTAAATATTTTTTTCGTTATTTCTTTTTTCTTTTTTGAAATAATCATTCCTAACAAATTAAAATAAATCTAAAAATAAATCCAATTCAATATATCTCCCTTTAAACACTAATAATGATAATATCAATAAAAAAAATTAAAAACGACGAGAAAGATGCCCGTAATTAAAAGTTTCACGGAGTATAGATAGGAGTAATAAGAATAATTAGAAGCCTCATTGCACAAGCTGATAGATCAAATAACGAGACTTTAAAAAAAAATCTACTTACTAAGGCTACTATTAAATCAACTGAGAGGTGTGTAAAAGTTCACAGCAATTCACTTTATTGACAATGGAATACACTGTTGAAACTGCCTTTCTTTTTAATTAAAAAAAAAAAACGAAGCAAAACAAAAAAATTAAAAAAATGGGAAGAAAACATGAACTTTTGAAGTCATTTAACAATTACTAAATATAAAAAAATGTTTTTCTCTGAATTTTTGTCCAATTGGACACATAACATAATGGATAAAGGCGCTGGGACAGTTATCTCTAGGCTGCAAGTTCAATCCTGGTTGAGGTCGACAGTAACATAGAATAATACCTGATTTGCGTACTGGTTTTAACAAAACCGGGTTTGATAAATAATTATGTGGTGTTGTTGATCTCTAATATTATTGTTTTATTCTCCAACGTATTAAAATCAATCCTATCAATAATATTTTATATATCACTAAAAAGAAAGGTTTACATAATAAATGGCATGGTTAATTTGCATACTGGTTTTAACAAAACCGGGTTTGATAGATAATTACTGTTTTATTGTTTTATTCCCTAACGTATTAAAATCAATCCTATGAATGATTTTATATAGAAACCAATTAAAAGATAATTAAAATAAGTGTAATCTTTTTATGTATTTTTTAATTAATTTTGTTAGTCTTTCTAATTTAATATATTTCATTTACATTAGACTTTAAATACTTATGCCCAGAGGGGGGCGGGGGGCGCTTATTCTTGCTATTTTAATTAAAACAGTAACAATGTGATTTACTTAGATTTTATTTCAGAGTAAATAAAATAATTACTTATGTTGCTTTAGGGCATTGACTTAATGACCTGTTTGATATATTTTTTGTAATAATACAACTCCTCATTAGGATTTACATGTCTGTTTTATAGGGTGAACATATTTTTAAAAAGCATTCAGTGGAGTCTTTCTCCCCCTCAATGGGGCTGACTATTGGCTATGTTAGGGTCCCATCTATGGGTTAAATATAAAAATATGAGTTTATAAAAAAAATTGAGTATCCATTAAGAATGTATTTATTTCAAAACTTTGTCGGCATTAAATGACCCACTGAGGTTGATATGCCATAAAACAAACCAAACCAAACCAAACCCTTGTACCTATATGGTTACCTTGACCCTATTGTCCTTATGGCAAGCCCCAACCCCTTTTTATCATATGGCGATGTCTGAGGGTCTTCATATCCTGGGAATGACGTTAAACTCTATCTGATGGTGAGATTCCAGTTTTGGAGGTTTGGGGAATGTGGAGCACCCCTTCATCACCATTGCTCCCTTTAATTCAATTTAATTCATTACTTTAATTCAAAACTTTGTCGGCACTAAATGACCCACTAAAGGTTTAAATATCATATGGCATGGTTAATTTGCATACTGGTTTTAACAAAACCGGGTTTAATAAATAATTACTTGGTGTTATTGATCTCTAATAGTATTGGTTTATTCCCCAACGTATTAAAATCAACCCTATAACTAATTTTATATAAAAACCAATTAAGATATAATTAAAAATGTGTAATCTATCTTTTTATATAAGTTGTTATTTAATTTTTTTGTTTTTATAACCTAATAAATTTCATACTATTTCTCAGAATTCTTTTTAGATGAGGCTTGACAATATTACATTTAGTTATTTATTCCTCATCTTTTATATTATCTGGGTTTTGAGAATTTCATTATCCAAGTCACAAAAACAAAGTTTGAAGAAAAAAACTTATATTTTACAATTATTCTATGTCGACGAAATTGGAAAATAAAAGAGATAAAAATGTTACTATTATTTGGATTATTCGGACTATTGTCTCATCCTTATTGTTATCTGTACAACGTTTCAGCCGTTGTGCCCTCCGGCCTTCTTCAGGTATTTATTGTTGGATTCGGGAGACTTCGTATCGTAATCGGAAGCCATTACAGAACTTTGAACCTAACCCTTTATTCAATCCACGATGGTATCCTGTTGTCACTAACCATAGCTGGGGTACAGGTGTTAAGCTGTGTTAATTATTATTCTATGCTACTGCTGCCCCTGACCAGGATTGAACCTGCAGTCTAGAGATAACTGTCACTTAGATCTGTCCTTTATCCACTACGCTATGTGTCCATTGGAGGGCACATCGGTCGAAATTTTGAGTAGATAACAATAAAGAATGTTGTATGTTGTATTATTTGGATTATTCGGACTATTGTCCTCATCTTTATTCTTATCTGTAAAACGTTTCAATCCACTACGTAGCGTAGTGGATAAAGGAGTTAGGTAAAGACAGTTCTAAGTGACAGTTATCTCTAGGCTGCAGGTTCAATTCTGGTCATGGACAGCATTAACATAGAATAATAATTAACACAGCTTAACACCTGTGCCCCAACTCTGGTTAACGGAATGAGAACAGGATACCCCGTGGATTGAATAAAGGGTTAGGTTCGAAGTTCCGTGATGGCTCCCGATTATGACCAGACAATTCTCGAGTTCGACAAGAAATACCCGAAGAAGGCCGGAGGGTACATTGACTGAAACGTTGTACAGATAACAATAAATATGAGGACAATAGTCCGAATAATCCAAATAATACAACTTATAACATTCTTTATTGTTATCTACTCAAAATTTCGACCGATGTGCCCTCCAATGGACACATAGCGTAGTGGATAAAGGACAGATCTAAGTGACAGTTATCTCTTGACTGCAGGTTCAATCCTGGTCAGGGGCATTAGTAACATAGAATAATAATTAACACAGCTTAACACCTGTACCCCAGCTATGGTTAGCGACAACATGATACCATCGTTGATTGAATAAAGGGTTAGGTTCAAAGTTCTGTAATGGCTTCCGATTACGATACAAAGGCTCCCGAATCCAACAATAAATACCTGAAGAAGGCCGGAGGGCACAACAGCCGAAACGTTGTACAGATAACAATAAGGATGAGACAATAGTCTGAATAATCCAAATAATAGTAACATTTTTTCTCTTTTATTTTCAATTTGTTGTCGATATAGAATAATTTGTAAAATATAAGTTTTTTTCTTCAAACTTTGTTTTTGTGACTTGGATAATGAAATTCTCAAAACCCAGATAATAAAAAAGATGAGAAATAAATAACTAAAATACATTAACAATGAGAAAATGGCGGGAAAAATCTCACCTTTAGATGTCCCTTCCCAGTCCCCATCAACCCCCCCTGGATTTTTGGCGGGATCTTAATTAACCCGAGGCAAAGAGTGGCCAAATTAGAACGTCATAAAAAATAAAAATAAAAATGGAGAGCAAAGTTCTTGATAATAAACGAAGAGTAGAAAAAAAAGAATAAAAAATAAATGAAGAAAAGAAAAGAATACAAACCCCATAAAAAAACTACGCTAAAGATGAAATGTTCGTTTACGCCTTTTTCAAGCCGATTGACTTAACGGTAAAATTTACGGTAAAATTTAAACTAATGAACTTAGCAAATATTTTTTGTGTTACCCTTTGTTACTTCATTTCCTGCTGTTTCTTTGATACTAAAATCAAAAAAGAATTCTTCCGAGCCGTATGAGTACTACTGTACGGCAGAACCACATAGACTCTAACAAAGCGCCTAGCAAAAAAAGCTAGATGGGAGTTACACAAGGATGCTGCGTGCTGACTTGAACAAATCTTGGCAACAGTAACACACAAACTGTTCATTTTAACTGTTGGGATCTAGGGTTTAGGGTTAGGGTTGGGGTTTAGGGTTAGTTTAATGGGAAAATGAATAAATAATTTGGGTTCTGTTTTTTCTGGGTCAGCCTATATACCATTGACCCAGAAAAAACAGAACCCACAAATTTTGTAATAAAACTTAATTTTAACTAGGGGGTTTAGGGTTAGGGGTTAGGGTTAGGGTTAGGGTTGGGGTTTAAGGTTAGTTTAAAGGAAAAATAAATAAATAATTTGGGTTCCGTTCGAGTAGTTCCGATATGGGGGATCGATTTACTATAAATTTATACGATGAAATGAGCACCCGTGAAAACTAAAAAAAAATAAAGATCTTTTAAGAATTTTTTTTTTACAATCTGATAGATTGGTGTGTGATCGATAATAACCCACTGAAGGAAATTTAAAAAAAAAATGAGATGGGGGGGGTCCAGATGATCAGGTCCACCAAAACGTTTTTAAACAATGTGTTTTTAATCTGTACGACCACTTACCCCTATCATTAGTGTAAGATGAATGAGACATACTGGACCTAGCTGGAGATTAGAGGCAAGAACGAACTCATAAGCGATGTTCTCCTGTATACTCCTACACAAGTGTAGACCGACCAGCAATAAACTACATCAATCAACTCTGTGCGGATTCTGGATACTGCGCAAAGGGCCTCTTCGGAGTGATGAATCATAAGGACGGTTGGCGAGAGAGTGTCAGAGGTGTTCGTGCTGCTAGACTGATCTGATGATTCGGTGTTAAAGGTTCCCCTTTATTAGGGGAACTAAAAAATTATAGGTAGCTACATTTTATATATACTTGTCTGGGTTGGAATTATTTTTTTTATTTTTCTTTCTGTCAAATTAATCCTTTGATCTTTTAATCCGAACATTTGTACTATCTACATCTGTGACAAATCCGTTTACCTCCTTCTTCTATATCTCCCTCATACCCCGCCCCCATTCATTTTATCTTTTTCTCTAAATCTTTCTGCTATAAAATGATAAGATTCATCCTGATGAAGCTTCTGAAACCAACAGGGTCGAAATATTAATTGAATTTAATTGATTGTGTTCGTTATTCACTTTTCCATAACTTTTCCTCGGATTTTTTCTATTTTTTCTGTTTTTCTGTTATTTTCTTCACACACACACACACACATACACACACACACACACACACATACGTGCGTGGACATACACATACATACGCGTGTATGCATATATAATTACCTTTAGGGATGGGCAGAAATTGTGGTCTAAGTGAGATAAAAAGTGGACTAGATTTTTCTGTGTAAGTAAGTAAAAATCTATGAATTTCAGTTTCTAAGTCTGGACTGTTTTTCTCGGAAATAAAAATACATGTTTTTTATATGAACATATAATAACATATAAGCACTTAAAACAACTTAAGATAAGTTATGGTGGGGGGGGGGTATTTATTTTTTGTGCATTATTATTTAATGTTTGTTCACACTCCCGGACTTTTATGATACTTAACCCTCTCTCTCACTCTCTCTCTCTCTCTCTCTCTCTCTCTTTCTCTCTCTCTTTCTTTCTTTCTTTTTCTTTCCTAGCAGCTGTTGAGAGAGAGAGAGATAGATAAATAGAGAGAGAGAGAGAGAGAGAGAGAGAGAGAGAGAGAGAGAGAGAGAGAGAGAGAGAGAGAGAGAGAGTAAACTTCACTTTTTTACACTTTTTACAAAAATAATGCATTTTCATCGTTATCCATATCTATTTACAAAAACAAAACAAAACAAAAGAAAAAAACTTTCACAATGCATTATTATTTATTCTCAAGTTCATTGCATTTGTTATCTTCAGTCGTTTGTCTTTATTTGTGACCCTTAATAACCCCACAACAGAGTCAATCTCAAAAAATACATGGTTTGGTTTGTTTTGTTTTACGGCATATCAACCTCAGTGGGTCATTTAATGCCGATAAAGTTTTGAAATAAATCAATTCTTAATGGATAATACAATTTTTTTATAAATACATTTTTCTATTTAACCCATAGATGGGACCCTAACAGGTACTACCACTTAGGGTCAGAGTGGACCAGGGAGCAATGATGATGAATGGGTGTTCTACATTCCCCAAACCTCCAGAACTGGAACCTCACCATCAGATAGAGTTTAACGTCATTCCTAGGACATGTAGACCCGCAGCCACCACCTTCTAGCACCCATATAATAAAAAGGGGTGGGGTTTGCCATGAGGGCAATAGAGTTGGGGCAATCATATAGGTGCTAGGGCTTGACGTGACCAGCTGATTGATCAGAGGGGGCCTCTCCGACCGCCCGTCTAGCCCAAGATAGGACCAAAGTGGAGTATTGCAAGTCATTAACTGCTCATCCACCTGGGCTCTATCCTTAAGCATCACGGGTCGGCACCCACGGCCAACAGGTGGCCCCATTGGGAGAGTCTTACCCCTCTGCATTCGGTGAATTCTAACGCCCAGCCGACAGGGCAGCTAACTGTTTGAATTATACAAATAGTAGTTCAAGTTACAAGAATTTTAAAACCCCTAAACTAGGGGTACAAAATGGACATGATTTTGTACCCCGAAACTGGGGGTACAAAATGGACATGATTTTGTTTTCAAAAATATATCAAAAGACGGACCAATTCAAAACAAGAAATTCTGTAATTACTTCACCATTTTCTTTATTTTTGGAGCAATTTTGATTAAAATAAGTATACTTTATACCCCCCCTCGCCACCGCTTTAGACATTGGTCAGTGGTCACAATTTCTGACATTTCTTTTTTAATATATAAATATATATTATCATAAAAGTACACGGTAATAACTTACTCGAGTTTCACCATAAGGATCTTCAGGGTTAAATCCACTAGATTAATCAAGATATTGATTAATTGCAGTCGATTTCACGTGTGTGTTTTTTTTCGCGATAAACGTTTGATTATATGTCCGCGGTCGAAGAACTCTGATTTAAAATTCAAAAATTCAAAAAGAGCGGAAGCTGCATTTTTTTTCAAAGGATCAAAATATAAACATTGTTAGAAATCCGCTTTGTGCTATTGTTTTAATGGTTTATGAAAATGATGAGGATTGTCTATATTATTATAGACTATGTAGTGATTGAATGTGGTTTTATTAATGTATGTATAAAGTTATTTATTTTGATTAAAGCCAATAGAATGTGTATATATGTATACACACATGGAGGTGTATTTTTACCATTTCAATGGTCTCATTATTATTAAAAGAATTGCTCTACTAACGTATTGAGCACTTTATATTTGTTATATCGCTGTCTTATCATTGTGAAACTTGAATCAACTAACCACTGTGACCATTTTCACCGGTAAGTCACTTTTTCCACAAATACCATATATATATATATATATATATATATATATATATATACGTTTTTAAAAACAAATGGCTTAAAATATTCCGACTGCAGTTTCACGCAATAGCACATCTTCAGAGAATTCCCTGAAGATTCACTATTGCGTGAAACTGCAGTCGGAATATTTTAAACCATTCATTTTTAAAACGTATATTTAGCTCTTTATAATGAGCACTTAAATCGGTTTTAATAAAATCCAGAAGTAAATATATTTGTTTGCTTTGTGGATTTGCAAGTAACTGTGATATATATATATATATATATATATGTGTGTGTGTGTGTGTATGTGTCTGTGTATCTGTGTGTGTGTGTGTGTGTCGCTGTGTGTGTGTGTATTTGGGCAGCATTCTTTCATTTATACATGTAGAATTAAACAAAATACAAGTCTCCTGTTTAACAATTTTATTAACAATCTTTTCAAGATTTCTGGTCAACTTTTTTACATTTACTTAAAAAAAAAAAAAAAAAAAAAATGAAACACAAACACATCAGCCCTGATGATGGCACTTCAAAGTGCCGAAAGTACTTGGGATAAAAACTTCGGTTGACTAATCCACGGATTCCATCCAAATGTACAAAATTTGGCCAGAGAGCTCGAAAAGATTGTGAATAAGGTTCTTAAATAAAATTCTTTGTTTATATATATATATATATATATATATATATATATATATATATATGTGTGTGTGTGTGTGTGTGTGTGTGTGTGTGTGTGTATACTAGACAAAATGTGACCCGTTGGGTCACCCATTAAGCTCTCGCTAGATGATTGGGATTAAGAAAAAGGGTAGTATCTGCCAAAATATCGTCTGCTTTTCATTTTAAAAATGAATTAAAATTCATTAAACCGATTTTTCAAGATCAAATTTTTGTCAAAAAAGTAACATAATGAGCATAAGCAAAAAAGGAAAATAATATTACACATGTAATTTATTTTTGATACAGAATAATTTCCTGAAACATATATGAATATAGATAGATAGATAGATAGATAGATAGATCTGCCTTCATAGTGCTCTGCATATTACGTCATGTAAGGTAATTGAGATTACCACGAACCCCCTGGGATAATTTCCTTTTTTTTGCGGGAGAGGGGTCCCATATGTGTTGCCGGCCAACTTTTCCGCGTCTGGGCAGGCTCTACAGAACGTTAAAAAATGGCCCCGTCGATTTGGGGGCAGATTTAATATGACAGGGTTTATCAGCGAAATGGCTTAGTTAGTATCTGTAACCTTAGGGGCTTGTCGTCTTGGGCCTTGTCGTTTAGAGCAAACGTGTCTCCCACGTGTGTCTTCTGAGGGGGTGGCGCGGGCAGATTTGTACCGAATGACCGTCCAAAAGGTGTGCCCGAGGGGTTTGGTGTTTTTAACTCGTCTGTATCCTTTAAAAGGGGTGAGAGTGAGGGCTAAGACGCAAAGAAGAGGGGGTTTGCGCTCAAATAGCTAGAACGAATGGGACCCGGTTATAAATCACCCTTCCCTTAAAACACCCATTAAAACGTAACCTTAGCCGAAAGAAAAAAAAAAAGAGGGGGCGTATGGTAGATACTTGGATTCACCTTGTCTGACACAAGGTCATGTATAAAGTGAGTTTCAGTAGCTTTGATAAAAGAACGTGTTAATGATGTGCCCACATTAATTGTTTCTGAAATTAATAAGACAAGAAGGGGGAAACAGTGCTGTCCGGGACGGCAGTTATAATATGAAAATGATAAAATAGATAGATAGATAGATAGATAGATATGAATTCTGGGATATATATATAGATAGATAGCTGGAGAAAGAGAGAGAAAAAGATAGATATAAAATACTGGGATAGATAGACAGTAAGATAGATAAATATAGAGATAGATAGATAGATAGATAGATATGAACACCCTGGGATATATATATATATATATATATATATATATATATATATATATATATATATAGATAGATAGAGAGAGAGAGAGAGAGAGAGAGAGAGAGAGAAGAGAGAGTGAGTGAGAGAGAGATAAATAGACATAAATATAAATATATGCATATATAGATAATGAACATACTGGGATAGATAGATAGATAGACAGCTACATACATACATGCATATGATCAGACTGGGATAGATAGATAGATAGATAGATAGATAGATATGAATTGACTGGGATAGATAGATAGGTACATACATACATACATACATGCATACATATATACATCCATATGAACAGACTGGGATAGATAGATAGATAGATATACAGATGATGAAGAGGCTGGTATTGATAGATACATAGATATAAACAGACGGATATATATATATATATATATATATATATATAATATATATATAGAGAGAGAGAGAGAGAGAGAGAGATGGATAGATAGATATAGATATAGATATATCCATATATAAATAAGGAACTGGCTAGGAAGATTGAAAGATAGATATATAGATAGATTGATAGATAGATAGATATGAACAGACTGGGATAGACAGAGAGACATATAGATGATTAAGAGGCTGGGATGGATAGATAGATATATAGATACATATATAATATATATATATATATATATATATATATAGATAGATAGATAGATAGATATGAAGTACTAGGATTGCTAGATATAGAGATGAAGAAATAATGAACAGGCTATAAGAGTTATAATCCAATAATGAATATATATATATATATATATATATATATATATACATATATATATATATATGTATATATATATGTATATATATATATATATTCATATATATATATATCATATATTATATTCATATATATATATTATATATATATATATATATATATATATATATATATATATATATATATATATATATATATATATATATATATACATACATATGTATATTCATATATATATATATAATTTTTTTGTAAACAAATTTTCTATTCAAACCATAGATGAGACTCTATTAGATACATCCATCTCGGATCAGAGTGGATCAGTGAATAATGGTGATGAAGGGATGCTCCAACAATCCCAGACCTCTAGAACTGAAACCTCACCATCAGATTGAGTTTAACGCCATAACCAGGACATGAAGACCCTCAATCACAGCATTCTAGCACCCCTATGATAAAAAAGTTGGTGCTTGGCATAAGAGCAATAGGGTCAGTATAATCATACAAATGCTAGGGCTTGACGTGACCAGCCGATTGATTGGAGGGGGCATCTCCGACCGCCCTTCTAGCCCAAGTAAGGGCCAAAGTGAGGTGACATGAAACATCCCAGTTTGGCCCTCACTTAGTCTAGATGAAATCCAGAACTGGGGTCCCTAATGTGGTGTGATGCTGAACTTCAGTTCTATAAAGCAACATCTGTGGTAGTATCGCTGACAAAGTGCATTCTTTTTTGTCTTTTCGTTTGGACCACAACCGCAGTGTGGAGAGGGAGGACTTGCTGCTTGGGTGACAGCTCATTCTACATATCAACCCAGATAGGCCACGTAGTTCCACCTGTTTTTGGACACTACGCCATCGTCTCTAGTAGTCGGATGGATGGCAGTTACATTTATTCAATATTTCTTTTTTTTTTCATTCTTACTTTCTTCTGGCTTTTTCTTTTCATTCGTACTTTATTCTGGCTTTTTTGTCTTTTCGTTTGGACCACAACGGCAGTGTAGAGAGGGAGGACTTGCTGCTTGGGTGACAGCTCATTCTACATATCAACCCAGATAGGCCACGTAGTTCCACCTGTTTTGGACACCACGCCATCGTCTCTTGTAGTCGGATGGATGGCAGTTACATTTATTCAATATTTCTTCCTTTTTTTCTTTATTCTGGCTTCTTCTTTTTTCATTTTCACTTTCTTCTGTCTCTTTTCTTCTTTTCTTTCATTCTAGATTTCTTCTTCTTTTTTTCATTATAAGAAGGATGGGCTGTTGCCCAAGTAGCAGCTCTCCCCCTCCACACTACCGCTGTGGTCCAAAGGAAAGGCAGAGAAACCAATGCAGTTTGGCAACGATAGTGTCGTAGGAGTTGCTAGATAGCGATGAGCCAGCATCACACCACCTTAAAGACTTCAGCTCCGGATTTGATTTCGAGGTTTACACCCCTGTCCTATCCTTGGTATGAGGTAATGCCGCTAGGCACGGAGGTTTCATAATAGACTTTTCCTTGTCCTAGATGGATTGCCAACCAAGGCTGAAGAGCCCCATCTACCCAATTCTTACATGGATTTATGCTAGTAGTACCCCAGTCCGACTACTATCAGTGTGGGATAGCCATTGGTTCCCCTGGAGCTAATCCGCACTTTTTACAACTTTTGTTTTTGATGATGCTGGGCGTCCCTCCAAATTATTGGTAAATAGTAGGGCAGACTGGACTCTTTACTATGGCCTAGTTAACCATTATGTGTGTAGTACCCCAGTCCTACAACTATCAGTGTGGATACTCGTTGGCTACACGTTGGCTCCCCTGGATTTCACCGCCCTTATATCTTTTGTTTTGATGATGCTGGCGTCCATCCAAATTATTGGTAAATAGTAGGGCAGACTGGGCTGTGTAGTACCCCAGCTCTACAACTATCTGTGTGGATACCCGTTGGAATCGCCTGGATCTCATCCGCCCTTTTTATATCTTTTGTTTTTGATGATACTAGGTGTCTTTCCAACTATTGGTAAATAGTAGGGCAGACTGGGCTCTTTAACTCTGGCTAGTTAACCAGTCTAGAAGAAGGAAAACTTTGTATTCGCTAGAGGTCTGGAATGAGTAACTCGTTAACCATTACTCGGTTTCGCCGTTTTCAACGTAAATGGAGTGCGACACTTAGACATAAACCGTTATTGTAAGAGCCAGGAGCCCTGGTTGGCCTTTTAATATCTTTGTATAAAGTTTTATCGGCCACATGGCCGTCATTACGAACGGGATATTAACCAAGTGGACTGAGTGATCGGATAAATGACCTACTTGGTGGGTGGGTGTGTGGGGGGTGGGGGTCATGGGCAGTGTTTGTTCTGAGAATGTTTTCACTGTTTGGTGGTGGATAGTGGGTGGTGGTTGGGGGGTTGGTGGTTGTGGTTGGCGGAAGGTACATGATAGATACATTGCCTTTCGGGCTGCTCGCATTAGGCTCGTTTAAAATCGTGAAGAAAAAAAAGATAGCTAAAATTCATCAAGTAGATAATAGGAAACGATAATGATTGTTTTGTATTATTCTTTCTTCTATTTTTCTTCTTTTTTTCATTCTTCTTTTTTTCATTCTTCTTTTATTCATTCTTCTTTCTTTTTGTTCTTACTTTCTTCTGGCTTTTTTCTTCTTTTTTTCATTCTTCATTTTTTCATTCTTCTTTTTTCATTCTAGACATTCTTCTGGCTTTTTCATTCTTAATTTTCATTCTTCTTTTTTTCATTCTAGACTTTCTTCTGCTTTTTTTCTTTGCATTTTCATTTTCATTCTCTTTTTTTCATTCTAGACTTTCTTCTGGCTTTTTTTCTTTGCTTTCTTCTTTTTCATTCTTCTTTTTTCGTTCTTCTTTTTTTCATTCTAGACTTTCTTCTGGCTTTTTTCTTCTTTTTTCTTCTTTTTCATTCTCTTTTTTTCCTTCTAGACTTCTTCTAGCTTTTTTCTTCTTTTTTGCATTCTTCATTTTTTCATCTTCTTTTTTTCATTCTTCATTTTTTTCATTCAGACTTTCTTCGGCTTTCTTTCTTTTTTTCATTATTCTCTTTTCATTCTTTTTTTTCATTCTAGACTCTCTTTTGCTTTTTCTTCTTTTTTTTCATCTTCTTTTTCATTTTCTTTTTTTCATTCTTCTTCTTCATTTCTTCTGGCTTTTTTCTTTCTTTTTTTCATTCTCCTTATTTTTTCTTTTTTTCATTCTTCTTTTTTTGTTCTAGACTTTCTTCTGGCTTTTTTCATTCTTCATTTTATTCTTCTTTTTTTCATTCTAGACTTTCTTCTGGCCTTTTCATTCTTCATTTTTCATTCTTCTTTTTTCATTCTAGACTTTCTTCTGGCTTTTTTTTCTTCTTTTTTCATTCTTCTTTTTCATTCTAGACTTTCTTCTGGCTTTTTCTTCTTTTTTTTCATTCTTCTTTTTTCATTCTTTCTTTTTTTCTCTTCTTTTTTTTTTCATTCTTCTTTTCTTCTTTTTTTCATTCTTCTCTTTTTTCATTCTAGACTTTCTTCAGGCTTCTTCTTTTTTTTTTCAATCTTACTTTCTGGCTTTTTTTCATTTTACGTTCATCTGGTTCTTTTCCTTTTTTTTCATTCTTACTTTCCACTGGCATTTTATTCTTCTGCCTCTTTTCTTCTTTTTTTTTTCTTCATACTTCCTTTGGCTTTTTTCTTTTTTTTTTCGTTCTTACTTCTTCGGAGTTTTTTTTCATTCGTACTTTCTTTTGGCTTTTTCTTCTTTTTTCATTCTTACTTTCTTTTGTCCTTTTTTTATCAAACTACCTTCGTTTTTTTCCTTTTCTTCATTCTTACATTTTCTGGCTTCCTTCTTTTTTTCTTCTTAACTTTACATTCTATTGGTTTTTTTCCCTTCTCTTTATCATTCTTACTTTCTTCTGGCTTTTCCTTCTTTTTTTCCTTCGAACATTCTTCTGTTTCTTTTTTTCTCTTTTTATTCATACTTTCATTTGGCTTTCTTTTTTTCATTTTTCATTCTTAATTTTTCTGGCTTTTTTTCTTCTTTTTTTCTTCTTACTTACTTCAGGCTTTTTTCCTTTTTTTTTCATTCTTACTTTCTTCTAGTCCTTTTTTTCTTTTTTTTTTCATTCTTCTCTTCGTTTTTTTCTTTTTCTTTTCTCATTCTTACATTTTCCTGGTTTTTCTTCCTTTCTTTCCTTGTCATTTCTCATTCATACTATTGGCTTTTCTTTTTTTTCAGATCCCTGTTGGTAAAGTGAAGAGCTGATGGTAGTGTACCCCCACCTCAGACGCTAAAAATAATCTCTTGGTCTAGCGCTAATGAAAAGGGGACAGACTCCCTCGCTGATTGGTGATTACCGACATGTAGATCAGCCCCGACGACTGTTTTTTTTTTAAGATATTAATGAATAAAAGATATAATGCACCAGTTATTTTATTTAAAAACTTTTACATTTTTTCAGCTCAGTTAACTTTAAACCACGTTATGTTGATAATCTGTGTTACGCCTCAAAGATACATGGTTCAAAGTTAGCTGGTTAGCTTTTGTAATGCTCTACGCAGATGTGTCTCTTGATGATGCTAGCTTTTTCCCCGAAACTTGCGGCCTTGTACCAGACGAAGCTAAAGATAGTAAGTTCCGTTATTCAAAAGAGGTCCAGATTATATATACATGCATCTGAGGAGGAGACTAAGTTAAAGTTATTCTAAGGAGGAGCACCACACCTACCGTCAATTTCACACTTTACCGCACAGATCCAAGCTGTGCTACTCATTCGTTGTGTTGACGAGGGCTGTTTTGCTTATGTAATGGTCTACATGATGATCCTAGCTTTCCCCTTAAACTTGCGGCCTTGTACCAGACTAAATTAAAGATAGTCTGAGGAGGAGCACCACACTACCGTTAGATTTTCACATTTACCGCACACATCCAAGCTGTGTTACTCATTCGCTGAGTTGGCGAGGGCTGTTAGCTATATATTAATGGTCTCATGATGATCCTCTCTACCCCAAAAACTAACGCCTTGTACCAGACTAAGTTAAAGATAGTCTGAGAGAAAGGGCCACCACACCTACGTCAGTTTCCTACTTTAACCGCACAGATCCAAGCTCTGTTGGCAAGTGCTGGTTACCTTATGTAATGCCCTACATGGTGATCCTAGCTTTTGGTCATCTAGCCTCCCCCGATAATTGTGGCCTTGTGTCAGACGAAGCTAAAGTTCCGGTATATTCTCGCCAATCGTTTAGATTCCCACCAAGCGACTATCCTCAGCAGTTCGGGGTCCAAGATTACCGTGTCTCGCTTTTACCGCACCCAGCACCCGCCCCCCCCCTTTACGCTGAAGTTTTACATATCAACGAGTAGGTAAGGGGGTTAATGGGATGGTGGGGGGCATTTAATGATTTGAAAACAGTGTTCAACCATTACAGTCTTTTTTTCTTTCTTTTTTTCTTTTTTCTTTTCCTCCGTCTGCCTTCGACTCTCTTCTTGTTTATCAGTTCTAGTTCTTGAAGCTATCATGACGGGCAGTGGTTGTGAGGACCCATTAAGGACAGGAATTAGCATCTTTTAATTCGGCAATCCCTCTCCTCTCTCTCTCTCTCTGCCCCTCGCCAGTCTCTTTCTCTCCCTCGATACACACCACACACAGCACACACACACACACACACACAATACTATATAATATATATATATATATGTGTGTGTGTGTGTGTGTGTTGTGTGTGTTGTTGTTTGTGTGTGAGAGTATATAATATATATAATATTGTATATATATATATATATATAGTGTGTGTGTGTGTGTGTGTGTGATTCGTTGTGTACTTTGTGTGTGTGTATTGGTTTGTGTTCACTCTTCTTTTTACGATTATATATATATATAATATGTGTGTGTGTTTGTGTGTGTGTTTGTGTCTGAAGAAATATAATTATAATATATATATTAATATATATATATATATGTATTCATATATATAATATTATATGTGTATATATTATATAATCAGGTATGTGTGCGTGTGTGTATGTGTGTATTGTGTATGTTGATGATGTCGGCTGTGTGTGTGTTTGTGCTTCACTCTCCTCCTAACTCTTTTACGATTAATCTATATATTTATGTGGTGTGTTTGTGTGTGCTGTTTGTGTCTTGGAGAGTATATACAATATATATATATATATAATACGCTATACAAATTAATATTATAATGTGTGATGTAGCTGCTGTAGTGACTATATATATATATATATTATATCATATATATTTGCTAGTGTGTATGAAGAATTATATATGTGTGCATTATGTATATGCTATATATAGAGACAGAGAGAAAGAGACATGAGACAGAGACAAGACAAAAGACAGAAGAAAAAACAGAGAGACGAGAGAGGAAGGAGCAGAGAGAGAAGGAGAGAGAGAGAGATGAGAGAGGGAGAGGAAGAGAGAGAGAGAGAAAGAGAGAGCAGAGAAGAGAAGAGAGAGCATTCATACTTTAATCGTGTCCTCTCTCACTCCCCCTACTCTCCCTCTCTGAAGATATATATATATATACACTTATATCACTAAATATATATATATTATACACATTTCTATATGATCTTCAGAGATGGAGGATAGGGGGAGAGGAGAGAGAGAGTGAATGACACAGGAAAGAGTAAGAGAAAGAGAGGTGGGATCTTAGCTTGTAATATCAATAGGTCTCTCTATCTCCAGCCTCTCTTGTTCTCTCATATCTCGATATATTATGTATGTAATATATATACCTATATATATGTATAATATAGTATAACTATATATGTGTGTGTGTGTGTGTGCTGGTGTATGATATCGAGAGAGAGAAAGCATCCACCATACAGTATTGCTTCGCCTTCCTCCACCTACTTTCTCTCAATCGACACACACACACATCACCCACACACACACAGCATCAACACACACACAACACACCACACACCACACATTATATATACTTACATATCACTATATATGATGGTAATTGCGTATGCTTAATCAAGAGACGACTCGAATTAAATAAATGACTTGTAAAGGAAAAGAATGATCGCTTTTTAGATATGGTAAATAAGTCTTAGGAGAACGGTTGGGAAGAAGGAAAGGGTCTAAGGAGGATGAGGAGAGAGGATGGGGAAAGAAACCCCTTGAGGGGTCACAGGAAGAAGAAGAAGAAAGAAGAGCCAGAAGAAAGCAAATGAGTTTGAGAAGCTGATAGGACAGCTCAAAAAAAAATCACCTTTCTCTCTTAGTTCACCACAACGGCACACGAAACATTCACAAAAATATAAAGACAAAGTCCCACCATCAACGGACAAACTAGGGAGAGGTGCTTATCGTTAAAACCGTACATGTTTCTTATTTGTCATAAACTACTTAGTAGATATCAGTGATTTATGATCATAATTAAAAAATTTATATATATACTATTAATATATATATAATTGAAGAAATGGATACAAACAGAAACCTACTCGAGATTCATCGCTAGAATCGATCAAGGGTTAAAATTCACTGATTAATCGAGTACCGATTAATTGCAGCTCTGAGTAGTTTCTGCTGTAAATCCCATTCTTCAAAAATTTGCTCTACTTTGTATTGAGCCACTTGTATATGTTTATCACGACGCTTAACCCGCTGGATCCTGGCACCTCCAATCGATCGTGTCCAGATATACACATTATAATATATCATTCATCATCATCATCGTCGTGCAGGGCCGACGGATATCCATGACCAATCTCTCGCCAACCTTCCCTTCCATTCATTGTCCCCAAGGAGCTTCCTCTGCGCAGGGCATTCACATCATTCGCATAGTTGGGCAATGTGGTTCTGTGGTGGGCGGCCCACCACAAGCTGTACCATGTGTTGGCGCTTACCACGGAGAACATCCGCTTACTGAGTTCGTTCCTGCTTCCTCCAGCAGTGTCCTTGCATGCCTAGTCCGTCTCACTCGGATGGTCCTGTGAGAATTAGGGCGCCGGTGACCAACAGCTGATCCCTGTGGGTGGGGGGGGGACTTTTCCACGATTGTTCAGACTGCACGCAGCATCTTGTGCAGGTCCTACATGGGTCACGCCAGGGTTGCCGTCCAAAAAACACCAGTATAGGCCAGCTCGCGGAACTGGAACATATTAACAGTATAAACATCGATAACCTCCTTGATTTTTTTGTTGATCAGCTTGATTATTTTAATGATTTTATTTCATTATTTCATTATTTTTTTAAAATTTGATAATCTTTCTTATAAATTATTTATTATTATATCAACTACGTATTTCTTTAACTATACATATACTACATCTCAATGTTTAAATTTACAAATCTCTTTGTATTTTACTTGTCTATTTATATTGTTAACATATAGCTATTCTGTTTTTTCTGTCAAGTCACCTTTTTCTCTAGTCTGGACACCTAGAACATCAACGTTGATTGTTATCTCTTTTTTTTTTTACCACATTCCTTCCTGTTCTATGGTCTACCAACTCCGCACACAATTTTTTAATTATTTTTTTTGTTTTTGTTTGAAATCATTAGTATATTCAGCTCTTTGTTTTTTTGTGATATTGCTTGTCCAAATGAATTGAGACCCAGTCTGATGAGGCGAAAAAAATTTGGGAGCGGTTTAAATCAACTTTAGATTGAACTGGGCCCCAATTTTCGTCGAAATAAACTTTATGGCATTAACCTGTATGAGTTCCTTGCCTTTATTTGATGAATATTCTGACAAAGACAGCTTTTTTTTCATTTGGGGGCACAAACGGGATAAACGCTATACCCCCCTATTTTGATTTGCCTTATCCCCCCCCTTTGGGGGGTAAGCACCGAACCACCAACCCAACCCCACCACACCCCAACACCCGGCACACAGCCCACGCCTACTAGTCATTATCATTACTGTCCTACCAAATCCTTGGGCCCTTGCCCCCCCAAACCTGTTTCCACCCCAACCAACACCGCCCCGCACCGAAACATCTAAAAAACACATCATTTTACACTACAAAGAACACCACACATCAAACCACCCACACCCGAAACACAAAAACACAGCAAATAAGGGGGGCGAGCGGAGGGGGACAACGTCTACAGACGCTCCTTGCACCCATTGAAGATTTCTTTACTCATTCAAACACCAATCATTTTTTTTTTTTTTTGGTGCGGGCGGGGCGGGGGCGGGGCGAGGTCACGAGGGCGGGAGCCCCCCATTTTTTTTTTTTTTTTCCTTTTTCTTCTTTTCCCCTACCCACTTTTTTTTTTTTTCAAAAAAAAAAAAAAAAAAGGGGGGGTGGGGGGCACCTACCAAATTTTTTTTTGTTTATAACAAAAAAAACACCACAGCGCGAAGGAACAACGCGACAAAGGCAAAATGGGGCGGGGCGGCAGAAACACCCTCGCACCCGACACATCCTACACGACAACTCCCACCACTTCTTCTCTTTACCACCCCCCCCCCCCCCCCCCCAAACATAAACGCGGTTTTTTTTCAGGGGGGGTATTATACGATAACTGGGACATCATCAATAATTAGTACGAGTGGCATCTTAGAAATCACACATACTAGAAATCATCCGTTACTACCAAAGTTTGATATAAATACTCTATATATATATACATATAATATATATATATATATATATATATATATATATAAAAATATAAGGTAATCCAAATGACTGGTTGTGTTGCATAGCGCTCGACCGAGCCACAACATCGCACATGTTATATACTGGCATCTTCAAACTCACGCTACTCTGACTCGTATACTGTTGCTGGTATACAGCGGAGATCGTTTCTGGCCCCTAGACGATGTATCTAGTGGTCGTTTAAATGAATCACAAGGCATGCTCTATGTAGTAGGAGATTTGACTTTATTTCTCTCATCTCGGTTGTATGTGGTGGATGTGGGTGAGTGGCGGCGTTGACAGTGGAAACTACCACTACTACTACTACTGTTGCTGGGATGGTGAGGTAAGGGGGTGTGGAACCACACTGCCCGCTAGCAGCGCTCGACCGTGTCAACGGGCACTCTGTCCGCCGTCTCTCTGGGGTCTGCCTCTGAGTGGACTGAAAACTGCTTAAGTATTGACGACCGCCCACGCATCTCTTTGTTCGGTTGACCGGAAGTCCTTTCTCTTTGTTCAAATTCCCGTTTGTCCAGATGAGTCCTTTGTCACACCAGACCCTCTGTCTACCTTAGCCATTGTCTTCTCAGTTCAATTTTCCTTTGTCTTTTCGAACTTCCCGCGCAAAACAAACTGAACAATAGTCAATCTGCAACAGTTGTAAGTGATGATTCTATTTGGGATCTTCAAAATATCATGGTATGCTCTTGAAGTTGCAAACAAATACTCATACAAAGATTTTTATAAATCCCTAAAGAGAGCTCAATGTAAAATAATCAAGTTTTTCCTCCTTTGAAAGTTGTATATATATATATATATATATATATATATATATATATAGAGAGAGAGAGAGGTTCCTAGTTCGATACCGGCTCTCGCCAACTCAGCTTATGAGTAGCACATGGATGTGTGCGGTAAAGTAAGGTAAAGTAAGGAGCTGATGGTAGGTGTGGCGCTCCACCTCAGATGTCCAAATAATCTCCTTGGTCTAGCGCTAGTGAAAAGGGGATTGACTCCCTCGCTGCGTGACTGATACCGACTTTAGGCCACTCCGACCCCTTTACTTATATATATATATATTATAATAAGTAGTCCACAGACACGTGTTTCGAGTATCACCTCTCATCAGTTCGGTTATACGTTAACAGCTACCACTGGCCGGATTTGAGACCCGTATGAACTTTCGTTTGCCAAGCCTCTTACCCGTGCAGCCAGAGGTATCTGTCAAATATAGGAGACTATTTAATC
>JALAJA010000082.1:231591-233396 GCA_023376005.1 Doryteuthis pealeii
GGTTTGCAAATGTTTAAATTTAAATAAGGTTTAAATAAAGTTTGAATAAGGTTTGAATAAGGTTTAAATAAGGTTTAAATAAGGTTTAAATAAAGTTTAAATAAGGTTTGCAAATGTTTAAATCTAAATAAGGTTTAAATAAGGTTTGCAAATTTTTAAGGTTCAAAGGTTTAAATAGGGTTTGCAAATGTGTTAATAATGTTTGCAAATGTTTAAATTCAAATAAGGTTTGAATAAGATTTAAATAAGTTTTGCAAATGTTTAAAGCACATCAAAAATAGCCCCACTTTGGGAGTTCTGAAAAAAAAAATAACAAAAAATCTTTCGCTCCAAAAATAAACAAAAAATTATCTCAAATTTTAATTGCCGCTATTTAGCGATAAGTGAAATCTACATAACGATTTAGTTCTGGAAATTTCTGAAGATCTGCAATAAAAACTTTTTTCTACGGGGGGGAGGGGGAGATCGTGATAGGGTAGTGGGTGCTATCTCACGTCAGGCAAGATTCAAGTCACGTGACCCGGAAATCTCAAGATAAGTTAAGGAGTTACGATAAGACATTTACAATTGTCATTTACTAAAGATATCATAGTCTGGCACATGGTCAGAAATACTGAGCGCTCATATAAAATGTCCGTTCCATTGACTAACCTTGACCTAGTTTGGCACGAGGGCAGAACAATTGAGCACCCTGTGAGAACCCTCAACCCTTTTTATTATATGGGTGCTAGAATGCAGTGGCTGAGGGTCTTCCTGTTCTAGGAATGACGTTAAATTCTATCTGATGGTGAGGTTCCAGTTCTGGGGGTCTGGGGTATGTCGAGCACACCTTCATCACCATTGCATTCAGCTCCACTCTGACCCGGAGAGGTAGTACCTGCTAGGGTTATGGGTTAAATGGAAAATTTGTATATAAAAAATATTGAGTTTAAAAATTTCCTTTCAAACTATCGCTACGAATCTTTAGAAAATTTGACGGCATTAAATGACCCACCGAGGTTGATATGCCGTAAAACAAACAAAGCAAAATCATATCTATATCTTGATATTCATAAACTATCAACAAGAATGAATAAAACAAAACCTACTCGGCATAAAATAACATAACACACACACACGCAGACACACACAAATATATATATATATATATATATATATATATATATATATATATATATATATATATATATGAAGAAAGGAAGTGAATCCGACGGTATGTAATATATCAAGGAAAATGAAAAAACACAGGTTTAAATGGGTGAGTTTATTGGCCGACGCTGCAGTGTTTCGATCTATTAATTAGATCATCTTCAGGGCATAAGATAAGAAATTATTTATCACAGAATAATGAGAAAAGCGAGTGGTAATCCGTCATTCAGTCTGTTTAAAAATTTTTATAAAATATATATAATGTATAAATTTTTTCTTTTGCGATAAACGACAGCGGAATTGAAATTCAAGGTTGTGTGTGTGTGTGTGTGTGTGTGTGTGTGTGTGTGTGCGTGCGTGTGTGTGTGTGTATATATATATGGTACATTGTGTATATTTATACACACACACACACACAACCACATACCTAAAAAAAATGCACAATGTTTCCTTTCAATACACACACCTACAGCGCCACATACTCGCGCCATAAAATAGAATATTTGATGTCATATTTCAAAACCGTCTCCTTTTTCAAACTTCAAAATTTTTTTAAAACAGACTGAATGACGGATTACCACTCGCTTTTCTCATTATTCTGTGATAAATAATTTTTATCTTAATGCCTGAAGATGATCTAATTAATGGATCGAAAC
>JALAJA010000083.1:2500-22500 GCA_023376005.1 Doryteuthis pealeii
TTTTATGCGATACATGCGTTGTAAGTGCCTTCAAGTAAAAAAATTTAAATATATATATATAATATATATATTATGGGTTCATATCCATGTATATATCTCATGTATGAGTCTGTGTTGATGTGTGGTGTGTGTTGTATTAAATGTGCATCTCCCCCCCCTCCTCTCTCTCTCTCTCTCTCCCTCTCTCTCTCTCTCTGTGTGTGTGTCAGTTTTTGTGTTAATTATGGCGAGTTTGCCATGTGTGTGCTTGTCTTAATGTGTGATTCTCTCTAAAATGCTCTCTCTCTTACTCTCTCACGCCTCTCTCTCTCTCTCTCTCTCTCTCTCTCTCTATCTCTCTCTCTCTCTCTCTCTGTTGATATGTGTTGTTCCTGGCAGAACGATATGCAGTTGTTATTGCGAATGATCAGAAACTTTTGCTGCTGGGAGAGAGATTCATCCGTCTAAATAAGGGAAACGTGTTGCATAGAAAACAGACAATAACAAAGAATTTCCGCTTATCAAGGCGGTTGCCATTTTCAAAGATTTTAAAAGAATAAATTAAAAAAGTTACCGGAGGAATTAAATTGATAATTGTTCTTTTGTTCATGAAGCATTCTTCCGATTTCTAGAGATGTCTGAAATTCTTAGACAATGTATTGTCCTTCTTCCACGAATTATTTGATTATCATCTTCATGTGTCTTGTCCCGATATAAATAATTTCGGTCAATGCCTCAAGAAAATTATCTTAAATTTGGGTTTCACTAGCGATATCTTTCTTAACCCTTAGTGAGCGTTTAGACACGGGAATCGATTGTTACTTGTTTTTTTAATAGTGGGATATTTTCTGGAATTCTCCACATTTCATATGACGTAGACCGCATATTTTTTTTCTCACACATAGAAAGTGTTTCCAAGTACTGATTTGCATGTAATTATCATGTTGCATCGCCAGCTTGTGAGGCATTTTTCTAAATTTAGAACAAGGGTTATTGGTTGTTTGGTTGGTTGCTTTGTTTTACAGCATATCAACATTCTCTTGGGTCATTTAATGACGAATCAAATGAGTTGATAAACAAAGTCTCCGGTTAATTACATTACCTGGGTTGCTTAAGTGGTCACCAAGTTCAGCATTAAACTGGCTTATCTGCTTAATTTAGGAACCGATGCTTTCAGCGTGACTTGATCGTAATAGAACGGGAGTGAAACTTCAATTTTAAAGCATGAGGTCTGGTTTCTTAGTATAATGACATGCTAAACTTTTTGGGTGAATGCCAAGGCTATTCTTTGTGGAAAAAACAATATTGTACTATTTAACCAAAGCTGTGAGAATAAGGGAGTTTACACCTTTCCCAAGGGAATTGACCGAAAGTGAACTTAATAGCGCGATTGGAGTTCGAACCCGCTTACTACGATGTTGCAGTACTGCACTATAGTCACTGAGCCAAAAAAGCAAGAAGGTGCTTTCTTCGATTTGTACTTTGGCAATTCTGATTCTGACCGCCAATTTGAAGGGTTTGAGTTTGAGATTTGTTTAACGGCATATCAATCTCTGTGGGTAATCTATTTCCAAAAAGTGTGAAATAGATTTTTATCATCTATATGGGTTTTGTGCTTTAGGGTTTTTATAAAGGGTTTGGTTATGATCAGTTTTTCGGTAAAAATGATAATTTGGTCAGATTTTGACGAAAGTTTTTCTTTTATAGACAACTCCAGATGTCCTTTGCTTTGGTATTTTGGTAAAGGTCCTTTAATATGCTTCTCTGGTAGTAGTTTGAGCGTGTTTCTCTGAAATTATCAAGATTTAAGAGCACGTGTATAACAGTGAAAGGTACTTTGCATATTGAATATATCAGAGTGTCTATCCCTTTTTAGTAGGTGTGAATAGGTGATGTGGCTGTGGCCAATATGAGGGCTGGAGAATATCACTTCTTTTCGGTTTTCTTCTGTGAGCTGCCGAGCACTTACCGATGGCATCTTTAAATGGTTGAGCTTGTTGATCGTCCTATGATATTTGCCATTTGTCATGTATGAATTTGTTAATAGTTGGTTTTAGATCAGTTTCCGGGATTTTTGCGTTAGATGTACCTGCCAGAAGAGCTATTTTGCAGCTTTATCTGCCATTTCATATCCTTGTATATCAATGTGGCTCAATATCCAAGTAAGAAAGGATATTATTATTGGAAGGTTTGACCCCGAAACTTAGTTACATTCAAATGTTGAGTTTTTTATATGTATTTGTGTACTGACATGAAAACGTATCATTTCATGTGAATAAACTTATGCCTGAATATAATTAATAGTGAATATGGATCGAAAAATGTTTTTGTTTATTATTTTGTACATAACTTTGAGATGTCAATTACAGCTGTTAATAACATTAATTCACTATATGTATGTTAGTACGCACAGTAAGAGTTAAAATAACAAATAATTATCATGAAAATGTTACCTATTTGTTCCACATTTATGTTGTAATCAATAAGCGAAAATGCCAATTTTGACAGTGTTATTAACGATGTCTGCCATTTTGGCTGTAGGAGTAATTAAATTTAAATGATCCAGTGAAAACATATTTAACGCCAATGCATAGAATAAAACTTGTAAACTCACAAATTGTTGGTCAATATCCCTCCTCGCCAGCTATTGGGAAAACATTTATAATTAGTGAAGTTAGACAGTAGTGTAGCAAAATGGGGATTATCCTGAGTGTTGCGAGAACTACTATTAGAAAAGAGAGGAAGAAGAAATAAGAGATAGAAAA
This sequence comes from Doryteuthis pealeii, assembly GCA_023376005.1. Taxonomy (NCBI): domain Eukaryota; kingdom Metazoa; phylum Mollusca; class Cephalopoda; order Myopsida; family Loliginidae; genus Doryteuthis; species Doryteuthis pealeii. The sequence continues at coordinate 5,245 of JALAJA010000083.1, forward strand.
GGTTTAAAAAATAGTGATGAGCACAAAACCGTTGTCGTGATTTTGACTGGGGCGTGACCCCCCCCCCGAATGGAGAATTGAATGTCAACAGGAAGTTTCGGGTGTTGACCGGAACCGGAAGTCACGTGGGTGATGTGGAATGACGAAGAAAAATACCGGCCTCTTTTTGCTTTCGGACGCGTAGGGTACGGACCGGACCTCTGGTCCCTGTTGTGGGATCACAGTAACTTTAACAGTGTCCTCTCTCTCTTTCTCTCTGCTTTCCTCCTCTCCGACACAGCCCACGAGACTAGCCCTGGAAATAAAAGCTAAGCAGCTTGTGACGATATATTTCTCGCGTTGTACTTTTTTATCGACAAGATGTCCGCTACGTGTCGAACACCCTTTTAGTGTCGTGAATTTGGAGGCACGTTGACAAGACCCGTTATACAACGTATATCGATATTAGAACGTTACGTATATCCGTTTTGGTACGGTGAATACATACCGCTACGTTACAGTAGTCCCGACGTCTAGCATCATCCCTTTCTTATATAAGTTTTATTACACCTCGTGTAAAGCTTGGGGTGTTTTTATATACAAGATTCGTTTAATAAACTAGTACAAAATAAAAAAATACCCTCCGTGTGATGTAAAAATAGATTTTTAAACATATTGCCTGAGGGGTGGGAGTAAAAAATTCAATGTCAGTGAGTTTGTACCCTAAGTAATTAAATCATCAAATTCATTAAAGGATTAAAAAATAAAACAATTTGAAATGTAAACTTTAAATATGTATTAAAATAAAACAAAATATATAGATATATAATACCAGTCATGTATTTATTAAAACTTGTTTAAAAAAAAACCCAATGAGGACTGTCTAATGTTGCATGTTCAAATTTTGAGTATATTTATTCTATGTTATGACGATTTTGGGTAATGTGACGTAAGCAGTGACGTAATTTTTGTTACAGACAAAAATGGAATCTCCATTATCAATAGATAAGGTGAATTTTTCCTAAGTAATTATCAGTCTGTTTACAGCTGTACCATTTTCAAGGAAATCAATACTAATGTGCCATTTCATGTCCCAGAAGACTAGCAGCATCACCTTATTTACTGACCGCTGCACCAGGAACTATTTCTTTTCCTGATAATCAGTGTGTTTCCGCACCATGTGCTGTCTTTTCCACTCGATCATAACTTGTGTGTGTCTATATATAAATCATATCACAGGTAAGTATGTCAGTCGCCATTTATAATCTCATTTGGACATTATTATTATTATTATTGCATATCATACTGATTCATTGGATGGATTTGTTGGATTCTGGGACACGAGAAAAGATGATTCAACTAATTTATTGGATTGCTTTGTGTGATTTTAAGGCATGTCAACCCTTGTTGGGTTATTTCATACCGAAGAGGTTTTAAAAATTCTTGATGAGTATATATATATATATATATATATATATATATATATATATATATGTGTGTGTGTGTGTGTAATTAAACTCAAGTTTTCAGAATTTACAGATAAGGATTAGATACTTGATTCCGGCAGACAAATCGTCTCTCTCTTTTTCTTTCTTTCTTTCTTTCTTTCTTTCTTTCTCTCTCTCTCTCTTTCTGTCTTTCTCTCTCTCTTTCTTTCTCTCTCTTCTCTCTCTCTCGCTCTCTTTCTCTCTTTATATGTCTGTCTCTATTTCTCTTAATATGAGTGCCTTAGTTAGTGTGTGTATGCAGTTTTAATGTACGCCTCTCTTTAACTTCAACAACAATGTAATATCGTCGATAACACCTGCATTAATTCCTGGCCATTGACAATGCATCTCTGCCTAATTTTTAATGTACATCTAGAGAAAATACTAACTTTTTAAAAAGATAGAATTATCTTAGAAATTCAAACTTTAACCAGTCAATGTCATATAATCAGAATAATTTACGGTAAGCAATCAATTTTTGTCAGATAGTGGATATTACTGTCTCAGCGGACTACAAATTAAAATGAAAAAGAATTGAAACGCGAGAATAGATATCTAGAGATTATTCTAAGCATGAATCCTGGAACATGAATTTGACATGTCTTCCATAATTAATGGTGTAATTGAGAGACTGTTAGCATACAAGAGGGACTTGCTACAACTCAATCTCCTGCCATAAGCACTGGTCAGTTAATTTGTAGTAATTATGAAATGTATCTTTCCCAGAATGCAACGTAAAATTGTTATAGATTTCAGACAGGAATCTTTTATGACATATACAAGAGGGACTTGCTACTGTTAAGTATCTGGTCTGCATCCTAGGTTCCAGATGTAATAAGTAAGTAAGCAAGCCAATAAGAATCCGGTGTTCTTTGTAAGTCCTACGTCCAAGAGAATCCAAATGTCAATGAAATAAGCTCAGAATGGTGCCTCTATTAATACAGCAGAAGCAGCAGCAGCAGCAGTGCCAGTGATTGGACAATAGAAATCACCCCAGGTCACGTGGTAGTCACGAGTCTATATTTAGGAGTGACCATTTGCCCCATGCCTTATATCAAATATAATTCAACAGCTACAACTCAATCTCCTGCCATAAGCACTGGTCAGTTAATTTGTAGTAATTATGAAAATGTATCTTTCCCAGAATGCAAACGTAAAATTGCTATAGATTTCAGACAGGAATCTTTTTTATGACATATACCAAGATTGTGGTGTAATTGAAATCATATTAGGAAAAAAGACACAGTGACTCGAGTTCAGATCCTGAATGAATCTGTTCGCATTTCACATACGTTCAAATATCATTCTTCCAGCTATGGCTAATTAGCAGAGAAGACGGGGCTCTTTAAAAATGGTATGGCAACCAGTCTCAGAGAAGGAAATTCAAACCAATTAGGCACCACTTAAGAACTGACCTTGTGACACATCCTGCTCGTGTCAAATGGGGTAGTAGATACATATACAATGAATAACCATACACAAACTTTTGGGTAAGCCAATGAAAAAGCATTCTGATATATTAGTTGCCACGATATGATTAAAACGAATATTTATGCATGAGATTAGTTAAACAAACAACAAAATGAAAATAAACCAGAGGAATCCGCATCGCGTAGTGGATAATGTGCAATTTCGAACTTCAGTGGTGTTATTGTGTTCACTTTCGGAATAATACCATTGTGAAAGGTATAAACTCCCCCTCAAGCCCCCAGTTATGACTTAGAGAGTGCCACTACTGTTCTTCTACTAGGGTGGCATTAAATAACCCACGAGGGTTGGTATGCCATTAAACAAAACATTAAACAAAACAAACAAAATCAGAGCATTGAAAGCCCAGTTAGAATCGAACGCACAATGGTTTACTAATCTTGCTTGTTAACTACTACACAAGTCAGGTTCCACATTTCGCTGTACATGAATATATATATATATATATATATATATATATATTTATTATATATATATATATATTCGCCAACCCCTCCGTACGAGCAAGATGCGACACAAGGTCAATTTGTAAAGCAGGGTTTAACAGGTTTGAATTCAGGGTTTCCTTTTCCTAAACTGGTTATCTATCCTAGATTAAAGAGCCCGTCTGCCCTTCTATTTACCAATAGATGGAGGGAAAATATATAGAGGCATACCTTTCCAATGGTATTAGCGCTATGTGTAATGTGAACAGACTTGTCGGGGATTTGAACTCGATTCGACGAGTGCCTTTCCTACAACTCTAACCATTACACCACGCACCTTCATGTAGTATGGGGATTTATTTTTTTACTATTTTTCCAAAAGAAAACTCGTTATTTATGTGCATTTTTTATTTTGTTTGGGTAGGATTTCATGGAGAAATATGAAAACTGATCATGCAATGTTTGCTACTTTATCCAGTTACAGTAAAGATGTGTTGTATTTTCAAGATTTTCTTTTTCCGGCTTTCTTAGCAATTTAGTTAACTGCATAATTTGTAAATTAATTGATAATGCAAACTCATTGGAAATGTTTGATTAGAATATTTGGCTATCAACATATGTTGATTAAATGGAAGTATTTTTTAAAAAATCAACACGAAGACATTTCCCTTTAAGAGAATGGCGTTTCCTCCTCTCTTCTCTCCTCTCTCTTCTTCTTCTCTATCTATCTATCTATCTTTATCCTCTCTTTTCCTCTTTCTTTCTCTTTCTCTTTCACTCTCTCTCTCTTTCACTCTCTTCTTTCTCTTTTCTCTTTCTCTGTCATTCCTCTCTCTTTCTCTATCACTCTCTCTCTCTTCTCTCTCTCTCTTTCCTCTTCACTCTCTCTCTCTTCACTCTCTCTCTTCTCTAATCTCTGTCTTTTCTCTTTCTCTCTCTCTTTCTCTCTTCTCTCCCTTTTCTCTCTCTCTTTTCTCTCTCGCTTTCTCTTTGTCGTCTTTCTCTCTTTCACTCTCTCTCTCTTTTCTTTTTTCTCTCTATCTCTCTTCTTTCTCTTTCTCTTTCTTTCTCTTTCTTTCTATCTTTTTCTCTGTCTCTCTTTCTCTTTCTCTCTCTCTCCTTCTCTCTCTTTTCTCTTTCCCTCTCTCCCCACTCTCTCTCTCTCTTTATCTTATCTCTGTTCCTCTTCTCTTTCCTCTCTTCTCTTTACTTTCTCTCTTTTTCTATCTCTGGCCTTTCTCTTTTCTCTCTCTCTCTCTTCTCTCTCTCTTTTATATTCTCTTTTTCCTATTCTTTCTCTCCTATCTCTCTCGCTCTTTAATATCTCTCTTTTTCTATTTCTCTTTCTCTCTCTCTCATTCTCTCCTCTCTCTCTCTCTCTTTCTCTTCCATTTCTCTTTCTCTGTCTCTCTTTCTCTTTCACTCCTCTCTCTCAGAACAGATAGCTCTCATAAAATTTACGAATGTATTCTCATCCACTCAATGAATAGTGTGTTTTTTTTAATTGTGGAAAACAATTTCAATATTTTTGAAAGAATTATCCAATGAAGCGATCTCAGCAAATGTCATTTGCATTGTCTCAATGATTGCTTAACTTGTCATTGGATAATAATTTTGTTGTCTAATTGTTATGGCCTTCTTCTGTAGAATAGTTATATTCCCAAGCAGTTTCGATTCAATAAAAAAATATATTTGCTTTATTCAATTCGTTTAATTCCATTTTTCATCTCCTTGATTTGAGATATAAAAAAACTGCGAGAATGAGACAGAGAGAAAGAGAAATAGAAAAAGAGAGATATAAAGAGAGACAGACAAGGAAAGAGACAGAGACAGAGATAGAAAAAGAGAAAGAGAGAGATAGAGTGAAAGAGAGAGAGAATGAGAAAGAGAGACAGAGAAAAAGATAGGGAAAGAAAGAGAAAGAGAACCGACGAATTTCTGTTCACTCCTTATAGATACATAAGAAATTTTATAGAAAATATCGAAGAGAAAATCAACTTTACTTATTTCCTAAGACAGATTTTTTCCGTATATAGTCTTGGCCTGCTGTATGGCGAATAGTAGAAGGCTCACAACCTGTTAGCTAGACTACGCTAGTAAGAAAGATATGAAGACATGCCACATTAACACTAACACATGGAGGTCGGTGCAGAAAATGGACTCAGAATAAAAAGGCGGGGGTGGGTGAGAAACCGTGAATGGCATCATACAATTAAAGGTTTTAAACTTAAAGCAAAGATAGATTTATAGAAAGCGAAAATTGAAAAAAAAAGTGTGATTTACTTTCTTTGAAGTGCGAGGTTCTATTCGAAGCCGAGGAAAAAAAAAAAATTTTAATTAAACAAAACCATTAAACAAAGAAACCGACAGCTGAAAACAATGTTTTGAATCAATCAAATAGTATTAAATAGATTTGCTGTCACTTGATCCCCAGTGAAAATGAACAGTCATTTCTTATGGCAAGATGTCTCACTTAATACCAATAAATAATTTCATCTATATATCAAGGGCCGGGTTAGCTCAGTCGGTAGGTGTTCGGCTAGGAATCACAAGGTTCTTAGTTCGATACCGCCCTCGCCAACTTAGCGTTATGAGTAGCACAGTGATCTGTGCGTAAACCGAGGAAAGCTGATGGTATGAGGTGTGGCGCCTCCACCTCAGATGCTAAAAATATAATCCTTGCGCTAGTAAAAAGGGGATAGACTTCCTCGCTACCCGACTGATTACCGACTTTAGGCCGCCCCGAGGCCTTTTTTTTTAAATATATTAATACGCTTGTTCCTGAATCTTCTGGCCGTTATCATCTTGCAAATACCTCTGGTTATAAATAAGACCGCCAAATCGTCTAAGATGAAATGCAGAAAAGTGTAAATTTTGGAGTAGTTGGTGTTGCTTATCCGCCGAATTTCTTATTTCTTATGAGTGTCCGTCCAACCTCAGCTAAATAATGGACCATTACGTTTATTTTCATATAAAGAAAGGTAAGAAAAGACATTTCCTAACACGGAAAAAATAGTAAAATCAGAAAAGAGAGAAAAGATTAGTAAGGAAAGATTATAAGGATGGGGCATAACGCTAAATATGTTTCAAATGAACATAAGTGAAAAGAAGGAAGAAAGAAAAAAAAGAGCCAAGAGGAATTGAATAAGGATTATTAACTTTTTTACACATTGGAAGTATTTGATAGAAATACTTGAAACCATATAACTGTGTGCAAATTATTTGTATGTGATAGGAATACTTGAAACCATATAACTGTGTGCAAATTATTTGTATTTGATAGGAATACTTGAAACCATATAACTGTGTGCAAATATTTGTATTTTGATAGGAATACTTGAAACCATATAAACTGTGTACAAATTATTTGTATTTGATAGGAATACTTGAAACCATATAACTGTGTACAAATTATTTGTATTAGATAGGAATACTTGAAACCATATAACTGTGTGCAAATTATTTGTATTTGATAGGAATACTTGAAACCATATAACTGTGTGCAAATTATTTGTATTAGATAGGAATACTTGAAACCATATAACTGTGTGCAAATTATTTGTATTTGATAGGAATACTTGAAACCATATAACTGTGTGCAAATTATTTGTATTAGATAGGAATACTTGAAACCATATAACTGTGTGCAAATTATTTGTATTAGAATACTTGAAACCATATAACTGTGTGCAAATTATTTGTATTTGACAGGAATACTTGAAACCATATAACTGTGTGCAAATTATTTGTATTAGATAGGAATACTTGAAACCATATAACTGTGTGCAAATTATTTGTATTAGATTGGAATACTTGAAACCATTTAACTGTGTGCAAATTATTTGTATTTGGTAGGAATACTTGAAACCATATAACTGTGTGCAAATTATTTGTATTTGGTAGGAATACTTGAAACCATATAACTGTGTACAAATTATTTGTATTTGATAGAAATACTTGAAACCATATAACTGTGTACAAATTATTTGTATTAGATAGGAATACTTGAAACCATATAACTGTGTGCAAATTATTTGTATTTGACAGGAATACTTGAAACCATATAACTGTGTGCAAATTATTTGTATTAGATAGGAATACTTGAAACCATATAACTGTGTGCAAATTATTTGTATGTGATAGGAATACTTGAAACCATATAACTGTGTGCAAATTATTTGTATTTGATAGGAATACTTGAAACCATATAACTGTGTACAAATTATTTGTATTTGATAGGAAACTTGAAACCATATAACTGTGTACAAATTATTTGTATTTGATAGGAATACTTGAAACCATATAACTGTGTGCAAATTATTTGTATTAGATAGGAATACTTGAAACCATATAACTGTGTGCAAATTATTTGTATTTGATAGGAATACTTGAAACCATATAACTGTGTGCAAATTATTTGTATTAGATAGGAATACTTGAAACCATATAACTGTGTGCAAATTATTTGTATTTGATAGGAAACTTGAAACCATATAACTGTGTAAATTATTTGTATTAGATAGGAATACTTGAAACCATATAACTGTGTACAAATTATTTGTATTTGATAGGAATACTTGAAATATAACTGTGTACAAATTATTTGTATTTAGGAATACTTTCGCACCCCCCTCAAATTTGGAGAGCTAAAAATCGACATAACTCCGTCAATTTTTGGAATTGGAAGCTCAAATTTTGGTGAATTTCTAACATTAACATAGTCCATAGCAGTACAAAATTTCATGACGATAAATGAGTTTCATCCTCACCATCAGCTACAGTTTTTTGTTGTCATACCCAGGAACCCCCCTTTTTTAGGGTGTTTTACTTACCCTCGCAAAAGACAGTGTATATAGCAAGAGTAAAATCTATCTGGCCCCGCAGATTGAATGAAGGCTCTGATCCGGACTGTAACTGGCTAGTACAGGCACCATACGAAGGCCGGAGAATACAGCAGCCGAAACGTCGTGAATGTAATATCAACCATGATGAGGCCACTGTCCCGAGTATTGTTGGCATCCGTCTGTCTGCGAAAGACGATGGCGTAGTGGTTATTTACAGTGCACCCCATGCATGTGTGTCAGGAACAAGGCCCTATTAATGTGGGATCACCCACAAACCGAAGTTCATGGGTGGTGGGTGCAAACAATGCGTTGATCCCGTTGGCATTTCTCCTCAAAGTAGCACTTCAGGCACTGGGTAATAAACCCACCCTTGCCTCTTTAAATCAAGGGGGCAGGTGTTGCCTGTGGTGATAGCCCCCCTGGGACCAACGCCGTTAACATACATACACCCGAACATCGGGTTGTTAATGTATTTACGATGGCGTAGTGTCCAATTTAAAAAAAAAACTACAATCAGAAAAATGATAGTAGAATTATCTCCCCCTGCCGCCAGAGGGCGAATCGCCAATATCGTATATCGTCCAAGAAGATCCAAGTAGTAATGAGCTAAGATTAGAATCAACCAGTATAAATACAACAGCAACAGCAGAGGACTGCCAGTGATTGGACAACAAGGCTGGTCACATGGTAGTCGGCGAGTCTATAAGTAGAAATGACCATTTGCCAAAATTAAACCCCTTCACTTATCGTATGAACTTTCATCAGGCGAGACGCGATTTTCAAGCTCTCCCTATTATTGACAGCGAGTAGAATTGTATTCTAGCGCAATTTCACCTTGAACTTACTCCAGCAAGATAAGTCTCGTCGCAAATGCCACAACATTTGCAACACCTTTGTATTTTTTAATATATGTTGTTTTAATTTTCAACTGTTGTTTTGTCTTCTTTCATCTGAAATTATTTGCTTGCCACCGGGTGGAATGAGGTGGTATAGGACTTTAAGAGTTAAAGCACTGGTTCCTGCTAGATCACTTGAGTTAAGCAATGATGAGTCTGTTTGGTGCTTATACGGGTGACTTTTTAGCAACAACATATACTGTAACATGAAGCGCGTGGTGTAATGGTTAAAGTCATGGGAAATGGACTCGTCACCCCGAGTTCAAATCCTGGATGTGGTAATTGCATTTCACTTAGTGCTAATACTCTTGGGAAAGGTATGAATCCTACTCTCCCTCCAGCTATGGATAAATAGGTCAGACTGGGGTCTTTAACCTTGGTTAGGTAACCGGTCTAGGAGAAGGAAAACTCTGAATTCAAACCTGTTGAACTCCGCTTAAGAAATTGACCTTGTGTCACATCCTGCTGATGCAGAGGGGTTGGTAAATATATATAGAGCTCCTACTACTCCTGTTATTCTTCTTACAGCGTAGCTTGCACCGGTTTATATGGAGGATGTGTTGTTGCCCAAACAGCAGATATCCCTTCTTCACACTGTTCCAAGTACATCAGTTATTATAAAATCAATGGTTATTTCCAATAATTTTAACATACACAAAGGGGAACTACTCTTGACTGATAAATTATTTATTTATTTATTGATCTAATAGGAAAAAAGAAGACGGGGTTAGGGTTAGGGTTAGGGTTTAGAGTTAGGGTTAGGGTTAGTTTAATCGGAAAATAAATAGATAATTTATCAATCAAGAGTGGTTCCCCTTTGTTTATGTTAGACTTATAGGAAATAACCAAATCAATCATGTTTACACTGTTTAAAATAACAGATGGTTTTGTTAAATGAGTCAGTGGTACTTGTGTGTGTGTGTGTGTGTGTGTGTGTGTGTTTGTGTGTATGTGTGTGCGCGTGTGCAGACCCCACGGATAACCTTTTTTTTTCAAGTGCACTGACGTAGTACACAACTGTTATCTATAATTTGCCTGCCAGTGCCTTTTTTTTCTATCTTTAGTTGGCCAGCGTGTTTCTTCTTCGTTCTTCGTTCCGCTTCTTAATTTTTTTGTTTGGTTCCCGTTTCCATTTTTAGTACCAACCCACATGCCGAGCGCATGCGCGTGCCTCCACTTTCCCTTCTTGATGAATGTGTTTTTTATCTATAATAATCATTTATACTAATTATTAATTCAAATATAAATATATATTATATTTACTAGCAAATATATGCACCCTCCGGGTGCAAGTATTTTAGTTAGATTTATAATAAAATATGATATTAAATAAGAATGTAGATAAAAAGATTTTGTAACAGAGGGGGTATGATTGAAAAATAGAACAACTTTGAAACTAACTCTTCCATCATTTTCCCTTACTCCCGTCTTTCATTGGTAATTTTTCCTAATTTAACTATTTAGTTAATATAGGAAATAAAGAATAATATTACAGTTATTTCTTCTTGTTAATGGATTTCTTTTAAGATTTATCCTTTTTTTGCTCATATTCAATAAGATAAAACCAAACAATTAGAAATCAATAATACCAAGCATATATTTATTAAAATCACATTTTAAATATCAATATGCAAATTAACCTTCCCGTTTACATTGTAAACCGCTATTTTGTTGTATATATAAATACAATTGCATGTTATTAGTATGTAGATATGGTCAACAGTCTTAATGATGTAAAACAATTTTATTAATAATTGAGGTTTAAATAAAAATAAAATCATGGAGAATGTTATGTAAATAACAAAAGGAATTGTGACTTGTTTAGTAATATAGTTTCGGTTACAGACAGACAAACACACAATCTCCATTATAATAATATATAGAATGAATGAGAAAAGTATTTGGCAAAACTTGCAAATCGCTCGGAAAATTAAAAACTATTACAGGGTGACCCAGAAAAAACAGAACCCAAATTATTTATTTATTTTCCCATTAAACTAACCTTAAACCCTAACCCTAACCCCCCCTAGTTACAAAATTAACAGTTTTATTACAAAATTTGTGGGTTCTGTTTTTTCTGGGTCACTTGAATTTTCCGACCGATTTGCAAGTTTAGCCAAATATTGCCATATAAAGGTGCTCAATGCTAAAATAGCAGAGCAGATTTACAATCAAATAATATATTATATATCTCGTTACTATTAGTTTCATGCTTACGCAATCCTCAGACGAGACAGTCAGAAGCATTTTGACCGTCTCGTCTTGTTAAGTATCTGGCCGCCATCCTTGGCCAGATTCAATAGGTCTGAGGTAGTATTTTGGTAAGTCACTATTCTGTGGTATAGTATCCTTTGTAAGTAATAAGTCCTGTGGTATAGTATACTTTGCTAAGTCAATAAGTCTGTGGTATAGTATACTTTGCTAAGTCAATAAGTCCTGTGGTATAGTATACTTTGTAAGTCAATAAGTCCTGTGGTATAATACTAGGTTCCGTCGTCCAGAGATCCAAGTAGTAATGAGCTAAGATTAGAATCAGCCAGTATAATAAACAGCAGCAGAGAGAGATGTCAGTGATTGGACAACAAGGCTGGTCACTTGGTAGTCGGCGAGTCTATAAGGTAGAAATGACCATTTGCCTCACGCTTATATACAAAAGTTCCAACACGTCTGATGATTGCAATAAGCATGAAACTAATAGTAAAGCTCCTGTCGGCTGGGGCGTTAGAATGCACCGACTGCACTCTGCAGAGGGGTAAGACTCCCCAATGGGACCTGTTGGCCGTGGTGGCGACCCGTGATGTTAAGGATAGAACCCAGGTGGATTGAGCAATACTCCACTTTGGCCTATCTTGGGCTAGACGGGGGTCGGAGAGGCCTCCATCTAATCGGCTGGTCACGTCAAGCCTAGCACTATATGATTTTCCCAACTATTGCCCTATGGCAAGCCCCATCTTTTTAATCATATGGGTGCTAGAAGGCGTGGCTGCGGGTCTACATGTCCTGGGATGATGTTAAACTTATTGATGGTGAGGTCCAGTTCTGGAGGTTTGGGGAATGTGGAGCACTCCTTCATCACCCTGATGTCCCTGGTCCACTGTGACCGGAGTGGTAGTACCTGTTAGGGTCCCATCTATGGGTTAAATAGAAAAATGTATTTATAAAAAAAAATTGTATTATCCATTAAGAAATTGATTTTTTCAAAACTTTTCTCGGCATTAAATGACCCACTGAGGTTGATATGCGTAAAACAAAACAAAAAAACAACAAACTAATAGTAACAAGATATTAATATCCATAAGATAATTATATTTGATTGTATTATATTTATATATATACTAGCAAAAGTACCGGTCCATGACCGGACTAAACATTTTTGAAGAACACAGGGAGTGAGTGGTAGAGAGAGAATAAGAGGAAATAATTTATAGAATTAAAAACATCACCGAGAATTTGTATATTACAATATTTATTTTTGGATTTTTTTTTATACATTTAAAAATATTTTAAAAATGTAATCCTTAACTTATTTTTCTAAAACTGTTTTGTAACATATCACAAAATCAAATTCATTTCTTAATTGCTTATTGTGTTAAGGGATAAAATATTAATTTAATTTATTTTCTTTTTTACCCTATAAAGTTACAATTAAAAGGAGCGAAGTATTAAACTTATGTCCTTATTTATTTAACTCTATCGGCTGAGGCTGTAGAATCACCGACACATCTCTGCTGTTTAGTAATTTTTTGTACATAGTGTAATTATTTGTTTGTAATTGTTTTCTAAGAATAAACTGTTATCTAATAACGTGTTTTATATAATTAAGTAATTTCTTACCCAAAGCGCCATTTTCGTCAAACTTTTGGCAGAATTAATGTTACGAAGGGCTAGGGTTTGAAGGGTCTGTTAACAAGTAGTTTTTGATTTTTTCTGTTCTTGAAAGTTAAAAATCGACTCGTGTCGACGGTAGTGGAGTTGGGGGGCGAAAGTCTGTATACGGTATTTTTAATCTTTTTAATCATTGCATTTATATCACTTAATTAGTAAAGTCAAAACAAATTTTGTGTGTTTCTTAGTTATAAACATATTAATCTGTATGCAAGATTTCGAATTTGAGTGACATCTCTTTTCTGGATTATAGTCGACATGTGCATACCAACTTTCTTTTATATATCTATATATATATATATATATATATATATATATATAATTGAAGAGAAATAAGAGATAGAAAGTATAGATTGGATAAAATAGGATATTTTAATCAATTTTACTTACACGTGTTTCGGTCAGGAGTTTATCATGTGTACATTATTCAACTATTATTTTTTTAAATAACCAAAGAAATAGAATATAATAATAGAAAAAATGTCGAAATGTTCGCACACAAAGAAGATTCGACCTTCATCAGAGTAAATCCTTATTTTTAAATAAAGTTTGAATAATGTACATGGATAACTCCTGACCGAAACCGTGTAGTAAAATTGATAATATCCTATTTTATCCATTCTATACTTTCTTTCCTTTATTTCTCTTTTCAACATACCGTCGGATCCACTTCCATTTTCTTTTTACACACACACACACACACACACACACATATTATATTATATATATATATATATTATATATATTTATATACAAGTGGGAAAATAAGTATTTCACCCCTGGATTTTCTGAGCTTCCACCTTACAAAAATAAGAATGGTGTATAATTTTCATCACTTTCTGGGTTTATCAAAGTACATACAAAACTTTACTTATATATATATATTATATATATTATATATATATATATATATATATATAAGGTTAAATTATTATTATTGCTGGAGAATTGATTATAGAGGGCTCAATTACTTATGTAAGAGCTTTATATTTTTATTTATAATTATAATACAATTTTAAAGTCGGTCCTACCATTGGTTCTGAATAACACTTGTAAAAAGTGTTATTCAGAAACCAATGTGGACGACTTTTAAAATTGTATTATTAATTATAATATATATATATATATATATATAATTATATAGATAGATAGATAGATAGATAAAGTCATACCTATTAGCATGTGTATGACTTTTATTCTCAATAGTAAATCAAAGTGTTGTAAGTGAAGTTTATTTATCTTATTTCTAGATTATAAAACTTTTAACAGAGAAACTTTTTCTTTTTTGATGAATGTTATGAATCTATATAAATTTGCATTTCAACTTTTATTAACTTTTTACAAACCTTATTTAGGACTAGCATGAATATGTTATAATATAAGGTAAAGGTTCACAGAGAGAGAGAGAGGAGAGAGAGAGAGAGAGAGAGAGAGAGAGAGAGGGGAAGTGTGTGTGTGTGTGTGTGGTGTGTGTGAGAGAGAGAGAGAGAGAGAGGAGAGAGAGAGAGAGATGCGCGCGCGACGCAACCCAGAAGAATAATGGCAGAAGTCCAAATGCCACTTGGATGTATTCATTATAGTATGCACACATTGATGTATATCAATCTAGTACATATATAAAGGCCAGTTGTGTGAATCTGTATGTCCGGAGGAAACTTTGAAAATAAAACAATTAACGACAAAGTAAAAATATATATGCACATTAAATATCACCAGGGCTTGGTTTTCTATCCATATATAAAGGGCAGTTGTGTGTATCTGTATGTCCGGAGGAAACTTTGAAAATAAAACAATTAACGACAAAGTAACTATATATATGCACATTAAATATCACCAGGTCTTGGTTTTTGAGCAAAAATAATGAAGATTTTATTTATATTATCGAATACATTTAAAAATTAAATAGCATTTTAAGATAACGTTAAAATTCTACTCAGCCATTTTCGGCGTTTCTTGCTAAAAAGTATACAAATGAATAACGGAAGCTCAATCAATTTTTCTTTTCGTTTTTTTCATATTAAATCTACATTTTTACTGATTCAAAGTTGTAGTAAATATTTCATTGTACAGGATAAACAATCGTTTATTTAATCTATTTTTTTATTATAGAATTTTTATGGACAGTTTAAGAATCAATCAGTTTAAATTTTAACATCGAAATAATTACGATGAGTTGATATTTAACTTTTAAACAAATACAAAATTCTTTCTAATAAGATAAATTTAGATTTTTAGATTTTTTTTTGGCATTTAATATTCTATGGGTCATCCAGCGAGGATCGAACTCACTATCCAGTAGAAATAGATCTGCAAACAATTATTAAACCATGTTTTTTTCTCCTCTACCCAGGCTTCGTCGGGTAACCCTTCTAGTACATATATAAAGGGCAGTTGTGTGTATATGTATGTCTGGAGGAAACTTGGAAAATAAAACAATTAACGGCAAACTAAATATATATACACATTAAATATCACCCGGGCTTGGTTTTTGAGTAAAAATAGTAGAGATTTGATTTATATTCGTGAAGATAATTAAAAAATAAAATTTAAATAATAACAGCATGGAATTTTCTTTTTCATTTAATATTTTAGATAGTAGACATTAACATTTCTTTTCAGAGTAGCTGGATCAATGCAAGGTCTATTTTTTTACATAGGGATTTAAATGGGGCATCCCACGAGGATTCAACTCACGATTCAGTAATAATAGATCTGTGGGACTAACTTTAAAAAATCCCCCTCTAGCCAGGAGATGCCGAGTAGCCGCTGCTAGTATTATTATAATGGAGATTATGTATTCTTGTCTGTAACCGTTCGTCACCACCAACATCACAATTCCCTTAATTATTCCCATTATATTCTCAATAATTATCAAATAATTTCAGTTTACATCTTAATTATTATCGATGTCTCTATTAAAGTCTAGCTGAGTGTGTGTTATATATCACTAAGAAATAAAGTAGTATATAGTTTATGGTGTGTATAATTTGCATACTGGTTTTGACAAAACCGGATACAAAAACTAATGAATTGCTATTGAGTCAATGTATTAATAAAGTTCACAATCATTTTAAACAGGTAAACACTTTATACTTAGTTGCAATATCAATGTTTTAAGAGCCAATGTATTAATAAAGTTCACAATCATTTTAAACAGGTAAACACTTCATACTTAGTTGCAATATCAATGTTTTAAGAGAGGGGCCGATTTAGCTCAGTCGGTAGAGCGTTCGGCTAGAAACCACAAGGTTCCTAGTTCGATATCGGCCCCCGCCAACTCAGCGTATGAGTAGCATAGGGATCTGTGCGGTAAAGTAAGGAGCTGATGGTAGGTGTGGCGCTCCATCTCAGATGCTAAAAACAATCTCCTTGGTCTAGCGCTATTGAAAAGGGGATAGACTCCCTCGCTGACTGGCTGATACCGACTTTAGGCCGCCCCGACGACTTTACTTTATTTCACTATCATGTTTCAGTATCATTACTAGGGCTTGACGTGACTAACCGATTGATCGAATGAGGCCGCTCCAACTGTCCATCAAGGCTAAGTGGATTGTTTTTGCTCAGCCACCAGGATTCCGTACTTAAGCATCACGGGTCGTCACCGAAGGCCAACGGGTACTCCCCCCCTGCAGAGGTGCAGTTTGTGTATTCTACTGTCCGAACTGAAAGTGGCGAGAGATGCTATTAATTATAATTCAATAAAATAAACACTCATGCTCACACATACACACACACACACACACACACACACATATATATATATATATATATATATATATATATATATAATACTAACATCATTAGAGGAAAAATAAAGGGTCTACCATTTTTCGGGTAATAACGGTTGAAATCCGAAAAATATTTTTAATTTAACTAAGGAATTACATCGACAGTTAACGTAGGGTAGGGTCCTGATGAAATCATTTCAGTTTGATTGAAACCATGGTAGACCCTTTATTTTCCATCTAACAATAATATTAGTAGTATCATTACTGGTCTATATTTTTAATATATTGAGCACTTTTGGATTATTTACTGACGCCACTGCGACGGAAAAGTTAAAGAGGCAATTGGATACTATATATATATATATATACTAGTCAAAACGTGAGCCGTTAGGTCACCCTTTGAGCTCTGGGTACATAATTGGGATTAGGGAAAAGTAAGTTTGCAAAGCAAATTAATTTAAAAAACAAAACAAACAAACATTAAAATCATTTTGTAAAATTTCTAAGAATTTGAACTAATTTAA
>JALAJA010000083.1:27500-47500 GCA_023376005.1 Doryteuthis pealeii
TTGGGACACCTCACGTGGTGTGTAATGGTTAGCAAGCAAGATTTGCAGACTATTGTTTGTGAGTTCGATTCTCATTGGGCGCCCCACACTTCTGGCCTTCTGCCACATCTAAGCTCAGCTTAGTACATAACTATACGATTGCGCGTGGTGTAATGGTTAAAGTCATGGGAAATGGACTCGTCGCCCCGAGTTCAAATTCTGGACTTGGTAATTGCATTTCACTTAGCGCTAATACCCTTGGGAAAGGTATGTATCCACATAATCTCCCTCCAGCTATGGATAAATTGTAGGGCAGACTGGGCTCTTTAACCTTGGTTAGGCAACCGGTCTAGGAGAAGGAAATCTCTGAATTCAAACCTGCTGAACTCCGCTTAAGAAATTGACATTGTGTCACATCCTGCTCGTGCGGAGGGGTTGGTAAATAGATATATGATTGTCCCAACCCTATTGCCCTTATGGCAAACTCCAACCCTTTTTATCATATATGTGCTAGAAGGCGGTGGCTGAAGGTCTTCATGTCCTGGGAATGACGTTAAACTATATGATGGTGAAGTTCCAGTTCTGGAGGTCTGGGGAATGTGGAGCACCCCTTCGTCACCATTGCTCCCAGGTCCACTCTGACTCGGAGTGGTAGTACCTGTTAGGGTAATGTTTATAAAAATTGGTTAAAAAAAGACTATCGCTGATAACAAAGTTGAAATTTTATCCTATAAACTTATCCCTTAATCTGATTTCCAATCGACTTAGCAACAAATGGGTTTTAAAAAGTTGACAGTAAAACATTTTTTTTATAAAGTCGATTCATAAAATAATAAAAATGATTATATATCATAAATAAACGGAAAAAAATGATTAGTTCTCGCAAATCTGGAAAGATAGTGCGTCTTATACACAAATAATTGCGGTCGATTGATTAATTGATTGATTTTAACACTAACTCCCAAATATCTTATACTTACTAGCAAATATATGCACCCTCCGGGTGCAAGTATTTAAGTTTTAATGTAATAAAATATTGTATTAAATTAGAAAGGCTAATGAAACTAAATAAGAATACAGATAAAAAGATTTGAAACAGAGGGAGTATAATAAAAGATTTGAAACAGAGGGAGTATAATAAAAAAAATAGAACAACTGAAACTTACTCTTCCATCACTCTCGTCTTTCATTGTTATCTTTTCTAATTTAAGTATTTAGTTAAAAGAGGAAGTAAAGAATAAAATGACAGTTATTTTATCTTGTTAATGGATTTCATTTAAGATTCATTGAAGAGATTTTTGCTTATATTCATTAAAATAAAACCAAACAGTTAGAAATCAATAATACTGAGCACATATTTATTAAATTCGATTTTTTAATATTAATATGCAAATTAGCCTTCCCATTTACACTGTAAACCAGTATTTTGTTGTATATATAAATATAATTGCATGTTGTTAGTATGTAGACATAGTTAACAGTATTAATAATGTAAGACAATTTTATTAATAACTGAGATTTAGATAAAAATAAAATCATGGAGAATGTGATGTCAATAACTAAGAGAATTGTGACTTGAGTAGGAATATAGTTTCGGTTACAGACAGAAAAAACACACAATCTCCATTATAATAAGATGTTGTAGACGTGTATTATTGATTTTACTCCTCTTTTTAAAATCATGGAAAGGAAGAAAGAGCATTACTCTGTTTTCTTGAGAGATCTAATGTTGAAACAGCGGGAGATCTCCGATTATTTAACCTTTAAGTGACAATATATCACTTCTTCAATGTTTCTTCCCAAAATGTATTGACGGAATATCTGAAACGTTTATGTTGTCGACACTTTATGATGACATAATCGTGTAGTCATGTGCTATGAAATTGGAAAGTAGACTTACTTCCCTTCTCGCTTCGTTTCCAAAACAGCTTAATTCTTGGGTGGAGGATCTACCCCCCAGATATCAACCCTCTCGTCAAATAGGGGTAAGGGCTGAGTTTATTGCTCGGTGAACCTTAATCCGAACGCCGACGAATGCTCGATTCCTGCGGGTTACCGCCTACACCTTTGTCACATTCAAAAATGAATACTAGGGACCTCCAATCTGTCCTGTCAAATTACCCCCCCCCAATATTTAACACAATGAAACTTGAAGAAAGGTTTATATTATCTTCAAAATTTTTGGACCATTCAAAAGAAAAAGACATTTAAAAAAACTCCTGATGATTTAAAAAAAAAATTCAACTTACGAAAATAATGAAAATTGAAACGAAAACAATGTTTACATTTTCGCACCATTAAATCAATTGAAATTTAACGTAGCCAAAAACAATTAATTTACGTAAACCTTTATTTCATAGTGATATATAACACACATTGCAAGATTTTAAACAATGGGTCAGAGTCCCCACTCCTAAGTCTGAGTAAGTCATTCTTACAGCCTTGTCTTAAATATAGGGTACGCTTGTGATTTCTTAGAGACATCATGAGATGGTCTAAAAAAAGTAAAGTGGCCTGAAATCGGTATCAACCAGACAGCGAGGGAGTCTATACCCTTTTCACTAGCGCTAGACCAGGGAGATTGTTTTTGTGTCTGAGGTGAAGCACCACATCTTTCATCAGTTCCTTACTTTACCGCACAGATCCATGTGCTACTCATCCGCTGAGTTGGCGAGGGCCGGTATCGAACCATGAACCTTGTGGTTCCCAGACGGGCGCTCTACCGACTGAGCAGAACAAATATCAATGAGTAGTGAGTTCGATCCTCACTAAGTGGCATGTTTTTGCGGATTTGTGTTAAATCTAATCTTCTCTTGGAATTGTATGGTGCCTTGCACGGTGTTAGGTCAGGAGAACACGGTTACTAAGCTTTTTTTCTAACTGTGCGCCCCGTGTTTTTGGTCTTGTGTCAAACTAATCTAAACTTAGTAAATTGTGACACAATGGTCATGAAGTGGAACCATGATGGTGGTTTGAGTGATTAATTACGGAAAAGTTTGTGTGGTGGCGTGATCAGTAATGGAAAAATTTGAATGATGATTTCAACAAAGACGCGGTCATAGTTTTGATTGGACAAGGAATGATACGTGGCGAAGGGGAGAAAGGAAGAGTGAGGTGAGAATGTTAAGATTCAGCCTGGCCATCGAAGAGTTAAGATGGACTGAGGCAGGTCTCCCCGCGCGGTGAATAGGAATCATGGGCTAAATAAAATAAAACTTTAAACAAAAAAAAATGTCTTGTTAATTCAATTGCAATGACCAAATCAGCCCTTAGTCAGAAGAAAAAGCCCTTAGAAGAACTCAACTCCTTTAGTTAGAAGTCAACCCAACTAGACGACAAGATGGCAGCTGTAGATGTCGAAGGATCAGCAAGAAAGAAATAAGATCTCCTCACCAAGTAAGTCTAATCTCTCTATCCATGAAGAACTTTCTTATCGAAAAAACTCTCACTCTCACACACCCCTAGAAGACGATATTGGTACCATGCCCGGAGCATAGTACCATAATTGATACCGTGCTTCCCAGCATAGTCCCAGAAAATTTTTTGCACTGGTCATCACATATGCAAGGCTCCCAATGTAAAAAAAAAAATTAAAAAAAAGACCTTCTGACAGAGTTATGAATGCAGGGTTTGGGGACCACTCGTGAATTTCCTATTCTCTTGTTACTCCATCCAATGAATTCACCCCAGTGAATAAAAGCATCAAACAAAAAAAAATGTCTTGTTAATTCAATTGCAATGAACAAATCAGCCGTTAGTCAAGAAAAAGCCCTTAGAAGAACTCAACTACCTTGGTTAAGAAGACGTTAGTTATGTCAACTCTAAATATATATTTTAGTTGTTGCTTTTAAATTTATAAAAAAAATGATTTGATAAAATTTTTGTGACACAATGGTTTTGATGTGAACCATGATTGGTGGTTGAGTGATTAATTAGGGAAAAGTTTGAGTGGGGGCGTGATCAGTAACAGAAAAATTTGAATGATGAATTCAGCAAAGACGCGTGTCATTGTTTTTGATTGGACGAGGAATGATATGTGGCGAAGGGAGAAAGGAAGAGTGAGAGGTGAGAGTTTTGAGATTCAGCCTGGCTGTCGAAGAGTTAAGACGTGCCATGTGGCTAGTCTCCTCGCGCGGTGAGATGGGCATAAAGATTTAAATAAAAACTTGACCAAGTAACAAAAATATGTCTTATTAATTCATTTGATTTAAACAAGCAAAGCCTAATAGAAGTCCTTAGAAGAACTTTACTCCCTTAGTTAGAAGTCAATCCAACTAGACAACAAGATGGCAGTGGGAGGAGATGGTAGAAGAATCAGCAAGAAGCAAGTAAGATCTCCTCATCAAGTAAGTCTCTAATGTCTCTCTCTCTGTCTCTAATATCTCTCTCTATCAC
The DNA here is from genome assembly GCA_023376005.1 of Doryteuthis pealeii. Lineage (NCBI taxonomy): Eukaryota > Metazoa > Mollusca > Cephalopoda > Myopsida > Loliginidae > Doryteuthis > Doryteuthis pealeii. The sequence continues at coordinate 31,875 of JALAJA010000083.1, forward strand.
CGAAGAACTTTCTTATCGAAGAACTCTCACTCTCACCAATTAGCGGTGTCAATGTGGGTATGTAATATACCACATTTTGGTACCGTGCCCAGATTCACCACCACATTTGGTACCGTGGCCAACATACTTTCACAAAGTGACGACACAGTTTCTTCTTAAAGGAAGCTAAAATGACTTCCACTGCAAAGCCGGAGAACTCTTCTAAAACCACTTCCGGTTGACAGGCGGCAAAAGAGGAAGCCATTTGTATTCGAGGTCTCAAATTCCACCGTTACACAATGCAAACTTGAAGAAAGGTTTATATATCTTCAAAAGTTTTTTGCATTTCACTTAGCGCTAATACCCTTGGGAAAGGTATGTATCCACATAATCTCCCTCCAGCTATGGATAAATAGTAGGGCAGACTTGGCTCTTTAACCTTGGTTAGGCAACCGGTCTAGGAGAAGGAAAACTCTGAATTCAAACCTGCTGAACTCCGCTTAAGAAATTGACCTTGTGTCACATCCTGCTCGTGCGGAGGGGTTGGTAAATAGATATATGATTGTCCCAACCCTATTGCCCTTATGGCAAACTCCAACCCTTTTTATCATATATGTGCTAGAAGGCGGTGGCTGAAGGTCTTCATGTCCTGGGAATGACGTTAAACTATATGATGGTGAGGTTCCAGTTCTGGAGGTCTGGGGAATGTGGAGCACCCCTTCATCACCATTGCTCCCAGGTCCACTCTGACTCGGAGTGGTAGTATCTGTTAAGGTAATGTTTATAAAAATTGGTTAAAAAAAAACTATCGCTGATAACAAAGTTGAAATTTTATCCTATAAACTTATCCCTTAATCTGATTTCCAATCGACTTAGCAACAAATGAGTTTTAAAAAGTTGACAGTAAAACATTTTTTTTATAAAGTCGCTTCATAAAATAATAAAAATGATTATATATCATAAATGAACGGAAAACATGATTAGTTCTTGTAAATCTGGAAAGATAGTGCGTCTTATACACAAATAATTGCGGTCGATTGATTAATTGATTGATTTTAACGTACATAGTTGCTGACACTAACTCCCAAATATCTTATACTTACTAGCAAATATATGCACCCTCCGGGTGCAAGTATTTAAGTTTTAATGTAATAAAATATTGTATTAAATTATAAAGGCTAATGAAACTAAATAAGAATATAGATAAAAAGATTTGAAACAGAGGGAGTATAATAAAAGATTTGAAACAGAGGGAGTATAATAAAAAAATAGAACAACTGAAACTTACTCTTCCATCACTCTCGTCTTTCATTGTTATTTTTTCTAATTTAAGTATTTAGTTAAAAGAGGAAGTAAAGAATAAAATGACAGTTATTTTATCTTGTTAATGGATTTCATTTAAGATTTATTGAAGAGACTTTTGCTTATATTCATTAAAATAAAACCAAACATTTAGAAATCAATAATACTAAGCACATATTTATTAAATTCGATTTTTTAATATTAATATGCAAATTAGCCTTCCCGTTCACATTGTAAAGCGCTATTTTGTTGTATATATAAATATAATTGCATGTTGTTAGTATGTAGACCTGGTCAACACCGGGGGTCCAGTGGCTTCGGCCCTGGATCTTTACAAGTTAATAGCGTCGATCCCAGGGGGCCATCCCCCCAGGCAACACCTGCCCCCTTGATTTAAAGGGGCAGGGCTGGGTTTATTGCCCAGTGCCTGAGGCGCCCCCCTTGAGGGGGAATGCCGACGGGATCGACGCAATTTTTCACCTGCCACTCCATGAGCTTCGGTTTGTGGGTGGTCCCACGTTAATAGGGACTTTGTGCCTGACCCGTACAAGTGGGGTACGCGGTAAATACCATGTAGACCTGGTCAACACCGGGGGTCCAGTGGCTTCGGCCCTGGATCTTTACAAGTTAATAGCGTCGATCCCAGGGGGCCATCCCCCCCAGGCAACACCTGCCCTCTCGATTTAAAGGGGCAGGGCTGGGTTTATTTCCCTGCGCCTGAGGCGCCCCCCTTGAGGGGGAATGCCGATGGGATCGACGCAATTTTTCACCTGCCACTCCATGAGTTTCGGCTCTTGGGTGGTCCCACGTTAATAGGGACTTTGTGCCTGACCCGTACAAGTGGGGTACGTGGTAAATATCATGTAGACATGGTTAACAGTATTAATAATGTAAGACAATTTTATTAATAATTGAGGTTTAGAAAAAAATAAAATCATGGAGAATATGATGTAAATAACTAAGAGAATTGTGACTTGAGTCGGAATATAGTTTCGGTTACAGACAGAAAAACACACAATCTCCATTAGAATAAGATGTTGTAGACGTGTATTATTGATTTTACTCATCTTTTTAAAATCATGGAAAGGAAGAAAGAGCATTACTCTGTTTTCTTGAGAGATCTAATGTTGAAACAGCGGAAGATCTCCGATTATTTAACCTTTAAGTGACACTATATCACTTCTTCAATGTTTCTTCCCAAAATGTATTGACGGAATATCTGAAACGTTTATATTGTCGATACCTTATGATGACATAATCGTGTAGTCATGTGCTATGAAATTGGAAAGTAGACTTACTTCCCTTCTCGCTTCGTTTCCAAAACAGCTTAATTCTTGGGTGGAGGATCTACCCCCAGATATCAACCCTCTCGTCAAATAGGGGTAAGGGCTGAGTTTATTGCTCGGTGAACCTTAATCCGAACGCCGACGAATGCTCGATTCCTGCGGGTTACCGCCTATACCTTTGTCACATTCAAAAATGAATACTAGGGACCTCCAATCTACCCTGTCAAATTACCCCCCCCCCAATATTTAACACAATGAAACTTGAAGAAAGGTTTATATTATCTTCAAAATTTTTGGACCATTCAAAAGAAAAAGACATATAAAAAAACTCCTGATGATTTAAAAAAAAATTCAACTTACGAAAATAATGAAAATTGAAACGAAAACAATGTTTACATTTTCGCACCATTAAATCAATTGAAATTTAACGTAGCCAAAAACAATTAATTTACGTAAACCTTTATTTCATAGTGATATATAACACACATTGGAGGATTTTAAACAATGGGTCAGAGTCCCCACTCCTAAGTCTGAGTAAGTCATTCTTACAGCCTTGTCTTAAATATAGGGTACGCTTGTGATTTCTTAGAGACATCATGGGATGGTCTAAAAAAAGTAAAGTGGCCTGAAATCGGTATCAACCAGACAGCGAGAGAGTCTATACCCTTTTCACTAGCGCTAGACCAGGGAGATTGTTTTTGTGTCTGAGGTGAAGCACCACATCTTTCATCAGTTCCTTACTTTACCGCACAGATCCATGTGCTACTCATCCGCTGAGTTGGCGAGGGACGGTATCGAACCATGAACCTTGTGGTTCCCAGACGGGCTCTCTACCGACTGAGCTTCTTTCAGAACAAATAGCAATGAGTAGTGAGTTCGATCCTCACTAAGTGGCATGTTTTTGCGGATTTGTGTTAAATCTAATCTTCTCTTGGGATTTTATGGTGCCTTGCACGGTGTTAGGTCAGGAGAACACGGTTACTAAGCTTTTTTCCTAACTGTGCGCCCCGTGTTTTTGGTCTTGTGACAAACTAATCTAGACTTAGTAAATTGTGACACAATGGTCATGACGTGGAACCATGATGGTGGTTTGAGTGATTAATTACGGAAAAGTTTGTGTGGTGGCGTGATCAGTAATGGAAAAATTTGAATGATGATTTCAACAAAGACGCGTGGCATAGTTTTGATTGGACAAGGAATGATACGTGGCGAAGGGGAGAAAAGAAGAGTGAGGTGAGAATGTTAAGATTCAGCCTGGCCATCGAAGAGTTAAGACGGGCTGTGGCAGGTCTCCCCGCGCGGTGAATAGGAATCATGGGCTAAATAAAATAAAAGCTTTAAACAAAAAAAATGTCTTGTTAATTCAATTGCAATGACCAAATCAGCCCTTAGTCAGAAGAAAAAGCCCTTAGAAGAACTCAACTCCTTTAGTTAGAAGTCAACCCAACTAGACGACAAGATGGCAGCTGTAGATGGTCGAAGGATCAGCAAGAAAGAAATAAGATCTCCTCACCAAGTAAGTCTAATCTCTCTATCCATGAAGAACTTTCTTATCGAAAAACTCTCACTCTCACACACCCCTAGAAGACGATATTTGGTACCATGCCCGGAGCATAGTACCATAATTGATACCGTGCTCCCAGCATAGTCCCAGAAATTTTTTGCACTGGTCATCACATATGCAAGGCTCCCAATGTAAAAAAAAATTTAAAAAGACCTTCTGACAGAGTTATGAATGCAGGGTTTGGGGACCACTCGTGAATTTCCTATTCTCTTGTTACTCCATCCAATGAATTCACCCCAGTGAATAAAAGCATCAAACAAAAAAAATGTCTTGTTAATTCAATTGCAATGAACAAATCAGCCCTTAGTCAGAAGAAAAAGCCCTTAGAAGAACTCAACTACCTTGGTTAAGAAGACGTCAGTTATAAGTCAACTCTAAATATATTTTTAGTTGTTGCATTTAAATTCATAAAAAATGATTTGATAAAATTTTTGTGACACAATGGTTATGATGTGGAACCATGATGGTGGTTTGAGTGATTAATTAGGGAAAAGTTTGAGTGGTGGCGTGATCAGTAACAGAAAAATTTGAATGATGAATTCAGCAAAGACGCGTGTCATTGTTTTTGATTGGACGAGGAATGATATGTGGCGAAGGGGAGAAAGGAAGAGTGAAAGGTGAGAGTTTTGAGATTCAGCCTGGCTGTCGAAGAGTTAAGACGTGCCATGTGGCTAGTCTCCTCGCGCGGTGAGATGGGCATAAAGATTTAAATAAAAACTTGATCAAGTAACAAAAATATGTCTTATTAATTCATTTGATTTAAACAAGCAAAGCCTAACAGAAGCCCTTAGAAGAACTTAACTCCCTTAGTTAGAAGTCAACCCAACTAGACAACAAGATGGCAGCGGGAGGAGATGGTAGAAGAATCAGCAAGAAGCAAGTAAGATCTCCTCATCAAGTAAGTCTCTAATATCTCTCTCTCTCTCTCTGTCTCTAATATCTCTCTCTATCACCGAAGAACTTTCTTATCGAAGAACTCTCACTCTCATCAATTAGCGGTGTCAATGTGGGTATGTAATAGTACCACATTTGGTACCGTGCCCAGATTCACCACCACATTTGGTACCGTGGCCAACATACTTTCACAAAGTGACGACACAGTTTCTTCTTAAAGGAAGCTAAAATGACTTCCACTGCAAAGCCGGAAGAACTCTTCTAAAACCACTTCCGGTTGACAGGCGGAAAAGAGGAAGCCATTTGTATTCGAGGTCTCAAATTCCACCGTTTTGTTTATATAAATATATGTATTGATATCTGCGTACACACACACACACACACACACACACACACACACACACACACACACACACACACACGGCCCTGCCTTTCCTTCCTTCTTCTTTCGTTCTTTCTTTCTTTCTTTCTTTCTTTCTTTCAAACCAGTACCAGCGGACTTCGCGATCTAATTTATCGTCAACTGCACGCTATGAACTCTCTCATTCAAAACATTCAATGATCGCAGAACACATCCTCCTCACATCCTCCACCATGGGAATGACCGACGAAAGTCGAAAGTAAATGTACTCGGGATATAATGTGATTTAGCCTTCATCCTCAGCCTTCATCCTCATATGCAACATCTCGCCCGTGAACATGAAAAAAGTTAATAAAAACTCAACTCTAAATCCTTGTCAGTCTTATATAATAATCTTATTACAATGGAGATTGTGTGTTTTTCTGTCTGTAACCGAAACTATATTCCTACTCAAGTCACAATTCTCTTAGTTATTGACATCACATTCTCAATGATTTTATTTTTATTTAAACCTCAATTATTAATAAAATAGTCTTACATTATTAATACTGTTAACTATGTCTACATACTGACAACATGCAATTATATTTATATATACAACAAAATAGCGGTTTACAGTGTGAACGGTAAGGCTAATTTGCATATTAATATTAAAAATCGAATTTAATAAATATGTGCTTAGTATTATTGATTTCTAACTGTTTGGTTTTATTTTAATGAATATAAGCAAAAATCTCTTCAATGAATCTTAAATGAAATCCATTAACAAGATAAAATAACTGTCATTTTATTCTTTACTTCCTCATATAACTAAATACTTAAATTAGAAAAAATAACAATGAAAGACGAGAGTGATGGAAGAGTAAGTTTCAGTTGTTCCATTTTTTATTATACTCCCTCTGTTTCAACTCTTTTTATCTGTATTCTTATTTAGTTTCATTAGCCTTTCTAATTTAATACAATATTTTATTACATTAAAAGTTGAATACTTGCACCCGGAGGGTGCATATATTTGCTAGTAATAATAATAATAATAATAATATATATATATATATATATATATATATATATATATATATATAAATATGTGTGTGTGAAAGTAAGTAAACAAACAACGTGTTTATTTTTTATATGGCCTTTTTAGCCGACAATTTTGGAGGACATGTGCTTAATTGAAGTCAAACCTAATTTTGAAAATTAATTACTTAATAATTAATGAATTTAGGCTAAAATTGTCGGCTAAAAAGGCCATATCTAAAATAAACACATTGTTTGTTTACTTACTTTCATACTGAAGTGCGATAAGTCCCCAAAAAATGGGATATAAATGAGTTCAAAACGAACGAAAAATCTGGGATAGGCCAGCTGGTGTAGTGGTTAGAATCCCCGCCTGTCAGCTTGGCAGTCGAGGTTTCGAGTCACACACGGAGCAGTTTCCCATGTCTATAACCTTGCTGATGAGACCTAATAGGTCGAAATGTACACACAGGGATTGACATTTTCTCAATTTGTTTAGCCTTACATTTGAACATATATGCCCGCCTAAATTCATTAATTAGTGACTAATTAATTTTCAAAATTAGGTTTGACTTTAATTAAGCACATATCCTCCAAATATATATATATATATATATATATATATATATATATGCGTGTGTGTGTGTGTGTGTTTGTGTGTGTTTGGGTTTGGCAAAGAAAAAGCTTACCAATCGGTTATTTTGTGGTTATAGATCTATTTCTATCCAACAAGAGTTTCATCAGACCACTATATATATATATATTTATAAAGTTTGTTTCTTTATAGTATCATTGAAGCATTGTGTGTATGTGTAAAATACAAAATATGTGAAAATTTTTTCCGTGATGTTAAATCGGCTAATTCCGTGATGTTAACTCGGCTCGGCTGCTCCTGCGCGTGGTAAATGTTCGAAATTTTCAAATATACGGCGTTCATCAACTTCTTAAACCACAGAAGATTACAATATCGCCGTGGGATAAGTACTATAAAAAAATCACCTAGTACTTTCAATACTTTCAACTTTCAATAACTCTGAAGATGGAATTTTACTTCCGAAAATATTTAGTTTTGAAAACAAAAAAGTTAAATAAATTCAACACATATTGTATTGTAAATTGCCTTCAAAATCTTCATATTATATATATATATATATATATATATATATATATATATATGTAATATAAAGATTTTCTTGATTTGCTTAGCCTCACATTTAAGTAGTTAAAATCCCGCCTAATTAAACATAAATGAATTAACTTTCAAAAATTAGGTCTGACTAAAATTAAAAAAGCACATATTCTCCCAAATATACTGTCGGCTGAAAATAGCTAAAAGTTGTTTACATTTGCGTTGTGCGATAAAGTCTCCAAAGTGGAACATAGAATGCTACTAATACCTAAACAAAGCGAGACAAATTGCGATTTCTGTTTGGCGTGATGGTAAGATACCGGCGTGCCGTTTCGGCACAAAGGGTTCGAGTCACACGCTAGGCGGTCCTCGTATCTATAGCTCTGCTGATGAGACCTAATAGGTCGAAATATATATTCAGAGATTGATTTTTCTCGATTTGCTTAGCCTCACATTTAAGTAGTTAAAATCCCGCCTAATTAAACATAAATGAATTAACTTTCAAAAATTAGGTCTGATTAAAATTAAAAAACACATATTCTCCCAAATATATATATATATATATATATATATATATATGTGTGTGTGTGTGTTTGTGTGTGTGTGTGTGTGTGTGCGCGCGCGTGCGTGTGTTGAATTACGACATTCTAAAAACCTCGTCAGTTATCGATTTCTCGCATCGTTAGTCCACTCGAACAGCTAAGTCCGAGTTGAGGAGAAGGTGGCCATCTTCCACGTTAGACACATGCGCACCCACTTAGCCTCGCCAGGTAATTCATTTCCCCTCTCGCTACAATAAGGTCTAAACACACACTATTCATCAGCCCTATCAGCAGGAGCTTTAGAATACACCGACTGCACCTCTGTAGAGGGGTAACACTCCTCCCCCAAATGGGGCCACCTGTTGGCAGTGAGTAGTGACCCGTAATGCTTAAGAATGGGGCCCTGGTGTCTGAGCTGCAATACTCCACTTTGATCCTTATTTAGGCGAGACGGGCGGTCGGAGAGGCCAGCTCCGATAACTCGGCTGGTCAGGTAAAGCCCTAGCACCTATATGATTGTCCCAACCCTATTGCCTTTATGGCAAACATTCAACCCTTTTTATCATATATGAAATTAAATTGATTCACTTTTGGGCCTTCATATCCAAAATATCGTCCCATGAAAAGTTACATTAAAATCAGATAATTCACTGATTTTTGGTAATTTTTTTTCAAGCGGGAGAGGGAGTTAAATTTGTATTGTAAAAACATGGATTCTTCGACAAATTGGGTATACCTAGTGTTGTGAGGTTTTAAGGGGTCAAATGAGAACAAAACGACGGGTAACAAATGTAGGAAAATGTATTAACAAAAGAGTAGACAATTACAGTACAGAGAAGTGGGAATTACGTCCGACAAATAGAGTTATGAGCTGACTCGCATTGGCTTACTCTCAAGCCACAATTGTCCCTGTTACTTATAGTAACCGTCGGCGCATTCTATTAGTCTTATAGGATGTATCACCTATAACACCTAGTATATACATTGTTTTCTCAATAGAATTGTGAACTGACTCGCATTGGCTTACTCTCAAGCCACAATTGTCCCTGTTACTTATAGTAACCCGTCGGCGCATTCCATTAGTCTTATAGGATGTATCACCTATAACACCTAGTATATACATTGTTTTCTCAAAGTACGATATGGTAGGCGAAAATGGTAATATTTATTTTAAAGAATTTCGATTTATTTCCATTGAATCAGTTTCCTTTCATCTTTGGTAATTTTATTGATATCAATCCGCCCTTCCCTATTTATTATGATAATAAATCCAACCAACCCCCAAAATTGAATACCCAACAAGAATGAATAAAATAAAACATCTTAGGCATAAAATAACCAAACAAGGGTTGACGTGCCATAAAACCAACCAACCAGCCAGCCAGCCAAAAGGACAGTATTGTTTTCTTTCGAATCCAACTCATCTCCTTCGTGTCAGCGTACCACAGATTGTTGTTTTTCTCGGGTGCACTGGGTGGTTATCTCCTCACCCTCATCTTTCTTAGCCCCCACCCAAGCCCTTCTCTTGTCTCTTTTTTGTCTCTTACGCCCGTCCCACATGGTGTACACCTCCTCCCCACTAACAAAAAACGGTGTCACAAACAAAATAGCTAAATGATTCGAATAGTGACACAATTTGAAAAAACACATACCAAAAAACAACAAACAAAAAGAACAAATATATAATATATATATATATATATATATATGTATATGTATATATATATATGTATATATGTAAATATGTAAAATATATGTATATATATATATGTATATATATATATATATATATATATATATATATATATATATGTAAATATATGTATGTACAATATAGCTAAATGATTCGAATAGTGACACAATTTGAAAAAACACATACCAAAAAAACAAAACAAATATATATGTCTATGTTTATATATATATATATATATATATATATATATGTTTATATATATGTATATATGTATATATGTATGTATATGTACATATGTATATCGTTATATATATGCATATCTTTATATGTATATGTATATATATATATGTATATGTACATATTTATATATATATGTATATATACAGGGGATGTTCAAAAGTAGGTATACAACAGAATCAAACAGATGAAATTAGTAGCACTAGCAAATATATGCACCCTCCGGGTGCAAGTATTTAAGTTTTAATGTAATAAAATATTGTATTAAATTAGAAAGGCTAATGAAACTAAATAAGAATACAGATAAAAAGATTTGAAACAGAGGGAGTATAATAAAAGATTTGAAACAGAGGGAGTATAATAAAAAATGGAACAACTGAAACTTACTCTTCCATCACTCTCGTCTTTCATTGTTATTTTTCTAATTTAAGTATTTAGTTATAAGAGGAAGTAAAGAATAAAATGACAGTTATTTTATCTTGTTAATGGATTTCATTTAAGATTCATTGAAGAGATTTTTACTTATATTCATTAAAATAAAACCAAACAGTTAGAAATCAATAATACTAAGCACATATTTATTAAATTCGATTTTTTTATATTAATATGCAAATTAGCCTTCCCGTTCACACTGTAATCCGCTATTTTGTTGTATATATAAATATAATTGCATGTTGTCAGTATGTAGACATAGTTAACAGTATTAATAATGTAAGACAAGTTTATTAATAATTGAGGTTTAGATAAAAATAAAATCATGGAGAATGTGATGTCAATAACTAAGAGAATTGTGACTTGAGTAGGAATATAGTTTCGGTTACAGACAGAAAAACACACAATCTCCATTATAATAAGATATTATCTTAAGTGTTCTCATTTTGAAAAATGTTGGTGTCATTAGCCATATTTAATTGTGACTAATAATTAACATGTTATTATTAATAATAATTAATGTTTTTACACGTATATTTAACATTTGCTTGTTTGATAAATGAGTATTGTAAATGTTTTTTTTATAACCCACTTTTACCCCCCCTCTCTCTCTCTCTCTCTCTCTATATATATATATATATATATATATATATATATATATATATATAAGAGATTTATCCAAAACTTGGTAGTAAGGGATGATTCTATATGTGATTTCTAAGATCCACTGTATTAATATTGTATGATCCAGTATGTATAAATACAGTGAATCTTTAAATCACTAAAGAGAGCTCAATGTAAAATAACCTTTTAGATTATATACAGAGCAATATTTATCAATAAAGGAAGGAAGAACTCAATACAGTAATCCCATAATAAATTTATTTCGACGAAAATTGGGGCCCATATAAATCTAAGTTGATTTAAACCGGCTCCCCAAATTTTCGTCTCATCAGATGGGTCTCAATTCACTTATGGACAAGCATATCACAAAAAAACCCCAAAGAGCTGAATATATATAAATTCAAACAAAAACAAAAAATAATAATAATAATAAAAAATATATATTTTTAACAGTGTAGGATTGTAACTATAGAAACAGGAAGTGAATGAAAAAAGAGATACATCTCAAGGTTGATTCCTAGGTTGTCCAGACAGAAAAAACAGAGTAGTATATTAAAATATAAATAGACAAGTAAAATAAAAAGATTTTAAATTTAAACATTAGAGTATAATGATGTATAAAAGAAAATACTAGTTAAGATATAAATAATAAAATAAATTAATAGTACGATAATAAAAAATAATAAAATTAAAAAATATTAAATAATAGAAATTAAAATCAATTAAAAAAATATAATACTAACAATAAATAATACTCAGATGATATATATATATATATATATATATATATATATATATATATATATATACCAAACTTGTTGGTAAACCCTTGCGGTAGAAAAAAAAAAAACGGCAAATAGTTTGATTGTAAAAATATACTACCAAACATCACCCGTGGAGAAAAATTTTTTTTGAAAAAAAGAAAAGACCAAGATAATCGTACCAACCGAAAATAATCGATTGATACTATAATACTTGGCCAAAAGAAAAAAATTTATATGTATATATATATGAAAAATATATATATATAAAAACCGCCAGGATATTCTAAAACTAATAAGTAAAGAGTGCTCAATACCTAAGTAGAGCAAATAATAAAGATAAACCCAATGAGTCAGATATACCTACTAAAAGTTTCGTTTAGTGCTCTTCAGGGCTAAAATCTGACCTTAGCCCTGAAGTGCACTAAGCGAAACTTTTAGTAGGTATATCTGACTCATTAGGTTTATCTTTATAATAATCTAATCTTCCTACAATGACTGCTATTTACACAGTAGCATTGCAACCAACAAAGCCTTCATCAGATGATGACTCTGGGTTCAGGCATGGTTTCGGGGCCGAAGCGTCATTACCACTAACCCAGAGCGCCCCAGCAGTATCTCACGATACCACCAGACTTTGTCGGTTTGATGTCACAAAATAGGACTGCCATATCCACGCTGATGCGGTTAGAGCTTTCTCCTGGATCTTATTTAAGTATTTCCTCTTGTCTGGTAGAGAAAGTCCAAGTTTAGACAAAAATGCCGAGGTTGAGTTGGCAATAAACCCCCGGCATCCGACCTCAATGGGAAATACATCCGTGATCCATCCGTTTCTGGCGCATTGTTCACGTAGGTCTTATATATATATATATATATATATATCCTTGTATAATTTTAAGTTCATTTGCTTTTTTAAAAAAAGTTATTATTCCAGATTTGGCTTGTCCTCTAAGCATGTTTTTTTTGTTTACTAATATTGGATACAATATTTTCCACACAAATTTGGAAAGCTAAAAATCGACACAACTCCGCCAATTTTTGTAATTGGAAGCTCAAATTTGGGGTATTATCTAACTTTGAGGCAGTGAACTTAGGGAAAATTACTATTTTTTTTTAAATATCGTCATATTAATGGAAAAAATCTTTGTCAATCACGCAGTGCCACATTGGGATGTTGATCTTGCTATTCAAACATTAGAAAAGGTTAATTTTCCTTTTCACAAGCCATATATGTATTTACCCAACCCCTCCACACAAAAAGGATGTGACACATGGTCATTTTTTAAATCAGAGTTTAATAGATTTGATTAGAGGGTTTTTCTTCTAGACTGGTTGCTTAACCAAGGTTAAAGGGCACAGTCTGCTCGACTATTGTTATTATTAATAGCTGTAGGAAGAATAGTTGGATGCATACCTTTCCCAAGTGTATTATTACTATAATGTTACACTAGACCTGAAAACACCCGTCCCCACAACATCAACAAAGTTAAGCAGCAATGAGCCTGCTCAGTACTTGGATGGGTGACTATTTAAGGACAACAGATATTGTTTGGTTTGGTTTGTTTTATTTTACGGCATATCAACCTCAGTGGGTCATTTAATGCCGATAAAGTTTTGAAATAAATTCATTTTAGATGGATACTCAGTTTTTTTATAAACTCATGTTTTTCTATTTAAAATTATTTTTATTTTCTATTTATGGGACCCTAACAGGTTCTACCACTCCGGGTCAGAGTGGACCTGGGAGCAATGGTGATGAAGGGGTGCTCCACATTCCCCAAACCTCCAGAACTGAAACCTCACCATCAGATAGAGTTTAACGTCATTCCCAGGACATGTAGACCCTCAGCCACCGCCTTCTAGCACCCATATGATAAAAAGGGTTGGGGCTTGCCATAAGGGCAATAGGGTTGGGAAAATCATATAAGTGCTAGGGCTTGACGTGACCAGCCGATTAATCGGAGGGGGGCCTCTCCGATCGCCCAAGAAAGGGCCAAGTGGAGTATTGCAAGTCATGGACTGCTAAGCTACTTGGATTCCATCTTTAATCATCACGGGTCGCCATCCACGGCCCACAGGTGGCCCCATTGGGGGAGTCTTACCCTCTGCAGAGGTGCAGTCGGTGCATTCTAACGCCCCAGCCGACAAATTGTAAGCAACCCGAGTTTTGTATGACAGGCTGAGCAATGTTTAGTATTTATTTACCAAAGCAGGATGTGTGACACAAGGCCAGTTTTTTTAAGCAGAGTAAAACTGGTTTGAATTCAGAGTTTCTCTTCTCCTAGACTGGTCGCCAAACTATCATATTGCACCCCGACAATGAGAATGGAATCGTCTGTTTTTCTTATAAATAATGACAAAATCTCCGAAGAGAGAAACAACGAGATCTCACGAGATTTGATAATTCAACCCAGTAATTGATAATTACTCTGTTCCCCTTGTATCTTTGCTTAGTAAATATTTTTTTCTCAATCCTTAACACTCGTTGTGTTTCTTGCTAGTTCTATGTTAACTTTGATAATCGAGTCACAACAGTTTGTTAATTCAACCTGGCACTTGCTAATTACTTTGTTCACCTTGTATTTTTGCTTAGTAAACCTTTTTCCTAATCCTCGTTGTGTTTCTTCTTATTTCTCTGTTAACTTTGATAATCGAGTTACAACAGATAGAACAAATGATTTTCAATAATATGGTAGCAAGTATTCCTATCTAATATGAATAATTATTAAAAATAAGCGGTGTTTGAATTTAGAGTTTTCCTACTGCCTACCCAGTTTTTTGCATATCTATTTTAAAATGTTTCCATACACTGAATATATATATATATATATATATATATATATATATATATATATAAAGATAATCTAATGAGTCAGACGAACCTACTATTAGTTTCGCATAAAGCTCTTCAGGGCTAAAATCTGAGTCAGATTTTAGCCCTGAAGAGCTTTATGCGAAACTAATAGTAGGTTCGTCTGACTCATTAGATTATCTTTGTTATTTGGCTCTACTTAGGTATCGAGCACTTTTTACATATTAGCTTTCTCCTAGCGGTTATATGAATATATATCTATCTTATATACATATATATACATATAAATTGTTTTTTCTTTTGGCCAAATACTGTACCAATAGATTATTTTTTGTTGGTACGAATATCTTGGTCTTTTCTTTTTTTCAAAAAATTTTTTTCTTCCTGGTTGATGTTTGGTAGTATATTTTTACAATCAAACTTTCTGCTGGGTTTTTTCTCTCCGCAAGGATCTACCAACACGCTTGGTATATTAAATTATATATATATATATATATATATATATATATATATATATATGTGTGTGTGTGTGTGTGTGTGTGTGGAGAGAGAGAGAGAGAGAGAGAGAGAGAGAGAGAGAGAGAGAGAGAGAGAGAGAGAGAGAGAGAGAGAGAGAGAGAATAGTTGGACGCATACCTTTCCTATGGGTATTAGCGCTCTGTGAAATGCAAGCAGCCTCGTCCAGGATTTGAACCCGCTTCGCTGTGTCCATTATAGCAATCACGTAAATAGCGCTATGTGAAATACAAACAGCCTCGTCCAGGATTTTTTTTGTTGCTCACATCAGAAACCGTTATTTTAATGCAAACAATATGAAAGATCTATTTGAAAAAGTCAACATGGAGGACCTTCTGTCCTTTTTGAAGGAAAGAAAATTATACCATGGAATATAGACATGAAACAAATCAACATGATCCCCAATGATGCTAGCACATTGTTAAAACCAATTACTACAAAAGTATAAATATAAATACACAACATATGTTACTTCCT